>WOVY01000871.1:217500-527041 GCA_013436015.1 Rhipicephalus annulatus | reverse complement strand
TACGTGCCAGCCTAGCATTTTACTACTGAGCCACGCCGGTGCTTTGATCGCCTTAGCAAACTTGCCTTAGGCAGGCTTGATATCGGAAAAAGAATCGCATTACAAAGAGTTATAAAATCTTTAAACCACCAAACAACCAGCCAGGCGTTACATGAAGCGAATTTCGCAACATGTTGGTCATGTAATGGTCAAATCTCGTCTTGTCGCCTAGAATATCTAGGCTCTTACCAAGAAGGGAGATTGGCCACGCTGTACCTTATAATGTAATTCTTTATACAATGCTCGGTAAAAATGAGATAAATTAGGTGAAAACAGTAATAAAGTTCTTTTTAAAATAAAGGTAAAAGGGGCAGACTATTTCGATAAACCAGGTTATATAAGAGAAATTAGCAAAAAAGAGAAAGGAGGACAAAGAATTAAATAAATCTGGCAATACCACTAGCAGCGCATCTTTCTGGTTGCCTGAACGAATTTATGTAGCGCTGACAGAGTAGCACTGCGGACAGCACCCAACTGACTAGCTCCAAACGATAAAACAGTGGATGTGTTAATTGCCAATCTGAGCATACCAATCGGTCTCTCAAGAATTATTCGGTGCAGTGAGACCAGGCGCCGGCATGTGAGAAGAGAGTGATCTATTGTTTATGGTGCATCGCAAACTGCGCATTGGTTAGTAAAGGAAAATCCTAATTTCTGGAGATGATAATTTAACCGAGGAACTCTACAGCGAAAGCTTGTGAGGGTCACCTCACACTAACAGAAAAGGCACTTTGCAGTGTTCCATGTGTACTGCAAGTGCCGAAATTCTTCACATTGTTGGAGCGATGTTTCGCCGATTTTTAAGATTAACAGGCATTTGAATCGTTCGGCAGTAATAAAAGAAAACTGTTGAGCTACTGGTACCACCGGGAAATTTATAAATGCCGAAGCGAGTGAAACAGCAGTTTCATTAAGTGCAATTACATTTTCCCTGGAACCGAAGAAACCCAACTTCTGATAGGCTACGCGGTACGAAAGGCCAAAATATCCTCAGAAGAGGAGTCTGCTTTGTGGACGGTAAATGAGTACAAACAGACAAAGCACCAAAAATAATAATATCTTTTGATTGCTGAGAACTTCATTTTCGAAGAGCCAATGTAATAGCCAGAAATTCGGCGAGAGAAATTGGCGTGAAGTCAGGCAATCGAAACGAGAAAGACCAAGCAAGGTGATGAAAAACACACCTACTCCAGCCTTGTGAAGATTTACTGTTTGCATCCGTTGAAATTACTATGTAATTAGGAAAATGACTGCGACAGTCTTGAACAAGGCCCTCCAGAACCTGCTTTGGAGGTAACTTAGCGTTTTTGAAAAAAATTTCATCGAAAACAAACTCAACTGGCAACGAGCATAGAATTTGGGCAGTTAAATTCTGGAGGGAAACATTAAGATTTGATAACAGAGGACTCGAGAAACTACTTGATGTCTTTGATAACGACACCACAGGCGGTAAAGAAAGAATTTGGAGATTTGATGAAAACTGCCTGTGAACGGGAGAGGGACGCATCGTAGAGTTTCAGAAATGTTTGCATGGTAAGCTGTCGACATCTTGCATCAAGTGGAATGAATTCGAGCTTCCAAATAAAGCACCCTATTCGAATCACACCTAGGTAGCCCGAGACACAGTCGCAGAGCTTGCCATTCCAGCATTATAAGAGCTCTAAATCGTACTCAGCAATCCCGGAAAACAGAACGCAACCAAACTCTAGAATTGAGTGTACGTAATATTTGTAAATCATAAGTAGCGTATCCCTGTGCATCTCTGAATTCTTATTGCAAAACCGGCATAGTAATCATAAGGCACTCTCTACTTTACAGGTGTTTTGATTCTATTGTTGTTGTCAATATAAATTATCCACGTAAATCTTTACAGAAACTGACCTCTTCGCCCATTAACTGTGGCGCACACCCACTGTGGGGATTGGGGGGATTACAAAATATTCTGGCATATTTCTTCATCGTAGTCAGCCACAACACAATACAACTGCACAAGTTTCTTGCAAGTCTACAGGCATGTACTACGCTTCTCTGAGGAATGACGAAGGATGACACAGTGAATGACGGCCTACTACAAAATGATTGTTAGCATAAAGTGCGTTAAAAAAGCACTTAAATGCCCCTCTTTAGCTTTATCTGTCACACTGCGGCAACTTCAGGGCAGCTGTGGTGTTTTTTTAAATCGAAGCATTTCTTAGCAAACTTTGGAGACATTCAGTCTATCTTATCTATACATCTATCTATGAAGCCACCTATGAGTTTTACGTCTCCTGGTTTTTTTATTGCCATCGCAATTACTGAAAACACTCGGCTGAATGTTGCCGCCGGCGTCTACGTCAGCGACATTGGTCACTCACTGTATGCGTATACGTCTCTCTCTCTCTCTCTCTGTCTATATATATATATATATATATATATATATATATATAAGTGCTAGAAACAAAAAAAAAGACTCCGGTGCGCTGACTCCAGCTTGGGTCCTCTGAATCATGAATGCAAGGCGTTAACCACTGAGCCACCGAGGAGCACGTCCTTCACTGTTGGAACGCAAGCTATTTATGTCTACCACTTACCCGCTACTGACGGGCATTTCGGGGAGGGGGGGGGGAATCATCGTATTTTAGCATTACCAGCAAGATGGTGACATGAGCGCACGCCGCCACGTCGTACGGTGGCGCGCACTCTAATCTCCCCCGCGTGCTTTGCCCCGCTAAGAGGGGAGAAGCGACGCTCCCTCACGCGCACTTAAGTGCCAACCGCTGGCACACGTATTCACGCGCCTACGCTTCAAAAGCATCTAGTCGCGCCTGTGCAGAAAAAGGGCGTGCAACCACTGGCAAGCATCGAACACATTCATGCTCATGCGTGCAAGGCTGGTGCACAGTGTTGCTTGATTTTTTGGCCTAAAAATTTTAAGTTTAGCGCAGAACGACGCGTTCTCAACTGGAGCGGGGTCGTACGTTTCCGTAGATAAGATCGCGTGCGAAGATATTCATCGTGCTTGACCCACCACAGTTTTGACTATTTTTGAGGTAATTAACATTGCAGTGAGTAAACTAACTACAGCAGTATGCACCAGAAATCAACATCGGTGCGTACGCCACTCCCGCGAATGAGAATGCCTGTTCAGGATACTATAGTCTATTATAGGCGTGCGCAGGGTTCTCCTTAAGGGGAAAGGGAATGTTCGCCACAGTGCCCTCTCTTTATTAAGTCAATGTAGCGGCTGCCTTAGCGTTCTCCTCCTCATTATCATATTCTATAATGCTGATATTGTACTTCCCCTCTTTTTAGTGAATAAGGGGGGCGGTGGCCCCCCTAAGTAGGCATATAAATCAGGTTTATAAAAATCAATGTGTATAAATCCCCAGCTTGCTATATGTGCAATACCGAAGGCATTATTAATAATGTGAACTAGTTGGTACATTAGGCACATTTACATTTCTTAATTCACACCACTCGTTAACTTAATAATCACACCCGAAACTTTATGGTATTTCAGATTTAGGTCATAAGCCTACACCGGAGGCCTATGTAGAGGGATTTCAGATGATATCAGCGATAGACATATCCTCAAATGCAAAACAACACACCTGACTCTTAGTGATGCAACAGATGGTCATAAGTTAGAACCCAAGCACTGCGTAGAAGGCTTCTGAGTATTTTTCGTTGTAGAATTATGCTTTGATACGACTGTGCACGACACTTCATGATGTGAGAGATATTGGTCATAATACGGTAACTGAATCCTGTGGGGGAGACTTCTGGACGTTGTCTGTAGGCAAAATATTCTCTGAGGATTGTAGGAATTGACATGCGGTGTTTGGTTTTCTACATTTTTTTATGTATCCCAGTATTGGCACGGACGTCTACAAATGCTGTTCTTGCTGGCGTTTTCTGCTCTCGTGCTGGCTCGAACACGCAGAGCAGCTGCGGCACAACTTTTTCTTCTTCTTCGAGACGCTGACTGCTTGCATTAGGGCCCCCTCCCCCCCTCTAGCGAGGAAGCCAGTGTAGAGTCCCTGAAAATTCTAAAGTAGCGCCAACCACACCCTTTTCCCTCTACATCCTCTTCCAGCAACCACAGCAGCGCCTCTAAAGTGTCCATCAGGAAACTATGAATGCGAAAGCATGCGGGTGGCCTGTATGTGTCAGAGACTTGGGCAGCTCGGGCTCTGCTGCGCCGTGTGTTCATCGAGCGGCCGTGTCTCGGGTATGCTGAATAGGTACGCCGGTGGCATCTGCTCATGGAGCGCGAGCAAATGAAAGTGGGACAAACAATATGGCGTTTGCGATACCATCACAAAGATATGCTAGCAAGGGAAGAGGAGCCTACTTATTGACACGAATGGCGCTACATAGGTTTTTGTTCAGGCACTTTAAGCCCGTGCGCGAAGGAGCAACCCCGATGAGCAGGTTTTAGGTTCTGCTGTTAGTCTGGTTTTCGCGGATGGCTTGTAGTGTTCGAGGACGACATCAGTGTCGAGGAAAGCCGTCTTTATGTGGTGAATGGAGACACTGCCTTCTCGTTCATTAAGCAACAGAACTAAATGCTTCGGGCAACGCTTGACGACCTTAAAGGGTCCGTCGCAAGGATGTTGCGGTGGTAGTCTGATCACGTCATGTCGTACGAAGACGTGAATTCAGTCGTGGAGCTCACGATTGACGAAACTTTGGCGTGGGGTGTTGACGTGTAGGAATAGAAGACACATCTTTCATGGCATTCCTGAGGTGACTGGCATAATCAGCTACGTCCAATGGTGATACCAGTGACGTGTCAAAAAACTGTCCAGGGAGCCTTAGGGTAGCGGTGAATACGAGCGCAGCTGAGGAGCAGGACGCGTCCGTACGTATCGTGCTGCGCAGGGCGTAAAAGACGACTGGTAGTCACTCCGTCCAGGGTATCAATAAATGCGAGCCCATGAGCGAAGCTTTGAGTTGGCGGTGAAGTCATTCAACCATGCCATTCGACATAGTGTGGTAGACCGTCGTACCGTCGTCAACGGTAGACCGTCGTCTTGATGTGGTTGACACCAAGCATATGGGACGACGTGCGTAAGAGCGCGTAGAAAAATTGATGACCTCGATACGTTGTGATAGTCGATCCGTTGAGAACTCCGTAGCGGCTTATCAACACGGTGATGAGTCTGCGGGCGACTGACTCTGCCGTGATGCCTGTGAGGGTAATACCTCAGGCCACCACGTGAACCGGTCTACGCAGGTTAGCATATACCGGCTGTTTTGTGATGGGAGCAAAGGGCCTACGAGGTCCAGGTGCACGTGACTGAACCGCGAGTCAGGAGGCGTGGGCTGACGGTGTTGCGCTGGACTTGGTTGGCTGCTATTTGAGGCAAACACGTGTCTAGCGGATGACGTCGACGTTCATTCGAGGCCATAGATATCGCCCTGTGATGGGGCGCTGAGCCACAGTATACCGGAGAGCGACAAGGTAGCAAGGGGTCGAAGACTCTTTGGCGAAATGGTGCTGGAATGTTAGGGGGAGACAACCAGTAGAGATGTCGCAAACAAGGGGAATCACGAAGCCTGGAAGTCGGACGTCTTCGAGCCTGAGAAAATTCTCTTAGAGTCGCAACACCTGAAGCTCGTTGTCATTCTGTTGTGCAATAGCCATGGCTGCAAAATCAACTGCCGGGCGCTCATTCATAGTTGCACTGATTTCTATTCGAGAAAGCGCGTCGGCAACGGGGTTGTCTTTGCTACTGATGTGCCGGATAATAATCGTAAACTCTTATGTGTAGGGAAGTTGACGAATTTCACGTGGGGTGCAGGAATAGTTGGTAGCGGTTGATTGACATGTAAGCGGCTTGTGGTCATTGAGGATATAAAATTGCCGGCTTTTTTACGAAGTGTCAAAAGTGCTTGGCAACGAAATAGGCCGCGAACAGTTCGCGACCAAATGTGCTCTAATGACGCTCTGTCTGTGAGAGCTTCCGTGAGAAGAAAGCAACCGGCTGCCGAACTCTGTCGAGCAACTGCTGCAAGACTGGTCCTACGGTGACGTCTGAGGCGTCCACTGTGAGTGACGTGATGCTTCTCTATTTAGATGCATGAGGGTCGTTGCGTCAGCCACAGCTTTCTTCATGGAACTGAAGACTGCTGTGCATCGCTCATACAGAAGATGGAAGCGTTAGCCTTCGTTTGGCCAGATAAAAGTGCATGGAGTGGTTGAAAGATGGCAGCGTAATGAGGAATAAACTACCGGTAATAGTTGGCAAGGCCGAGGAATTTGCGTAGTTTCTTCGTAGTTGTTGGCCGTGAAAACTGCAATATTGCTCCAACACGCGCAGCCGGTGGAGAGATCCCATGCGAATTCACGTGATAGCCAAGAAAGTCCAGTGAGGAAAAGCCGAACTCATTCTTTGTTTTATTGACTAGAAGTCCACCTTTGCGGATTTGTGTGAAAACCTGTTCGTTATGTTGTGCAGTCGTGCTGAAGACAAGGAGGTCGTTGATGTATGCGAAGCAGAATGTCAAACCACGAAGTACCTGGTCCACGAACCACTGAAATGTTTGTGCGGCGTTTCATAGACCGAAAGGCATACGCATGTATTCAAAGATGTCAAAAGTTGTTATTATAGCAGTCTTCAGTACGTCGGAAGGCTCGACAGGTATTTGGTGGTATGCCTTTAGTAACCGAGTTCTGCTGAACACGGTGTAACCACGTAACATTGCCGTTAAGTCCTGGGTGTGCGGTATCGGATAGCGGTCCGATAACGTCAGATTGTTGAGGACGTGGTAGTCACCGCATAGTCTCCAGTCACCTGAGGGCTTGGCATTCATGTGTAGCGGTGACAACCAGGCACCGGAAGAGAGGTGGACGTATCCGAGTTCAAGCTTGTGCTAGAATTCTTGGCGTGCAATCTTGCAGCGGTAAGGAGTGAGACGACGAGCATGTGCAAACACCAGCCTTCATACTGTCACTATGTGATGAGTGACATTGTGGCGTATCGAGTCTCGAAGAGATAGAGACCGAAAGAGGTCGGAAAATTTTTGCAGAAGCGTAGACCACGGCGGGGAGGCTTTGGCCTGAGCTTGCACGGTATGCCAGGATGGCAAACTTGATGCCACGCCTTGAACTGTGAGGAGCGTCCCAGAATCCACGATACGGCTTTGTTGTAGGTCTACTACAAGCTTAAAATGCCAAAGAAAATTCGCACCAATGATGGGTATACGCACGTCGGTGATTAAGAAAATCCACCAAAACATGCGTCTCAGGCCGATGTCCAAGCGTGACAGATCGCTGTCTGTAGGTCCGTATGGTCGAACAATGGAGTGCGGTGAGAGGCGGCGAGGTCTGGCGTCGTCATCAGTCCTGTAACGTAGGAGGAACACCTCGCACTTCGGCACCTGTGTCGATGAGGTAGCAGATTTTAGTGACGTGATCCGTGACATAGATGGCTGTATGCCGGGCCTGAAACACTGGCCGATGTCAGTGCGTGGACTGTGCGTTTCCCGCTAACTGGCACGGCTGTTTCCACTGACGAGCTCAAGCTCCGAATTGGTAGTGGTACCAGAAGACACTTAGAGGCAGAATTGTCGATCTTTCGCGGCTTTGGCGCCGTTGTCGTTAGGCGTTGCGGTGGTTGTCTACCTTGAGAGCGCTCACTTAGGTAGCCAACTGGTCCACCTTGCGGTTGACCTCTTGGTTAGATTGAAGAAGGCGCTGCAAGCAGTCGTCACGGACCGGTACAGAGAAGGCAAATTCAAGTGTTCTCTTGATCGCAGATATGTATGGGCACCAATATTCAAATTTTTGTCGGCCATCCACACTAGTGAGTCGAAGGTTTCTGTAGATGATACACTAAAATCATCCGCACCTGCTGTGGTATTCACTGTAAGAAGTGTTCGGGTAAGATGGAGGCGTCCAATGCAGCACAGAGGGCCCCTATCAGCTGTCGCATGCGGCACAAAAGCTTCGTAGGCATTCGGTCATCGAGTTCTTCCGAAATGAGTAGCTGCTGGAGCCTACGCTGTTCCGATTCAGTTGTACGGCGTATGAGCTCGTCTTTAAAGGTGTCGTAGGGGTTTTAAGGGGGTGGAGAACGCAGACTGTCTCTTTTGATGGCGATGACAGCAGGTGGTAACGTGCCAATGACATGGTCGTACCCAGCTGTTTGCGACGTTACCCAGTGTCGTCGGAAGAGTGGCTCGACGCTGAGAAACCAGAGTTCAGAGTCCACTCGCCGAAACTCCGGGAGCCTCTGAGAAGCGACGACAGGGTCAGGTAACGTGTAATTCTGCGTGGTGTTCCTCTTTGGTGTTGTGTCCATGGTCAGCTGAAATGAACGGCGCTGAAGAAGCAGAGTTGGCCATGACACTCAGTGCGTTAATGAAAGGACGAGTAAGTGAGAGGTGCTTACCAGCGCAAACGACAGGGCAGGAGGGGACAGGAGAAGAGACAAGACAGGGTGGCTGTCCCCTCCTGCCCTCTGCTGCCCTGTCGTTTGTGCTGGTAAGCACCGTTCGTGATGTTATACCAACACGCCCAATCCCACTGTCTCTTGAGTAGGTGAGCGTTGCCGCTCGAAGCCCGGTGAGCGTTGCCGCTCGAGTTGCCGCTCGAAGCACTGCTTGTAGAAAGACGCGCGGAGTTTGGTTTCCTACATTTTAAGGGCGAAGCTCCTTATAACCGCAGCCGTTCATCCCTCGTAGTCGTAGTAAAAGTGTGTAACCAGTCTTACAACTTCACCTCCAAGGTGGTGCCAGTGGGAGATTTCTTCTGTGCGTTGTTGAACAATAAAAAATTCGCAGCGTGCGCCTTCACTAAAAGTCGAATTCTCCTGTCTCTCATTCCCCCTTAGCAGCCACTGGCTTGTACATTGAGCAATATCTGACATGTAAGGGTTGCTACGGTATTCTCGCTGGGCGTCACCTCCTTGGTTTTAAAAAGGTTTAGCGAGCGTTGGGCCGCTGTGCAGAGAATATATTGAACTAGTATATACTTTGAACTCGAGGTGGTTAAAGGTGGGAAGTAGACACGAAGCGCAAGCCGTAAGAAAGTGTGCGTGTGCCTCCTCTTGTTCAGTCCTTGGAATGTCTGCCGGATGGAGGTGCTTCTATATGAGTAATATGAGGGTTCGGTTCCGACTGTCACGGTGGATGGACGTGTTTTTTGAGCGCTCCCGATTGACTGCGCAGATAAGTGGTTTTGCATGTTTTGAGCTTGTCTTTACTATTAATAAGGCAGCAGTTAAAATCTGTGTAGCACTTATTTTATTGTACAGCTTTTTCAGGGGTCAGCAACCAGGTCTTTATTAGTTTGTGCGTTTGTGAGTTCCTTCTTTTGTTTTTTGTTGTTTTTTGCCACCCCGTTGGGGAGGTGCACGTACATTGAACTCGCAAGTTTTTGTAGTAGAGCTTAGACTTTCTCTTTTTCGTAAGACTGGGCTCAAGGTTTGTAACTATCGAGTGAGACAAGTCATAGGGACAATCGGTGTCAGAAAAACTTGGTTAAAGAGACTGAAAAGTGTTCAAGATGCGGGATGGTTTTGAAAGTGAACCCAAGTGTAGAAGCGGATGGAGAACAGGCTGACGCAAAGTGTAAGCAATGTGAGGTCGAGGAAAAAAATGGAGAAGATGGTGATTGCCCACAGTGAACTGTTGATGAGAATCACCGAGCTGGAGAATGCACTGGCGACGGAGCAAGAGAAAACGAGGACAATGGGAGGTAGGCTGAAGTCCGCCGAGGAAGCACTAGCCAAGGTGAGCAGAGGAGCGGCCTACAGAGAGAACAGTAGGGAACTGGCAACCAGAACGGCGGAGAAGAAAGAGCAAGCAAGTTTGGAAAAAACAGGTTGAGGTGGTTCAATTGTCGCAAGGCCCAGGTTCAGCGAAGTAGTGGTGGGGCTGGGAGGGGACAAAGCAGCCGGCGTCACAGGTGCAAGTAACCCCCAGGTGCAGGACGCTCCAGCCGAAAAGTCACAGCATGTCATAATCACCGGGGACTCGAATTTAAATCGATGCACACAAGCAACCAAAGAGAGGGTAACAGGTGACAAGAGGGTTGCATTAGGGGCGTTTCCAGGACGCAATCTGGAAGCAGTCATGAGGCAAGCGAGCACAAAACTTAAAATTACAGCTGATAGACGAAACCTCGCGGTAATTTCAGGCGGTTCAAACGATGTATTAAATGAAGATACAGCAAGACTAGCAATCACACTGGCGAAAGGGGTTGACGACGTGCACGCCACTTCTCCTCAAGTTGAGGTAGTGATATTCGCGATACCGAAGGTACCGGTGCGTGACGGAAACCTGCAAAGAGCGGTTGTCAACACAAAACCAAGAGATATGGTGGATGGGTCGAGAAAAAGGCTTTGAGGTGGTGGAAATAAACAGAGAGGTGCATAGGGGGGGGGGTGGTTTTCAATGAGACAGAATTCACTTCGATGTGCAGCTAGGTCATGAGCAGGGTTGGCGACTTGCAGGACGCGCAGTAGCCTTCTTGGGGGCACGCGGGCCCTTCAGAGTGCAGGATAGCTAGTAACGAGAAAAACAACTAGGCAGACTTTTTGACAGGTGGTATGGAGAGATACAATTACAAAGTGGCACCAGTATCTAAGATAAGTAGAGTACGGGGCCGAAATAGACGTAGCCACGAGCGCCGAGCCTATTCAGACATAGGATATAAACATGCAGGGTGGCAGGAACAGGCTGAAGTGGGAAGCGGTAGAAGAACAGCTAAAGAAGGAGAGGCCGATGGTATACGGTTTTGTAGAAACACGTCTTAGGGACATGGAACAACCTCCTAACAATCCGGACTACGCGTGTAAATATTGTAATAGAACAGAAGGCAGCAGAAAGGGGGGGTGGAATTGGAGCGTTCATTATTAAAAGTACAGACTGGCAAAGGGTCAAGCAGGAGTGCAAGAAGCATTTATGGCTAAAAGAGCAAGTGGCAGGACAAATGACACTTCATGGTTTCGTGTATTTGTGGACGGGAGCAAAGGATAGAGAGGAAAACAAGTCAATGGTAAAGTGTATATCAAAGGACATTGAGGAGTTAGAAGGAGAGTGCGAGATAATTATACTATGAGATATGAGTTCGCACATGGAAGATATAGATGGGTATACCGACCCGAGGGCAAAATGATCATGAATATGTGTGAAAAGCATGATTTCATCATTCGCAACAGCACCGAGAAGTGTCAAGGGCAAATAACATAGTAGGTAGGAAGGCTGCAGTCGGCGATAGATGCACTGATGTCACATAGAATGTATGATAAGCTCAGGGGAATGCACATAGATGAAGGTGGCTCATGGAAATCTGAATAGTGATCACAAACGTGTCAAGCTAAGTTTTGGAAGAGCAGTGAAATTGGGAAGGAGAGAAGATGAGCAACTACAGAAAAATTTTTATTCAGAAAGGCAAGTTGAATTATCCACTAAACAAATCGAGAAAGTAATCACTGAGGACAATAAAACAGTGTGGACATACATGAATTTAATTAGACTGTTTGAGCTAGAGCTTGCTAAGGCACGTGACAACTCACCCCGGAAAAGAAGACATGAACCCATAAGTTGGTGGGTTGAGGAAGTTAAGAGAGCCATAGCAGAACGTCGGGAAGCCTCTAGGGAACACAGACATGCTAAGCAGTGGGGTGAACCGACGGATGATGATGAAAGAAAATGGGAAATCTTTCTAAGCTGTAGAAGGATTGCATCCCTTCTGGTCAATGAAAATATTAGAAGAAAGGGAGCTCAGTGGCTCGTAGAAGTACGTAAAAAGATAGATAGGAAGCTGCGAATATTTGCAACCATCTAAACTCCTTAAGAAATGAGACGAGCCTACAGCAGAGGTTTATAACTACATCTAAAGGTGCTAAGCTAGAAAGGGACGAAGCTATTGAATATATAAGAGCAAGATGACAGAAAAATTTCAACAAAGAAGTGGTTTATGCACCGCAATAGACAAGCATGAATCAAGGGGCGCAGTGGATTCATTTTCATAACGAGAGTGGGAAAGGGCTGACAAGAGGGTTCCTAGAAGTACATCAACAGGCCCAGATGGCATTCCAATTATGCTGATAAAGTCATTTCGTACGAACTCTAAGCAGGCTTTGAGAGAGGCAGTTAGCAAAATAATAATCGATGGTGAAGTACCGAAAGGCTGGAAAGTTGGCAGGATGAGCATGATCTATAAAAGAAAGGGGTACAAAGCTGACATAAACAACTACCGTCCTATAACAGTGACATCAGTGGTCTACAGGCTGGCGATGCAGATTATAAAGGAAACACTGTAGGCATAGATAGAGCATAAGGGCGAGGGCTGGGGGAACTGCAAAATGGGTTTCGGAAACACAGGAGGTCGGAAGACAATCTGTTCTTACTGACGCAGTGCATCGGAATAGCAGAAAAGAAACACAGGCCCTTGTGTCTCGCATTTTCGCATATCAAGGAAGCGTACGATAGCGTGGTTCAAGAGAAATTGTGGAGAATACTGGACACACTAGGCGTGAAAAATGGAGTCACTAATCTTTTAAAAGTTATCTATTAAGGAAACAAGGTGGTTATAAAGTGAAAAAAAAACAGGTATTCAAGCCTGCAGAGGTGAAACGGCGGTTTAGGCAGGGGTGTCCCCTGTCACCCATATTATTCATGATGTACCTACAAGGATTAGAATCCAAATTAGAGAGAAGTGGACTGGGCTTCAACCTCTCTTTCGTCAAACAAAGAAAACTCATTGAAAGGCACTAACGGTATTGATGTACGCAGATGACATAGTGCTAATGGCCGTCAACAAGGAAGATTTGCAAAGATCGATGGAAATCTGCGGTAATGAGGGATGTAGATTAAATTTCAGAATCAGTAAAGAAAAATCAGCAGTCATGATTTTTAATGACAGTAAAGGTAGTGAGCTTAGAATACAGGAGGTCACGCTAAACAAATAAATGCAAATATCTAGGCGTTTGGATAAGCTATGGGACCGAGTATTTCAGGGAACACGAAATATACGCGACGAATAAAGGTAACAGGAATGCAGCGGCATTGAAATACAGAGCACTTTGGAATTACAATAGGTATGATGTTGTAAGAGGAATATGGAAAGGGGTCATGGTTCCTTGTCCGACGTTCGGCAATGCGGTTTTGTGGATGAGATCAGAAGTTCAAGCAAGATTAGAAATTAAGCAAGTTGGAATAGGTAGGCTCGCCTTAGGAGCTCACGGGAATACACCAAATCAGGGAGTACAAGGTGATATTGGATGGACATCATTTGAGGGCAGGGAAGCTAGCAGCAAGACAAAACTTGAGAAGCAATTGAGAGAAAGGGGGGAGGAGCGTTGGGCTATGGAGTTATTCAGCTACTTGTACATCAAGAATGTCGATACAAAATGGAGGAAGCGAACCAAAAAAATGACTAGTAAATACTTAGAAAACACCAGGGGGCCAAACCAAACAGAATTATCAGTTAAGAAGAAGGTGAAGGAAGCTGAGACTGATATGTAGAAAATTGGCATGATTAAGAAGTCCGCACTACAGATCTATCGAACTTTTAATCCAGAAATTTCCATGCAAAGGATCTACGATAACACTAGGGGTAGTTCTCTACTGTTTGAAGCCACGACGGGAGTATTGCAAACCAATACATATCGGGCCAAATACGAAGGGGTAGACACGGTATGCAGTGCATGTGGAAAGGAAGAGGAAAGTGCCGAACACTTGATAATGTTCTGTAAAGGGCTTCACCCTATAGCTAAGTATGATGGCGCAGAGTTTTTCAAAGCACTGGGGTTTAGGGCCAGGGAGGGCAAAATAGACTTTAAGCAGGTAGAATTAACTAGAAGGAGGTTATCTAATTGGTGGATAAAGTCAAGGCGCGAGTGAAAATAAACTCTTCACTGCAAAGTACGAATGCACACCCCAACTATTTAAAAGAAAAAAATAAATCAACTTTTTGGATCATGAAGTATTATAGCTTGGTGGCGCTAGCCACCGCCCGATCTGAAGGGTACAGCCATATCCGTCCGTCCGCCCGTCCGTCCGTCCGTCCATTCATCCATCCGTGCATCCGTCCGTCCATCCGTCCATCCGTCCGTCCATCCATCCATTAATCCATCCATCCATCCATCCATCCATCCATCCATCCATCCATCCATCCATCCATCCATCCATCCATCCATCCATCCATCCATCCATCCATCCATCCATCCATCCAATATATGATGAGAAGATGCGACATCATGGTGCTTGAAGTGTTGATTAGGTGGACAAACGGACACACAGACAGATGCATGGACGGACGCACGGATGGCTGTACGGACGGATGGACGCATGAGTGGACGGAAGAGCGGATGCATGGAGGAACGCAGGGACGGACGCACAGATGAACGTGCGGGCGCACGAAGAGACGCACGCACAGACGGACGGATGGACGCACGGGCGGCCACACAGACGCACGCATGCACGGACGGAAGCAAGAACGAATGGACAGAGGGATGGTTCGTCCTACGCTCCATCATTCACTCCGCGGATATGCTGCCAATTTATTATCAACCTTTATCTGGCATGAGTTTCTACAGACGCTGCTCTTGCTGGCGTCTTCTTCTCACGTGCTGGCTCGAACACGCAGAGCAGCTGCGGCACAAGTTCTTCGTCTTCTACAAGACGCTGAAAGCTTGCCATATAGAGAAATCGCACCGAACACTCCATGAAGTCCCAGATGTCAGTCATAAAATATTGCAATTGAACCCTGTGTAGAATGCTTCTGAACGTTGTATGCAGCCAAGCTGTTCTCTAATGCGATAAACCATACCGGACACATCATGATGTCAAATATCGAGGTTATAAGGCCGCAACTGAGCCCTGTATGTTCTCTAATTCAATAAACCACACCCGACACATCATTATGTCACAGCTTTAAGTCATTAAACTGCAACTGAACCTTGTATGGAAGGCTTTTGAACATCGTCTGTAGTCAAAATATTCTCTAAAGCGACAAAGAGCACCCGACACTTCTTTATGTCACAGATATTGATCATGAGATGGTAACTGAATCTGGATGGAAGGCTTTTGATTATGTGTGTTTTAGAAATATTCCTCAATGCAAGAAAGCACACCAGGCTCCGAATGACGCAACAGATATTGGTCATAAGACAGGACCCAAGCACTGCATAGAATGCTTTTGGGCATTTTCTGTAGTCGAATGACGCTCTAACGCAACTAACTGTGCCTGACACTTCTTGATGTGACAAATATTGCTCAAACGACTGCAACTGAACCCTGTATGAAAAAATTCTGGACGCTGTCTGTAGTCAAGATGATCTCTGAAGTGACAAAGCGCAGCCGACATTTTGTGATGTCACAGATATTGATCATAAAGTTGCAAATTAACCCTGTATGGAAAACTTTTGAGAATGTCTGTATAAGAAACATTCTCTAATGCAAGAAGGTACACCTGGATCCCCATGATACAACAGATATTGGTCATAAAATAGGAACCAAGCACGTCTGTAGTCGAAATATGCTCCAACGCAACTAGCTGTGTCTGACACTTAATAACGTGACAGATATTGCTCAAAACACTGCAAGTGAATCTTGTACGGAAGGCTTCTGGTCATTTTCTGTAGTCAAAATATTCTCTAGAAACACAAATCGCACCAAACACTTCATGAAGTCGCAGATGTTTGTGTTTAGATTGCAAGTGAACCCTGTGCGGAAGGCTTTTGAATGTTGTCGGCAGCCAAAATGGTCTCCACTGTAATAAACTACACTCGGCACCACATGATGCAAAAAATATAGGTCATAAGATTGGAACCGAGCACTGCGTGGAACGTTTCTTATGATATATTTATTTATTTTTAAATACTGCAGCCCAATGCAGGCCTACTGCAGGAGCAGTGTACATAAATACAAAATGAAAGCAAATAAACGTAAATATCACAATAAGTGCGCAAACGTAAACAAATATCACAACCTTCCGAGTGCAGCCCGGTGAAAAAATGAAAAAAATAGAACACTAATATGACCTAAATGCCTCCCAAATTTAGACACACTAGTGTCACGAACCAAACCAAAGAGATCATTCCGGTGTTTGTTAACTTTAATTGAACGTGTTAGAGAGCACTAAAAATTGATCAAACCAGGAGTTTGATTGCAGATGAGTGCTGCGTTGAAGGCTTTTGCACTTTGTTGGCAGTTTAAATATCCTTTAGCGCCTACAAAATGTATCTGAAACTTCTTATTGAGACAAAGAATGGTTTTTAAATTGCAGCGAAGCACTGCATAGAAGACTTTTATATATCATCAGTTGTCTAGATACCCTATAATGCAATAAAGCGAGCCCGAAAATTTCGATGCGACAGATATCTGTCGTGAGGTTGCACCAGAGCACTGTATAGAAGTTTTTCGCAAGTGTTTAACATAACTAAACTGAATATCTTGATATATTGCATATGCTTAGGCGCATGCAGATATAGTCATATTTAATGCACATACAAAAAACTGAACAGAAATGAAGCAGTCCTTGCAAACATATACAAACATTCAGTGTTCGAACTCATCTAATAATTTCTTCAGGTCATTGCAGTCTGGAGGAACGGATAAATACATGCATAGTTCTCAATTGTCTAATAAGTCAGATGAAGGACTGTTTTCATTTCTTCCAAACAAAGTGCAGTACTGTACTAGTGCACTTTCATTCATTCTGTGCATACATGTGGTAACCTTCTGTTCCTACTATCATGTCATGATGCAGCTGATTTCAAATCAGGTACTTCTCCCTCACAACGTTTTCAGTTATTTATCTGTCCAGCTGTAAACAAAACGCGTGTTATAATATAGTAAACTGTAAAATGATAGAGGAGCACCCTTGTATACCTATAGCTATGAGTATCGGAATAAACTATAAAAATTGTGTGTTAGAACGTCGCCAACAACGCATGTGCTCTGAGCGTCGCAGAGAAGCAGAAAAACAATCGAGAAGTGAAGTAGCAGGCAACACCAGCCACTATTAATCATGCAACTTTCTTTTTTCAACACCACAGCAACGCACGTTCGAGTTTTTTATGTTGTACATGAATTGAAATGAGACCACTGACAGCTGAATGTGTCATCGTTGCTAGTACTCGACACAAATTCAAATCACACTGCTACCAACCAGCGCACGCTTGTTGTTAGCTTGGCAACACACGCGAACGATTTGCACCGAAGCCAATGAATGTTTCAGCGTCGTACAATCTGCGAATACACCTATGTAAGTGCGTACGTTTTGAAATCATCGAAATGTGTTGGTTAGTACGAGGTTTGCTTTCAGCGATGATTCCTACCAACGTTGAAAACAGAGTGCAGATAAAAATTCCTCCGTATGCACTACGCGATGTTTCGGGCATCGTATGGAGTGTCTACGTTGCGATGAAAATTACCATCGATTTTATTTCAACTGATGTACCACGTCTAAGCCGGTTCATACGAACTCTACGGTAGAGGCTTACGCTGGATGCAGATGACGCCACTCTGATTAGCCTCTGCGGTGGGCGACGGCTAACCCTTAAAGCTTCGAACCTCCAAAAGCCTGTTTACATTCGTTTTTAGTACAAAAAAATCACAGATCAAATCGCAGGAATAGCGACATGTTCAAGTAGTTTGTACGACGTTTTTGATCGGCCGACAACCACACTGAGGACCGGCACAAGCGTAGCCGGCCGGCATTCGCTGGATTCGTCGGCGTCGCTCGAACTCGGAACGAAACCGCGTCACGATGCAGCACAAGCCATCATTCGTCGTGTCGTTGCCGCTTTAGATGACGAAGTGGTCATTTAGGAAAGTATGGAGTAGTTTCCGTGCTTGCTTAGCACTCGGCCGTGCCTTCAAAGCGGCGGCCATTAGGCACAGCATTCGGAGGCATCGCGACCTTTGGTTGGTTGGCGCCGCTGTATGCCACGTGGGGACGTAGGTGAAAATATCAAGCCCAGCTTTATTTCTCGCACATCGTCACGTATGCCCCTCCGACGTTAACGCCGAAAGGCGCATTTGACGCTTCTGGGGCGTAGGCGCTAGCATACGCGTGCCAGTGGTTGGCACATCATCTCGCGGTGGGGAGGAGAAAAGGATCATACGTCTTAGCTGGCCTTGGGCTTTACCTGGGACAATCCTCTTGTATTTACCGGGCGTATGAAGGTCACCGCAATGATTGGAGGCTCCATTTGCGAAAATTGCGCGCTTTTCAAACAAAGCGAAGTAACAACTGAGACGCTTATTCACGTGCGTCTGTACCTGTGAGTATGTTTCGTACGTGATTTGTGTGTCACGCTCATGGTGCACCCGCCACGCTTATGGTGCGCTCACGGTCATTTCGCTACATTCACATTTAACAAACTTGGTAATACGTGACGTGAATGCATGACGAAGGTACATGACTGCTGCAAACATGATAATCATAACAAATGTGTCTTGTAAGCACACTACTACATGCCACGCTTATAATGCGCTCGCAGCCGTTTCGCTAGATTCACATATACCAAGTTTATTATACGTTACCTATATGAGTGATTAAGGCATATGACTGGTGCAAACATGCTAAACATAACATGCAGGTCAGGTAAGAACATGAATACTTGCCACGCTAATGATGCCGTCAAGGCCGTTTCGCGAGCTTCACAGATACGAATTTAGCTATTACGAGACGCGAATGAACGACAAAGGTATACTCGATCATTTCAGCGCCTGTAGGTGGCGCGACGGTAAGTCATGGCGGACGAGACGGTGCTAGGGTGGGCGTCTCAGACAGCAAAGCTCGTCAGGCCCTCTAGCTTCGACGCAGACTACGTTGTATCTCGATGAAGAGACCCATAGATGTTTCAATGAAAAGGAATCAGCGCTTATGAACACCACGAAACGGAACTGCGTCGCAGACTTATCAGCGTGTGCCAGGTTCAGAGGAAAGCCGCGTGAAGCCGTCTGCGCCACTGGAATGAACGAATACTGGTGCAAACTTGATTATATGCCACGTTCATGATGCACTCGGGGCAATCTCGCTAGCTTCATATATATATATATATATATATATATATATATATATATAATAAATTTGGTATTACGTGACATGAACAGACGATGACGGTAACTGACACGTCTAAACATGATAACCGTGATATGCAGGTCATATAAGTTATAACTATATGCTACGCTCAGCGTGTGCTCGCGGTCCTTTCGCTAGCTTTTCATATGACAAATTTACTGTTGCGTAACGTGAATGAATGACGAATGTATATGGCTAATGCAAGCATGACAATCTTAACACGCGTGGCATGTAAGAACATATGTATACATACAAAGTTCACACTGCGCTCACGGTCGTTTCGCTTGCTTCACGTATACGAAAATTTGGCATTACGTGGGCTGAAAGTACACCGAAGGTAAGTGAGGCGTCCAAGCATGATAAGCATGATAAGCATGGTATGCGTGTCATGTAAAACTTGACTACGTGCTACGCTAATAGCACATTCCCGACCGTTTCACTAGCTTCACATATACGAAACTTGGCATTACATGACGTCAACAGGCGACGAAGGTAAGTGACAAACCCACGCGTGATAATGATGACATGCGTGTCGTGTGAAACATTACTACACGTGTGAAGAAGTTTATCAGTTGTTAAAAACAGAGGTGAGGCAGCATAAAGAACCGTCCTGAGACCAGCACAGCAGCGAAGCGAAGCACGAGCCGAGACAAACGGGCGTTGGCGATGCTGCTCGATGCAGGCACATCTTCTTCACAATCACCCCCGCTGAAAAAGGAGCCGTCCTGGCGACCTAAGAAGTTTCAGGCAGAAGCTCATGGTATGGTCTCAGGTGGGAATCATGGACGATGTCACGTGCACGCTGGCGCATGTCGTCCGATCGGGACACTGGCTCAAAGGAAATTAACCAGAGAGGTTTTCTCCAAAACGGTGTAAGGCCCCTCGTACCTGCGTACAAGTTTTGAAGAGAGTTCCTGAGTTTGATATGGAATGGCGAGCCACGTAAAAGACTGTAGGGCATACCTGGGACCTGGAAAGGCGGTGCTACGATTTTCTTTCTGGCGTTGCTGCTCGTCCGAGGTGAACGTACGGGCGAGCTGGTGACCCTCTTTAGTGTGTCGAGCAGCATCGGAGATAGGTGGACACTCGGAAGCACCAGGACGGTAGAAAAGTAGAGTGTCGATTGAACGGTAAGGCTGACGCCCGTAAAGAAGAAAGAACGGTAGGAATCTCGTGGTTGTTTGTATTACAGTGTTATATACGAATGTGATGTATGGGAGAAGACGGTCCCACTTGCTATTATCAGATGCCACGTACATTGATAGCATATAGCCCAGCGTGCTGTTAAACCATTCTATTAACCCGTTAGTCTGCTGGTGAAATACTGTCGTTTTCTGATGAATGACGTGGCTTTGCGAAAGCCGAGCTTGGACGACCTCGGAGAGGAAAGCGTGCCCTCTGTCAATAAGGAGCTCACGAGGTGTGCCATGTCGCAGGATAAAGTGACGTAAAATGAAAAAAAAATGACATTCATAGCGGTAGCGCTCGGCAAAGCAGCTGTATTGGCGTAGCAAGCCAGGTGGTTGACCTCCACTATAATTCACCGATTACCGTTCGGTGTCAATGAAAGGGGGACGTAGAAGTCCACAGCAAGGCGATCATATGGCTTGGCAGGGCATGGAAGTGGCTGCAATGCGCCAGTCGCACGTAGAGGTGTTGATTTGCGTCGCTGACAGTCAGGACAGCAGTGCACGAATTTGCGTACAAAATTGTACATGCCGCGCCAGTAGGTGGCCGCCAGTTATAGCCGCGCCAGTAATAGCTCCTTTTATTTGGCACATACTGATCCTACTGAGGTACGAAGTGCTGTACTGGTATTAAACAATATACATTCTGTAGGACATGATGGTTTACCTGTAGCCCTGTTAACACTTAGTGAATTTTATTGCAGAACACTTAGCAAACATCACAATCACAGCGTTTACTTCTGGTGTTTTACCAACAGCCTTGAAAGTTGGCAAAGTATTACCGGTATTTAAAGAAACAACAAAGTACTCGTCGAGAATTACCGGCCCATTAGTTTTCTTTCACCTCTATCTAAGGTCATCAAGAAATTACTTCTTAAGCGAATGAGCCTTTATTTTGAAAGCAACAAACTCTTATCAAGCGCGTGATATGACTACCTAGAAGCCAAAAATAGAGAACTGGCCTTGCTTGCCACAACAGAAAAAGTTAGGCAAAATATTGAAAATAAGCTCCCCACTAAGGGCATATTCATAGACGACAAAAGCATTCGATGTTATTAATTAGAAGCAACTGCTATCAAAACTAGAGGGCTATGGTATTCTAGGCACTCCTAATAAGCTAATAGAAAGCTATCTTATGAATAGGCAACTGTATGTGTGCATGAATGAATGAAATTCTGATAAAAAAACCGTAACCTCAGCTGTCCCGCATGGGCCAATATTAGGTTTCTTTTTGTTCATTCTCATAAATGGTCTCCCATCGTACATACAGCTAGAATGTGTCCTACACGCAGACGTCACAAATCTCTTCATAGCGGCTAAGACTAAGACAGATTTATACCAAAAAGGTAATCGCACTCTTGAGCGGCTCTCTTACACTCTAAAAAAAGAGTAAAAAGGGTGTCTTTTTGTCCCACAACAATAATCGTCATCTATATTGCGTTCCATCCTTGCGCTATCGCCTCACGCCCGTTGCATTCCAGTCACAGTCGACATGCCCACTGTCAGGGTTACTTTGCATTCTCGATAGAAAGTGGTCAGCGCCGAGTTTTCAAGAAAGGAAGCGCACGCAAGCCTGATGACAATGATTGTTGTGGGAGAAAAAGACACCCTTTTTACTCAATATTTTTTAGAGTACACTAAAAAAAGAGCGAGTAAAAAGGGTGTTTTTTTGTCCCACTACAATTATCGTCATCTATATTGCGTTCATTTCTTGCGCTATTGCCCCGCGCCCGGTACATTCCGGTCACGATCGACATGCCTATTATCAGGGTTACATTGCATTCTCAATAGGAAAGTCGCCAGTGCCGAGTTTTCAAGAAAGGAAGCGCACGCAAGCCTGATGACAATTATTGTTGTTGGACAAATATACACCCTTTTTACTCGATCTTTTTCAGATTGTATATTGATTACACACAAACGAATTAATTCTAAATCTTTCTAAAAGTAATTTTATAATTTTCTCTGCCCAAATTGGACCACTCAGAAACGGCGGAAAATAGCTTTTTGATGGAGATTCTCTAGAAAAGGTCAGTGAAACGAAATTCTTAGGCTCAGTCATAGACGAACATCTGACGTGACATAGTCATGTGCAAAATTTAACTAGAAAGATTCAAAAGATATGCCAATATTTTATAGGCTACGATTTCTGTTTCCACTACGCACCATTCTGATTCTTCACCATAGTTTTGTTGAATCACAAATTGTATTTCAGTCTACGGTTTCACATATCCAACAACATTCAAGCCTATTCAGGTAGTTCAAAATACTTTTTTGCGGATAATTTGTTTTGCCGGCGAACTGATTCTATATTATTTGCTTATCCCTTATTAAGTATTTTACCGCTGCATCATAACATTCTTTTCCGCATTGCTATTCTTACGCATTGATTTCTGAGAAAAAATTTATGCAGTCCATCAGTTCAATTTGATGAACACTTCATGCATTATCAAACACGGCCCTCTTCATTAACGCTGTTAACAAGATCACGAGCACGCACAAGATATGGGGCATTCTCCTTTATAAACGCTGCAGCCAGTCTTCGGAATACCCTTCCTACAGAAATCACTTTATCATCCATTCAGCATTTTTCTACCTCACTGCGCTACTACTTCCTCTACAATTTCTAAAAAAAACACATCTTTGTTTGCTTTTGAGTTTTCGTACCGTTTAGTCTTTTGTTTTTCTTCTTTTGATCTTATATTTAGTTTATGCTGTGAATAGTTTCTTTTTACTCACTGTATAACGATTTATTTTGTTTCGCATACACGTACGTATAGAAGAGATTTATTCGTTTTTTTCTATATATATATATATATATATACAGTATAAAAAGAGGTCGACAAACGTGCGAAAAAACACTAGTTTTACTAACGTTTCGGCAGGTGGGCCTGCCTTCGTCGGAGTGAATGATTTCACTCCGACGAAGGCAGGCCCACCTGCCGAAACGTTAGTAAAACTAGTGTTTTTTCGCACGTTTGTCGACCTCTTTTTATACTGCATTTTCCACCGGATCCATTGAATATCACCCCACAATATATATATATATATATATATATATATTATTATTATTATTATATACACATATATATTACTTACTGCATAGTTTCTAGTTTAATTTTGCACATTGAATGATTTGTCTTGTTCAGTATACACCTATATATCGAATTCTTGTACAAGAATTTAAATAACACTATTTGTCATAGCGACCCCTTCCACAACTCGTTCAGAGTTCTGGGGTCCTAACTGTATAAATATTACCTATTATTCTCCATTTTGTTACGACTAATAATAATAAACTGATTGAAACTGAACGCGCGTTGATAAGTTTTGAACACCCCGGCGTGGCCACACTGTAGATTGTCGTGAAGAGAGGCGCATACTTGCGATCGTAAAGTGGGTGGAATGACCAGTAGCCCCCGGTGGCCGTCGGGAGTGTAGTTGCGTCGACGAAGAAGTTGACTGCGGGTAGGACAATGGAAAGCTTGACGTCGGAGGGATTGAGATACCGGAAAGTTGGGCGTGCCGGATAGGTATTCGAGAAAAGATGCGATCCCTGGGTAACGACGTTGTTCGGTGGCAATCAAGTCGAGGTTTAGCGATGAGAAGGTTTTGAGGCAAGTGTTTCCGCACGTCGGATCTGGTAATGAAGGTGAGCGGGACAGGGCATCAGCGTCAGGGTTCTTGCGTCCGCGGCGGTATACGACGCGAATGTCGTACTCCCGGATGCGAAGTGCCCATTGCGCAAGGTGGCCAGAAGGGTCTTTCAACAGGGAGAGCCAGCAAAGTGCGTGGTGATCAGTTAATAGATTGAACGGGTGGCCGTACAAGTAGGGCCAGAACTTTTTAAGTGCCCACACCAGAGCCAAACAATCTTTTTCTGTCACGCTGTAATTAGTTTCGGCTTTTGTCAAAGTGCGGCTAGCGTAGGCTACACCATATTATGAATAGCCGGACTTTCGTTGAGCGAGAACAGCACCTAACGCGACGCCGCTGACGTCGTTGTGCACACTTCAGTAGGAGCCGTCGAGTCGAAGTGGCGCAGAATAGGTGGGGAGGTGAGCAGACGGCTGTGAAGGCAACGTCACATGTAGGGGACCAGGAGGAGAGGTTCACGTCAGCGCGAACAAGCTGGGTTAATGGTGACATGATGGATTAAAAATTCCGAGCAAAGCACAAGAAATATGAGCATAGGCCTACAGAACAGCAGAGTTCCTTAATAGTCGTCGGCTTCGGAAATTCCGTGACTGCTCAAAGTTTTGCTGGGTCAGGTAATACGCCATGCTTAGACACGATGTGGCCTAGGATTAAAAGCTCACGTGCAGCGAAGCGGCCTTTTTTCAAGTTAAGCTGCAGGCCAGCGTAGTTCAGACAAGTCAAAACGTGCCTGCGGCGAAGGAGGTGCGTAGGAAAGTCATGGGAGAAAACCACGACATCGTCGAGGTAACACAGGCACATATTCCACTTTAGGCGACGTAGCGTATTATTCATAAGTCGTTCAAACGTGGTAGGTGCGTTACAAATACCGAAGGGCATGACGTGAAACTCGTATATTTCATCAGGTGTAATAAATGCAGTTTTTTAGCGGTCGGCTTCAGCCATTAGGACTTGCCAGTAGGCTGACCCCAAATCTAGCGACGACAAGAATACCACTCCGTGAAGGGTGTCAATGGCATCATCGATGCGCCCCAAAAGATTGACGACCTTGCGGATTATCCTATTCAAACGACAATACTCTACGCCATATTGAATAGATCCGTCTTTCTTACGCACCAGGACGAAATGAGACGCTCAGGGACTGTGAGTTGTTCGAATGATGTCTCTACGAAGCATATTGTCGACTTTACCGTTGATGACATGGCACTCTTTACTGGAGACATGGTATGGTTTTTGACGCAGTGCCTAGTGTAGGCTGGTGTTAACATGATGTTTGACTTGCAACGTGCGGCCCAGTTGAGGTTGTGACACATCGAAAGAATTCCGGAACTCATGCAGAAATCAACTAGGGTGGCATGTTCTGTGGGAGTGAGGGTGTCGGCGATGGCGCTGAACGACGTATCCTTAAACGACTCCCCGAGTGTTTACAGTACTTTTGGGTGGTCGTAGAAGTCATCCGGGACATCCACCAAAGACGAAGGGTCGAGATCCTGCCCGTGGTGGAAACATTCCCCCACAAGCAAGTGACAGGTGCGGAAAGTGGATTGAGTACGAACGTAATGCTTCTTCCGGCGGCAAGGTCAATCGTTGCGAAAGGCAGCGGCAGAGCTCGACGACTCGTGAAGATATCAGAAGGCATAAAAAGTACTGTAGTGTCAGTGTAGGCGTTGCATGAAAGAGGAACACGTGCGAAATTTCCAGGTGGAATATCGGTCTTTTCATAAACGAGCAACTTCGGTGGCTGACGAAGAGCGTTAAGCAATGGGACGTCACACAAGGGTGAAAACTCAACTTCAGCGCGTGCGCAGTCGATGACGGCATCATGGCGGGATAAAAAGTCCCACCCGAGGATGACGTCATGCGAACAGACAGCGAGAACCATAAACTATAGGATGTAAAGAATGGCTTTGATGGACACTTTTGCAGTGCAGGCTGCGACAGGCGTTACTTGCTTTGCGCTTGCTGTGTGGAGCGAAAGTCCCAATAGCGGCGTCCTGACTTTGCGTAACCAACGACAGAGATCAGCAGCCATAACAGAAACAGCGGTGACGGTGTCCACAAGGGCGAAAGTACAATAACCTCCAACAGTTACTCCAACCATGTTGGCAGGGGAGGAGAGAGGCTTAGGCAGTTCGAAAGTGTCGCAGTTCTTGCCTCTTGAAATGCGGTGCTTAATTTCCCCAGTCGTCGGAGGGTTCGGGCTGATGACGCATTGGGGATGACAATCGCCACCGAGATGAGGGTGTGCGCGGTGTCAGGAAGTCATAGTTGTGAGTAGTGACATAGCGAGATGACGATACCGGGCCGTATTGGGCGAAGGGTTGGCTGCCGGGTTGCGACGATTGGGCAAGTCGCCGAAAGTCTGAGGTCGACGGTGGAAGTAGTGGGCGACGTGCCCGGGAGTGAAGCAGGCGTAGTGAATCGGTTGGTTATTGGACATCCTCGAAGTATTGGCGACTGGTGGTGACGCCAAAAGTGCAGTATAAGCAGCTTGGTGTGCGTAAAGTGAGCGCGTGGTGTAGGGCGGTTGCGGAAGCCTACACACATCGTCTGCATATATGATCGGCGCGGCTACAGGCTGCATCTTTTGCGAACAGGCGATAGGAGGAGCCACAGGCTGCGATGCATACCTCAGCGGCACGGCCACAGGCTGCAGGGCTGCCGAATAAACGACAGGAGTTCCTACCGGCTGCACGACAAGTGGGAAGTAAACACGGCTAGATAGAGGTGGCTCGTGCTGAGCATGGCGAACAACTTGGGCAACCTCTTCCGAAATAGCAGTGCGAAAAGAGGCAGGTAGACGGGTGGTGGTCTCGTGAGTAAAGGGCATCAGGGAAAGCTGGCAGGCGACTTCCTCACTGACGGAGGCTCCGACTTGCTGAAGCAACGGTGAATTGTCAGGCATGGTGTCGAAACTGGACAGCGACTCACCACCACGCTGAGGCTGCCGAGTCAGAGTGCATCGCTTCTTCGAATCGTCGTAGCTCTGACACAAGCGGACTACTTCGGAAACTGTGCTCGGAGTCCTAGCCAAGAGAATTCGGGATGCACCATCGTCAATGCCTTTCAGGATGTGTTTGACCTTGTCAAATTAAGGCATGGTGTCATTCACACGTCGAAAAATGTTGACGACGCCCTCATTGTAGCTGGTAAAGTTTTCGCCAGTCTACTGACAGCGGGCTCGAAAACATTGTTCTGCCTGCTGCTTGCGGACAGCCAACCCACTGAACACTTCATCACATGACGTCTTCAAGGCGCCTCATGTGGAGATGTTGTGCTTGTGGTTGTTAAACCACAATTCGGCGACACCAGTGTGACAAAATATGACGTGGCCCAGCTCATAGGATTAATCCCACTTATTATTAGCGTTCACCAGTTCGTAGTGCTCAAGCATGTTTTCCACGTCGGTCTCATCTGCAGTGCTGAAGACCTTCGGGTCGAGTAGCATACGATGGCTAAAGCAGCCGACGAACTGGGGCGAAGGCGCCGATGGGTTGGCGTCGTCAGTCATGACGGGCGGTAGCGTGTGGCTTCGCAGCTCCAGGGTGTAGCGACGGGGAGAAACAGCACCCTCCACAAAATGTGAAGAGGCTTATTAGTTGTTAAGGACAGTGGCCAGGCATCGCGAAAAATCCTACAGTGACCGGCACAGCAGCGAACCGAAGCACGAGCCAAGAGATCCGTGCGTTGACGATGCTTGCTGGCATGTTTGTTCTTTTCTTTTGCGGCTCTCACCCACTAAGAGGGATTGGCCAAGAAGCCGGTGGTTAATGCAAGTCAATACTTTTAGGTTTTTTAGACCAGGTGAATATGATTACTGTATTTTTGTCTGTGAAATTAATTTTGCGCAATGAAAAAAAGGGGGAGGAGAGAAATATTAGAATTTGTTTAATATCATAGGTGTAATCATTACATAAAATTCTTCTGAAAGTTCAATCATTGCAGTGTATCAGCTAAATAATAGGTGGTAGTGTGGCTATTCAAATTCGAGAGCTGATCACTGACTCAGCAAGGTAATCTTCTTGTGTTATATAGGAATTCGCAAAGAGCCCCGCAGATGTTCCTGTCGCTGTGTCCCAATGAAGCCGCCCCAAAAGACAAAATATTGGGAGTATTAGGTGATATTCCTAGTTTTTTAAATAAAATTTTGAGGCAATTTTTTCAACAATTTTTTAAATGGTGACATGTGATAAGAAAATGGTCGATATGTTCAGCTTCGTTACAGCTTGAGCACAGAGGGGATGGCACCAGACCATACCTGTTGAAGTAGAAATTAAGAGGTGGTACACGGCAACGTAATTTCGTTATCAAGACTTTCAATTTACGCGTGGGACACCATTTATTATTCCATGTGAAGTGTAGGTGCGAGAAGTCTGGATTCAATATTGTGATTTTTGATGAGTCTCCAAGAAGGGAAAGTTTTCTAAACCTCGCTTCTGTTACATAAGCTGTGGGAGGCATGATTGGCACAATCGGAAGATCAAGAGACGTTCGCGCAAATGTGTCAGCCATCTCATTTAAAAATATACTACGATGGCCTGGCACCCATATGATTCCCACTAGACGAATGTTTGCTGGAATTAATGTTTTAAAAGTTCCTAGTACGGCTGATGCCAACGACAATGATAAAAATCAACACACGGAATACGAGTCAGTCACTAACACAGCTGTCGAAGCTGATGCTGATGCTGATGATCTCTGATGGATGGCGCTTACCCACAGAGGGGGGTGGGCCAAGAACCGGGCGGCAGGATACTTCAATGAAACTAAAATGAAAATGAAGCCAATCTGAAAAAGTAGTTTAAAAATAATACTACCAAAAAAACAACAAAAATGTTTGCTGAGCAAGCGGTCAAACCATCTCTTGTTTTTGATAGACATAATTACGAAGTATAAACTAAAGATCTGAAAAGGTAGGGGTTCACTAGCACGGTAATCTTTTAGTTGCGTTGATGTAATCAAACACAGTGGAGTATACATCCCTGTGGCAGTAACCAAATGAAGTTCCGCCAAGTGATAAAATTACTTGTAGATTTATTTGTATTCCTAGCTTTTGTAATGGGGCTTCTAAAAATCTTTTTCTCTGATAAGAATAACGATGACAGAATAAAAAGACATGTTCCATTGTTTCAGTTTCGTTGCACCAAATGCATAGCGGTGATGCCTTGAGGCGAGCTTTGTTAAGGTAATAATTTAGTTGTGGTGCTGCACAGCGCAATCTGGTATAAGTTGCCTCTAACTGGCGAGAAACACACCACTGTTTATTTCAGCAATAGCTCAAACGCTCGAAATCTTTGACTTTATCCAAATTATCTTTTCCCCATTGCAGGCAAGCACTTCTGAACCTTAGCGCTGTCACGTAAGCCGTATCTGGAAAAACTGGGATGGTGGGCCCACCCAGGGATACTGCTGCTAAAGAGTCCGCCATTTCGTTCAACTATAATCCGCGGTGGCCTGGTACCCATAGCAAATGCAGTTTTCTTACGTTTATTGGTACTAAGTGTCAAAACGTATTCATCAGCTCTGCATTTACTGCCGCAGAAAGTGCATTACAAACTGATAACAAATCTGTAATGATAACTGCGAATGATTCGCTTGAGGGCAATTTGCATAGGGCAAGACCAATGGTCAATACTTATGCAATGAATACAGGGGTATAATCTGGGAGTCGAATCGAAAAGGACCAGTCCAAAAAGGAGAGAAAATGCCAACCCCAGCCTTTTGTTTTGACAAAGATGCATCAGTCGCAATGAAATTGCTTATTTCTAAGTGAGCTAGATAATCTGCTAACTGGTCATTTAAATACCTATATGCCAATTGTTTCGCGTTATGAGGAAATATATCATAAAATTGTATGCTAAGCATTGACTTTAGGTTGTGTATTGGACCAATATGCATAATTTTTACACTCAGTTGCTTTAGTAGCGCTTGTGCAATTACTATTTGCGGGGTGTGTAGTCGCGACCAATGGGTTTCGAAAAATAAAGCCGGTTCTTGAATGAAAGCGTAAAGTGAGAGTTTTTGATGCGAACTGTATATCTTTAAGAATGCTCGCACAGTAAGAATTTTAAACCTATTTAGCAGAGAAGGTAGGCGAGCTTCCATATACAGCACGTTATTTGCAACAAACTTTGGTAGACGCAGACACAAACGCAACGCTTCTCTTTCCAGCAGTATTAAGTGTCTTATTTTATAGGCTGCGCTGCCAGAAAATAATACACATCCGAATTCCATGATGGGCCGCACATAAAGTTTATATATCATTATTAGCACATCTCTTCTTAAACCCGCTTTACGGTGTGCGAGCTTCCGTAACCACCCCATGGCCCGCGTTGCCTTGGAGTACACATCATCAATGTGACTTCTCCAATGTAATGTGTCATTATATATGATGCCCAAATATTTAAGGGAATTCGCCTGCGGAATGGGCTCGTTACTGTACATTAACGAGATGTTGATAGGCTGCAGAAAACAGAATGCAAGAAGCACACTTTTCGTTATGCTCAGGGTCATATGAGTATTTTTAAGCCATCTTTCTATCATATTGAGATACTTTTGTAGACTCTGGTCGAAGCGGCTCGCTGCAGGCGCATCTTCTTCTTCAATTATGTGACGCTCATAGTTCGCTCGCGGCCCTTGGGTTAGCTTATGATATGACAATTTTTTTGCATAACGGTAATGGATGACGAATGTATATGACTGGTGCAGAAATGACAATGATAACACCCTTGTCATGTAAGAACATATCTTTATACAAAATTCTTGATGCACTCTCGGCCATTTCGCTAGCTTCGCATACACGAAACTTGGCATTTGCTGATGTGAAACGGTGACGAAGGTAAGTGACACGTGTAAGCACGGTAATCATGATATGTGTGTATAGAAAATAGGACAACGAGCTGCGTTCATAGCACGCTAGCGGCCGTTCTGCCTGCTTCGCAAATACCAACTTTGCTGCTGCGTGACGTTAGAGGACGACGAAGGTAAATGAGATATCCAACCATGATAATCATGAAATGCGTGTAATGTAAAACATGACTGCATGCTAGACTCAACGTGCGCTCGCGACTGTTTCACTAGCTTCACATATACCAAATTTGGTAATATGTGACGTCAATGAAAAGCGAAGATAAATGACACGTCCAAACATAGTTAGCCAATGATACGTGCGTCGTGTAAGACATGACTATTTGGTACGCTCATAACGTGCTCATTGCCATTTCTCTCGCTTCATATATACCGAATTTGGTATTACATGATGTGAATAGACGTAGAAGGTAAATGACACGTCCTACTATAATACTCGTGACATGCATGTCATGTAAAACATGAATCAATGCTATTCTCATAGCGCACTCGCGACTACTTCGCTAGCTTCACATATACCAAATTCAGTATTAGATGACGTGAATGAACGACGAAGTAAATGACAAGTTCCAACATGATAACCATTGCATGCGCGTCATGTAAAACATGACTACATGCTAGGCTCATACCACGCTCACGGCCGTCCTACTAGTTGTACATGTACCACATTTGGCACTACGTGACGTGAACAAAGCACAATGTTAAGTGACGCATCCAGGCATGATAATCATGACATGCGTGTCGTGTAAAACATGACTACATGCTACGCTCGTTGCGCACTCGCAACCGTTTCGTATCTTACGTATACCAAATTTGGCAATATAGGACGCCAATGGACGACGAGATAAATGACACGGTCAAGCATGATATTCATGACAGGCGTGTCATGTAGAACACGGCTACTTCTATCTTCATAGCACGCTCGCGGCTGTTTCACTTGCTTCAAATATCCTTAATTTGCTAATAGTTGACGTGATTAGATGACCAACAAACATTCTTGGTGCAAACATGATAATCGTGACGTGCAAGTCATGTACGGCATAATTTACATGCCACGCTCATGCTGCGCTTGCAGCCGGTATGATGCCGCAATATACACCTTAGCTGAGATCAAATAACGTCACTCTATTGTGAACATGACTTACATTTTCTGATTTGCGAATGAAGACACGCATGTCATGTATGTACGCGAGTGCACATAACATTTGTATTTGTGTTTACTGTGCGCTAAGTCCATCCGCCTGATAACGTCGTGCTTATCATAAAGTGACATAAAAACCTTTTTCATTCGTGCTTTTCATATAATCGATTCCCGCAGGACGTGGGATCTCCCAAATTTTTTTCGTTGCTAAACGCGGTTTACGTGTCTAACTATCGCAAGGTGACCAAACTGGCCTCGACTGATCAAACCAACGTCCACCAAGTAATGTTTGCATCGTTTATTGCGAGTACCCAAGTTGTACAACCAACCAACGTAGACAGTCAGGTGTGCAGAAAACAAGCCACTCATACATCATAAAAGTTTTGAACCCACGTGTAAAAACTCTTAAAAGCTAAGAATAATATATATATATATATATATATATATATATATATATATATATATATATATATATATATATATATATATATATATATATTGTAATGAGCGAGACAGACACAACGCAAGCTGTTCTATTCTGCCTCTTCTTCCTCGCTTTCCAGCCCTTGGCCCACATCTGCCGCGCCACTCTTCGTTACAATCGGCGGCACTGCGTACCTGACAACGGAAAAAAAAGAAATTACAGTTCGTTGCAGCTGCAGCGGTCCGACTGCTTTTTTCAAGCGCGACACATGCACGGCAAAGTTGTTTCTTTTGCGTTTATCGAGAGTGAAGCTCGCATCTGAGGTGTTCACACGCCAGGTATTTTCTCCTACACGCTGAGTAATTATGAATGGCCCGTCGAACTTAGAGAGAATCTTCTTGCCAGGCCTGCCGGTGCCCCTTTGCACCCAGACCTCGTCACCGATGTTGTAAGCAGGAGTGGTTCTACGGCGTCTGTCATAGTGGCACTTTTGATTTTCTTGTGCGTGGGTGGCTTTCTTGATCGCCTCAGTTCGGATCTTATGACAGGCCACTTTGCAATCGTTGGAACGTGGAACTATAATGGGAGCATCCAGACTGAGGACCGCTTTGAGCTGCGGTAGTTTCCCAAAACAATTTCGTAGGGCGTTTCCCCGGTAGACGTCTGCAGAGCCGTGTTAATCGCAAAAGCGGCTGACGGAAGGTCGACGTCCCAGTCAGCCTCTGCTCTTTTCCCTGCCTTCGTATATGAAGCGAGTCGTGCCTGGATGATCTGGTTGGTTCTCTCAGTAAGGCCGTATGCTTGAGGATGAAACGCGGTTGCGAAGTGGTGCTGCACGCCTGCCGTGCAAAGGTACTTTTTCAGTTCCCCGCTACGAAACGTTGTAGCCCGATCAGATATTAACTTTTTTGGTAAGCCATGTCTCAATTCAAATCGGTGCTTGAGAAAGTCGATTAGGTAAGTGGATGCAAGAGATGGCACGGCCTCCACTTCCAAGTATTTTGACAGGTAATCTACTGCTACAATGACGTAACGATTTCCCGCAGTGGTGGTGGGTAGAGGTCACATGTAATCAATGCCAATCGTGTGGAAAATTGTTTTGGGTATCTGGGTTGGCGATAGTTATCCAGGTTCACACCCAGGCAGTCGCTTAAACTGCTGGCAAATTTTCCAACTGGCGACATAAGAACGGACGCTACTTTGCATCTTCGGCCACCAAAACGTTCATGTAGTTTCCGGAGTGTGGCTTGTTGGCCGGTGAGTCCGCCTTCTGGGGAGTTGTGAATGGCTCGTAATATTTCTAACCTGTGGGATTTCGGGATCACCAGGAGGTAACGTTCTTCGAATTGGTCCATCACCAGTTACGCCGGCACAACGCGGCATTGCGCATCACAAAAGTACTGTGATTTCCCTTGTCAGTGATAGATGCAATAATGGATGCCAAATCTTTATCCTCCTGTTGGGCTCAGGATATAACCTTCTCGGCGAAAAAAAATGTGGGTTTACCTGGTTTGTTGCGTGCAGTCAAGGGGGTTTCGTGAGAGTGCATCGGCGACGTTGTTTAGACCCCCGGCGCAGTGGCGCACGTCAAAATCGTATTCTTGTAGCTTGATTATCCACCGGGCAAATTTGTGCTCAAGTTTCTGCTTGGAGAACATCCATGCTATAGCAGCATTATCAGTCACAACAGTGAATTTACGCCCGAAAAGATAATGTCGAAACTTATAATCGACGCTTCATACCACTGCAAGACATTCAAGCTCATTGGAATGATAGTGGTGCTCGGTGTCTGAAAATTTTTGGCTGGCATAAGCGACCACGTGTTCCCCGCCATCTGGATCACGCTGCACTAACACAGCTCCTTGGCCGACTTGGCTGGCATCAGTGTGCACTTCAGTGGACCAGTCTTCACTAAAGTGACTTAGTTTGAGACAATAAGTGAGGTTTTGTTTTATAGCTCGAAAAGCATTTTCTTGTGAGACGCCCCATTCAAACCGCGCGTCTTTTTCAAGAAGACTGCTCAAGGGAGCTGCGAATGAAGCGAAGTTGGGAATAAACCTTCGCAAATGCGACGCCGTACCCTGAAATGACTGAACCTGCTTCAAGCAGGTTGGTGTGGGATACTGCGACACGGCAGCTGTTCGCTCCGGGAGAGGCATAATGCCGACAGGAGATATATTATGTCCCAGCTACGAAATCTTCGACACCCCAAACTGGAAATTCTCTTTGTTCAATCAAAACCCTACTGCATAGAGTCTGTGTAGTACTTCGTCTAAATTGCGAAGGTGTTCATCCTCCGTCCGGCCAACGACCAGGATGTCGTCTAAGTACACCACACAGGCTTGGTTTTTCAAAGGTCCGAGCACTGAATTCATCGCACGCTGAAAAGTGCTAGGAGCTTTTCTTAGTCCAAACGGCATGTGGTTGAATTCATACAAACCGAAAGGTGTGTGAAAGGCCGTTTTACATCGATCTTCCTCCGCGACGTTAATCTGCCAGTACCCTGCGCGTAAATCAAGCGATGAAAAGAACTTGCAGTGACGTACTGTATCAACAGCGCCATCAATGCGGGGTAAAGTGTAGGAGTCAGGCATTGTACATTTATTGAGCTGCCTGTAGTCTACGCAGAAGCGTAGTAATTCGTTTTTTTCTTGCGAACAAGGACGACTGGCACTGCCCATGGACTCGATGACGGCTTAATAATGCCCGCGGCAAGCATTTCATCTACTTGTTCTTCGATCATTGCCCGTTCTCGTTCAGCGTATCGTCGCAGTGGTACGCATATTGGTGGATGATCTCCCGTTGGCATGCGATGGAGCAGCAAATTAGTGCCTGGCAGTTCTGCTGTATTGCTAGCGAATACTGGCTGATGGTGAGTGAATATAAAAGATAAGGTAGGCGGAGTGGACGGCTTACTTGTCGGTGGTGGCAGGGTTGTAGCGGTAGTCCCAGCTGTCGAAGACCGGAGCTCGACGTGGCCGCGATGTATGGTGAGCTGAATGTCATCAGATAGCAAGAAGTCAGCACCAAGGATCATGTCGGCAGGAAGGTCTTCAAAGACGGGAATGGCTGGAAGAACTTTAGGGCCCACTGCCGTCTGGACTGAAATGTCGAGCATTCCGACTGGCATAGCACTTCCTCCAAGTCCGCAGAGGCGAGGTTGCGTCCACGCTCGGATAGTGTCCGGAGCATGACGTCTGTGTAGCGCCGTTCGTTCCGTACCGGTATCCACCAGAGCAGACAGGTCACCTATTCCCTCAACATGAATGGACATCCTAGGAGTTTGCAAGTTCGGTAGTGGATTCGGGTCTGGAAAGGTTGACGACACTCCTTGGCGTTGTGGCCAATGCGACCGCACTTGAAGCATCCGTGTCGTGTAGAGGCGTAAGTCGAACGGACAGTCGGTAATGTGTCCATGATAAGCCGACGACGACAGTTTTTCTGAAGTTCGGCTGCCCTTTGAGCGAAAACCTGGGGTGACGCTTCAGGTGACTGGCAAGTTAAGATGGCAGCATGGGTAGGGTCAGCCAAGCTATCAACAACATATTGGCGGGCAGCCGGAGAGATCCATGTAATGCCACAATTGTCGAGAAGCCCGAGCTTATCGTAGACGTATTTACGGGCGTCTTCCGATGGAGCCTGCCGACGCGATCGCATGCGCATGAAATGGTCGTCGTATGAGGATGGAAGTGGTGGAAGGCCGTGACGAAGGCTGTCCAGTCACTCCAGGGTTTGTACTTGCAGCCATCGTATTGATGCCACGCTTTGGCGGACTCGCGCAGTCGGCTTACGGCCAGCGATAGCGTCACGTCGTCAGTCCATGCATGTCGACGGGCCAATGAATGGATTTCATCCAGCCAGACGGCTGGGTCTTGATCAACGCCAGTAAAGTCAGGAATTTCTGCCATAGACGGAGGAGGCAACGTGGTGCGTGCACATACTGCTGAGAATGTGACAGTGGCGTCTGCAAGACGCTGGCTCAAAGTAGCGATGGCCTGCAGAACCGTGCAGAGTTCACTGGCGGCTACAGGCGAGGAATTACGCTTGTCTTCTGGTGACGCTACTGACGTTGCTCCAGGGATGGTACCTGAGGCGAAGTCCAAGGGAGTGTGTACGGCGTCCCTGGGCAAGGGGGCGGTTTGCGACGCCAAGTCAGTGGAGTCACCTTGTGGTTTGGCAAGGACGCCTGAAGGCAGCGCGCTGGCTTCGGTACCCGCGGTGGCCAGGTCGGATGCCATGGCCACGGTAGCAGGAGCTGCGGGCTACTGGAGAGTGCGTCCGCTACGTAGGACGGTTTCTTCACGCAGATCGTCGCACACAGGTTTCTTGAACGGCTGCGCCATTGTATTAAGCGAGACAGACACAACACCCGGTCGTCCGGCAAGCTGTTCTATTCTGCCTCTTCTTCCTCGCTTTCCAGCCCATGGCCCACAGCTACCGCGCCGCTCTTCGTTACTATATATATATATATATATATATATATATATATATATATATATATATATATATATATATATATATATATACCGAAGTGAGAAAGCACGACGTACGACGAAACGCTTTCAATAATCACATACGTTTCGGCTGGTAAGCCAGCCTTTGTTAGTGTGACATGTAATGCGGCTTTCGTAGCCATTATGTACATTTCTAAAATGTTTTGGGACATGCGCAATGGCGATCAGCGGCGATTCGACATGATTATACAAAAAGGCTAAATACCTTTAGTGTGAAGATGCAATGCGTAAAGTAACATTGGCACAGCGTTCACTTTTTATCGTTATAGCAACATCAGTACGAGTGAAAGAGATTTTAAATATGAACGGCACATGGTATGGAAAGCATTATGTTAGCATTATGCGTGCAGATTGAAGCGCATGCACGAACGGTACTTACTGAAGATGACCAGATAAACCGAGTTTGTTGAGCAGGGAACAAGGATGGTTTTGCTTAAAACAAAAATAAAAAGTAAAATAACAGAAAAAACTTGAAATCTAGGACGGGCCTGGGACGCCTCAAGTGGTGCAAGGTAGATTGGTAAGTGTGCCTGCGTGCTCATTTATTCCAGAGTTTAGTATACCGAACTTGAATTTTAGAAACGATTCACGCATTTCCCGCTCATGATCTGAGAGGAAACCGCATTCCAGTACCGCTGCTTTATTCTTGTCGAAAGAATGACCAGGTATGGCTAGATATTTCGTTAGAGGCAGATTTGGACGGGTTTTGTAGCGCCTTATGATTAATAAATCGCGTTCTAAGCGGTGCTGCTCTATGACCAATATACGTAGATTACAGATTTCGCATACGAGTATGTATACTACGTTTGAACTGTCACAATTTAGATTGCACCGGATTGGCAACTGCTGAAAACCAGGGGATGAACTGGTGACAGTTTGCGTAGTTACCATGTGCGCACACACATAGTTCGCACACACATACTTAGTTCGCACACACATAGTTCGCACACCATGTGCGCACACACATACTCCTGGACTCTATTAGGAAGGAAAGGCCAGACATTGCAATCATATTTTCAACCCTGGTGCTCTCTCGAGGCTTCAACACGCGTCTCCGGCATCCTAATTGGAGGCAAGTAAACCACTTCATTAGGCAGGCACATCGTTTTATTATCCGGCTGGTGAACTTGTGCAAAAGCCGCCAGAACGTGTTTTTCATCGACCATTCCATCTACCACTTCCCGGCACAAATGCCACGCCATCTACCACTTCCCGGGTGTACGCCGCTGACGGCGTACACCCGAACCTCGCTGGTGTATCCTTGCTTGCGTGGAACATCTACAATGTGATCCTGCACACTCAGAGGGACCACATGGGAGCCTTGAGGGACCACGTGCCCACCGCTGAAAGAAGCCAACCTGTGTCAACAAAGCAATTCTTTGCTGAGGCGCTCAAGTCAAGTACGCGGGCAGAGGGCAGCCAAGCAGTCGCACAAGGGACCACACAAGCCACCAGAACACCTACTCATTCGAAGAAAAAACAGGCAACAAAACCCCGTCCTGTACGCACCGAGACCACGGCAACCTCGTCGCCGAAAGTCACCGCGTCAGCACCAATCATTCGAAAGACAGAGACGGCCACATCAACGGCTGAGGGAAAAAACCATCTCAACGACCCCGAGATGAACAACCAAGACATTCAAGATCACGGTCTCTACCACCTTCAACTAGGCAACGGTCAACACAGCTCAAGCACGGCGCGTCTATTTCAGCAGGCCGGCCACCTACCCAAAGGACTGCGAGCCATCAGACTCCGTTCCAACACCCAGGGAACAATTATCTGCTTCCTCCTCAAAAATGTACGATCACCGAAAATACTGTGGCTCAACTAGGTTATGACAATCTGATCGCACTAACCCATTGACTATCTCCCCCACAGACGACGCGCACCCTACACCCCAGACACCCCATTTTCTTAAACTTAGAAAAATTGTTGATAAACGTCTGCGCCATGAACTTCATGTACGATCACTAAAAATTTATTTACGTTATGGTATCGCCGCTCGGGGCATTCAGCTATCATTTAGATCATCGATGCATGACTTTAACAAAGGGGAAACTCAAGAATGTATTCTTATTCTAGAATCTGCTTCACTTAAGTTAACTGAACTCGTTGTGGGGCGCTGTGATAGGGTGCTCACGTCTATGAGGGCGGTGGAATGTCAAGCGAGTTCCAAAGGTTCCCTATCCTCTATCGAAGTCGCTGAACTAGAACGTTTTGAGAAAAAAAGGACTGCGGAAATTTTAAAAATCAAGGAGAACAAAATAGCAAGAGATAAACTTCCGAACTTTCAAGAGCTATACACAGACAATTCAGAGGGCCCACAACCAGTGGTTGTGCCACAATTTGGTATCGCGCAGAAAATTGTAAACGACCGGCCGAGAGGCCTTATTACCTCACAACACAACATTGAAAAAAACATAATTAACCTCTCCAACGTCCAACTAGGCAGTCATGAACGAATAGGAATCTCGCGCGGACTCACATTTAGCCCCTCCAGTAGCCGATACAATCAGTTCTCCTCATTGCAAGATCTTGATAACTTCGCACAGAATCTTCGCCTAGAAGAATACTTTTCGACAAACCCCAGAAAGAAACCACTACCAAAGTACCTTCTAGTTCAGGGCAACAGTGGACACCAAGCTCTCAGCGGGAAAGGCATCTAGATACCTACATCAAAGCCATCTAAAAAGACATACTTCGGGAATATAACACACACACACCGGCAGCAGCCAAAAACCTCTCAAGAAAGGAGTATGAAGCACTTAAGGCACTTAGTGACTGAACGGGCATCGTTACAAAACCAGCGGATAAAGGAGAAGGAGTTGTATTAATAAATAAATTGGACTATATCCAAGAGGGTACCCGCCAACTAACGAACACATATTTATACAAACCACTGGATAAAGATCCAACCCTAGAACATCAAGCAATAATAACCACCGCACTCCATGATCTGGTAGAGCTCGGAGAGTTAGATGCTAATCTATCAAGGGCACTTACTGTAGCACGTGCCAAACCAGGACGGTTCTATATGCTCCCGAATATACACAAAAAAGGAAACCTCGGCCGACCAATTGTTTCAGAAAGAGGTACCCGCACCGAACCAATATCAAGTTACTTAAACTCCCTAATTAAAAACATACCTCCTACACATCCCTCCTACCTACGTGACACAAACCATTTCATTAGGACGCTCAAAGATCCCATAATGCCTGAGGATTCCTTTCTTGTAACTTTTGATGTTACTTCCCTTTACACCAATTTTCCACACAGTGACGGCATCAAAGCACTAGTACAAGCCTATAGTTCACATAAATCTGACAACTCACCGAACCCAATAGTCATTGAAACCATCGCTAAGTTGGTTCTCCAGCTCAGCAGCTTCGAGTTTTCTAACCAATACTACTTACAAATTAATGACACGGCTATGGGGACTCGCATGGCACATAACTGCGCAAACATCTTTATGAATGACCTTAAAACTAAGTTTTTATCAACCCAGAAAATTCAGCCACTTCTCTACCGACGCTTCCTCGATGATATTTTTATTATTTGGACAGACACACAGGAAAACTCAATCAATTTTATAGAATCGTTTAACAAAGTTCATCCAGACATAACGTTCACTTATTCGTACTCAACAACTGAAATAAATTTTCTAGACGTCTACGTAACAGTAAAAGACGGGTCATTAGCTACTAACGTTTACAAAAAGCTTACAGACAGGCAGCAATACCTTTATTTTGATAGATGTCACCTTCGTCACTGCAAGACATCCATCCCGTACTCCCAGGCTCACCGATTCAAAAGAATTTGCTCCTGTTCTGAAGACTTTCAGGCCAACACAGAGAACTTGCGCAAGGTACTTTCAAAACAACATTATCCTCCTTCCATAGTCAACGACGTTATACACAAAGCGGCAAACTTAGATCGCCAGCAGCTACTTGACTAGCAGAAAGAATTAAAATGAGAGGGACGAAAGAACTTAGTTTTAACATTTTGTTGCAACCCCGCTAACGTAAACAAAATTCCGAAGAAACAGTTAACATCTTACAACAGAGTGAACGACTATCAAAAGTTTTCCCTTCCCCTCCACGAATGGTATATAGACGCCCCCAAAACATTAAAGATTATCTTGTGCGGTCAAGAACCAATAAAACGTCTATAACTGGATGTCAACCATGTGGCGACGCCCGCTGCAAGGTGTGCCAACGCATACAGGTAACCAACGTTGCTGAAAACACACAATCTGATTTCAAGTACTTCATGAATTCAAACCTTAACTGTGACAGCTCCAATCTAATATACCTTCTCGAGTGCGGAAAATGCGGTATTCAATACATAGGGCAGACTTACACAGCCTTTCGCATCCGCTTCAATAACCACCGTTCCCATGTTCATTCACTTCCGGATCTGCCTCTGTCTCAGCATATTAACTGCGGAAACCACCCATTTGATTCCATAAAGGTCACACTCTTACAAAGCGGTTTCTCTAGCACAAGGGAACGTGAACAGTGCGAATCATATATGATTTATAAGTTTAATACATATAAAGCTGGTGTAAATAACACTCCAGGCATACTTTCTTCAATTCGCCCTCTGGAAGATTCGGGATAATATTTATCCCTACCAAACGTTTTAGTTTTTTTTGTTTCTTTCCTTCTTCTTCTTCTCTTTTTTTGGTTTCCTTAATTTTCATTTTCTTCTCTTCTGATTTCGCCCGGAGCACGTGTTCGGGCGTGCGGCATGGGCACGCGCATTCCGAGAAAGGTGGACCACTAAACGAAGTAAAATGACACATCCAAGCCCCGAGGTAAAAACTTGAAAAACAATGTCCAGTATATATTTAATATTCTTGAGTCACAGACAGGAGATCGTAGCTACGTGCATGTGCCTATCCTGCACGTGCGGAGCTTCGACACGCGTAGCGCTTATTTGCTGTTCATTTCTCCTTTTTTTCTTTTTTCCCCTATTTTCTTTTTTTACTTTATCACATCGTTCTGACGTTGCCCTCCTCACCAGGTTTCAAGAGCAACTATGGAGGGGGAGAACAGGTGGAAAGCGACAGCGACAATGATTGCAAGGAATCTACTGTGGTATATTCTTCACAACCTACCGGGAAAGCTGATGAGAAGTGAACCTGAGGAGTGAAACTTTTCATCCCTGGAATTTCCTTACTTTAGCCCCCTGGACACAAAAACTTGCCATGATTGTATCTTGTTTACCATTCGTTTGTTTTACAAAATGCACCTGCCAATAATAGTACGCAAACGTGGTCGTTTGACTACTTATTAGTGCATAATGGGTGGTATTGCCACTGGCCCAGGTGCGTTTTTTTGTTTTTGCCTCTTTTTTCTTTCTTTTCTTTTTTTAAGGCACGTGCTATGCGTAGTACGCACACCTGGCCGTTCGGCTGCTTATCAGTGCATAATGCGTAGTGGGCCACTGGTATATGTAGATTTTCTTTTTCTCTCGATTTCTTTTTTTTCTTTTTCTTTTTCTCTCGCTCTCTCTCGGCTGGAAGTTGGCATAAAAATGCGTCAGAGCCTACTAAATTTCGTGTGATTAAGATCGGTCTCTGATCGAAACGTCATCAATAAACAGTTTTTTAAAGATGTATACTTATTTTTCTTTATATTATACGGCAACGGAAGTCCGACTCTTTATAATGTACGCATATATATATATATATATATATATATATATATATATATATATATATATATATATATCTTGCTGCGACATGTTAGCCACGTTCATGTAGCCCGCCACAATCATCGTGGCACCAGCACCAGCAAGACCCCGCTTGCATGCGCCACGCGTTCGTGCGCTCCGGCTACGAGGAAGAGGAAGATAGTTGGATCTGTGCCGCCCAGCTACTCGGACTTCACGACCATGGTCTTTAGAGTCGTGGGCACAAGTTCGCCCCAATAAAGACGCTTGTTTTTTTTAAACCTGTCTGCCCCAGCATCGCTACATTTCTGGTGAAGGCGCTGGGTTAAGAATCGAAGCCTTGCGAGCTCAAGACAGCATAGTCCCGACGACCAGCGTATCAACCCCGTGGAAGCGACTCCTGTACACCAGAGGGCAAGTCGCTGTCTTCGATGTGACTCACCTGAGTTCGGTCCTCTTCACTTCACACCAAGAGGAATTCAAACGATGGATGCCACGACTATGACTAGCCAGGTAACACGGGCACAAGTGTTCATTAACCAACCGCACCAGCCCCGAGTATTCCACGGCGACTCGTACGAGGGCGTGGAAGATTGGTCGGATCTGTTCGAGATGGTGTCGATCTTGAATGAATAGGATGAAAGAGAGAAGCTCCGTCGCGTATACTTTGCCGTTGAAGACTTCGCAAAGACATGGTTTGAGAATCATGAAACCTCGTTGTCTACCTGGGAGGTATTTTGACAACAAGCGGTGGCTACGTTCGTGAACACAGACAGGAAAAAAAAGGCGGAGGCTGCTCTTCAATCGAGGAAGCAGCTCACAAACGAGAGTGCTGCTATGTACATTGAGGACATGAACCGTCCGTTCAAGCGTGTGGATTACAGCATGGCTGAGGATAACAAGGTGCGCCGTCTAATGCGCGGAGTGAAGCAAGAGCTGTTCACCGTTCTCGTCGGCAACCCTCCAAGCACAGTTGCTGAGTTTTACTCGAAAGCGACGGCCATCGAAAAAACACTGGAACAGTGGGCTTGGCAGTACAACCGGAATCTTTACTGCGCATCTGCACAGGTATTCTCCGGAGGCGTGCGAAACGACGTTGAAGCCATGCGAGAGCTCATTAAATCAGTTAATAGAGAAGAACTGAGCAGACTGCAAATGCCCCAAACTCCAACTGCACCATCTGTTACAGACGTTGTTTGTGACCAACTGAGGCAGGTGATACGAGAGCCAGAGCGGGAGCTGCAGCCGGTTCGACCTATTCGATTATACTCGGAAATTCTCAGACAACCTACGGTACACAGCAATGCAGCAGCTGCAATGGGGGCGACTCCTCTCCCACCTGCAGCACGCAGCGCGCCTCGTCCACGGGAAGCAGCAGCTACCTATCTGCGCTCAGGAGCACGTAGCACACATCGCTCTGTGGAGCATAGGCCCAGGAAAAGTGACGTCTAGCGTGATCACGAGCGCAGGCCTCTGTGTTTTTATTGTGGCGGAGCGGGTCATCTGTACAGATTCTGTCCTTACCGACAGGCTGGATTAGGAGGCTTCCCGTCATATGCACCGTGCCCCGAAAACGTTGAACGACTAGCGGATATTGAGGAGTACTTGTCCACGCTCCAGAACTCACCACCTCTACGCCAACATCGGTCATGGTCACCACCGCCTACACGCTACCATTCATCCAGCCCACGTGCACCTTCAAGGCAGCCTGGTGATAGCTCTTCAAATCCACTCCCGGAAAACTGAAGCGACAGACCTGTGGTGGTTAGGCTGCTGATAACGTCAGTTACGAAGATCCTCCAATATTATTTGAGGGTGATGACGGTGTATTTCTGGTAGATGGGTGCAGCAACGAAAGCGTTACTTAAGATTTGCGGTTGAGAATGGAAGGATGGGAGCTGAATGCCTTAGTCGACAACGGTGCTGATTATTCAGTGATAAGTCACAACATGGTGCAAAAGCAAAACAAATTTGTGACACAGTGGAGTGGATCACAGCCAGAATGTTCAAGGGAACTCATTTCATTATAGGAATGAATTTTTGTGAGCGGTTGGCGCCGTAAATAACCTGCGTAGGTCCAGCGTGTCGTTTTCGACTGAACGAGCTATACCTGTCGAGGAATCTGAGGAATGACGCCTAACTGCTCTACACGTGGTTCATGATGACGTAACTGCACCGCCACGCTGCAGTATAATGGTGCTCGTAGAAAATGACGCATTCTACAACCGCGAAGGCGTAGCGGATACAAATGTAGGGCTGTTTTTGAACAAAGGTGGCTGCGAAGGTAGGGGTCTTGTTGACTTGACGAATGGCCGTGCAGATGTCCTACTCACCAATTTCTCCAATGAACTTCAACACATCGCTCAAGGCGCGGCTATTGCCTATATACACGACTTCTGTATGGTGGCTGAACTATGCAGCTTAACGACATCAACCACTCGACCAGTGGCCTGCAAAATCAACCGTGACCGTCATCCATAGCCTTCCAGACAGTAAAAAAACAGATTCACGCATTGGGAAAAAAATTCTCTAATTGCTTTTCAAGTGCCTCGAAGGTCCAGCGCACGTCAATCACGAAACACAGAATTACAACGCAAGACGACACGAGTCCTATATGCCAGCATTCATTTTGGGTGTCACAGAAAGAAAGGGAAATTACCAAGAAGCAGGTGGAAAGATGCTTTCGGATAATGTCATCCAGCCTTCGAATAGTCTATGGGCGTCCCCCGTAGTCCTCGTTAAGAAGAAATACAACACATTTAGATTCTGTGTCGACTACAAAAACTGAACAGTGTAACTAAACGTGATGTCTACTCCTTGCCACGTATCGACGATACACTATATCGATTGCGATCCACAAAGTTTTTCTCCTCCTTAGATCTGAAAAGCAGATATGGCATATAGAGGTCGATGAGTGGCACCGTGAAAAAACGGCATTCGTAACACCTGATGGCCTCTATGAATTCAAAGCGCTTCCATTCGGCCTCTGTTCTGCCCCAGCGACGTTCCAGCGAATGATGGACACTGTTTTCACGGGATTGAAATGGCAGTCATGCCTAGCGTATTTGGATGACGTGGTGGTATTCTCTGCAAGGTTTGACAAACATCTAGAGCGACTACGTACAGCATTGGAAGCCATCCGGTCAGCAAAATTGGGAATCAAACCCAAAAAATGACAGTTCCGCTTCGAAGAGCTGCGATTCCTTGGACATGTCATTAGTTCCGAGAGTGTTCGTCCTGATCTTGAAAAGACAGCCGCTGTTCAGAAGTTCCCTGCACCCAGAGACAAAACGTCAGTGCGTCGATTTTTGCGTTTATGTGCCTACTATAGGCTATTTGTGGAAAACTTCTCAAAGATTGCGGCAGTTCTTACAAAACTAACAAAAGATGACGTGCCCTTCACATGAGAAAGCGAACAACAGAAATCTTTTAAAGAATTTAGAAAACGATTACAGGGCTCACAAATACTTGCCCATTTTGATGAGACAGCCGACACTGAAGTCTATACCGGTGCCTCGACGCCATTCTTGTCTAGCGGCAAAATGGTCAAGAGAAAGTGTTAGCCTACGCCGGCCGCAAACTATCAAAAACTGAGGCAAGCTACTCTGCAACTGAAAAAGAGTTTCTCGCAGTCATCTGGGCAATAAACAAGTTTCAACCCTACCTTTATGGTAGACCGTTCAGAGCTGTCAGTGGTCACCATGCTCTATGCTGGCTGGCAATTCTCAAGGACCCGTCAGGTCGACTAGCAAGATGGAGCCTTAGGCTGCAGGAGTATGACTTTACTGTCGTATACAAATCTGAAAAAACAAAACACAGCGATGCCGACTGCCTGCCACGCTCTCCCGTCGATCAAAGTGTACCTGAAGAGGAAAAATTCCCGTTTCTAGGCTTTGTCGACGCATCCGAAATCGCTCAACAACAACGAGATGACCAGGATTTGTTGGCGCTTATACAACACCTGCAGGGTCTCGACGTTCATGTCCCTCGCATATTCTCCAGAGGGCCCTCCACGTTCTGCCTTCGTGGAAGTGTCTTTTACCGGAGGAACTTCGAACCTAATGGTGAAACGTTTTTACTAGTCGTGCCCACAGCCATGCGAGATGAAATTCTGCACGCATGCCACGACGAGTCAACATCTGGACACATTGGTGTGAGCCGAACATTCGCTAGGATTCGCCTGAAGTACTATTGGCCTAAGTTGCTTGCATCAGTGCAGCGCTACGTGAAAACGTTTCGTCAAATGTCAACGGCACGAAATTCCACCCTTAAAACCAGCCAGCCTTCTCCAGCCAATAAACCCTCCGGATGCCCCATTGCAACAAGACGGCATGGAATTCTCAAGACTTTTCCCGACATCGAGTGCAGGCACGAAATGAATAGTCGTAGCCACAGACTATCTGACCCGTTATGCTGAGGCTGACTCTCTCTACAGCGCGACAGCTGCCGAAGTCGCCAAGTTCTTTGTGAACAACATAATACTCAGACATGGTGCACCCATCGTCGTTATTACGGATTGCGGCACCGCATTTACTGCAGACCTAATACAATGTCTTATCTGCACCAATGTCTTATCTGTCGCCAAGTTCTTTGTGAACAACATAATACTCAGACATGGTGCACCCATCGTCGTTATTACGGATTGCGGCACCGCATTTACTGCAGACCTAATACAATGTCTTATGCGCACGACAAATACCAATCACAGAAGAACAACGGCGTATCACCATCAGTCAAATGGCTTAACCGAACGCCTCAACTGAACTCTGACTGACATGCTATCAATGTATGTCGATGTTGAACATAAACATTGGGATGAAATATTAACCTTCGCAACATTCGCATATAATACAGCCGATCAAGAAACAACCCACATTGCCCCTTTCAGAACAAGTGTTCAGCCGAAGAGTGACCACCACGCTGGATGCCATGTTACCACTACAGGACGAAAGCAGCTATCCACCTGACTTAGATGATTTCTTGCAAAGAGCAGAAGAAGCACGGCAAATGGTGAGATACTGAATATGCCACCAACAGCACGTCAATTCTTGTCGGTACAACAAGCGACGCAGTGACGCACTTTATCATCCCGGTGACAAAGTGTGGATATTGATACCAGTGCGCCGCCGCGGACTCTTTGAAAAGCTCGTTTGCCGATACTTCTGCCCTTATGAAGTAATCAACCGTATCAGCGACGTCACTTATGAAGCCAGATCCGCTTGACACGTGAGTTCAAGACGCCACGATCCCACGGAAGTGGTACACGTAGTCCGCATGAAGCCCTATCATGACAGATCGTCGGAAAACTAGCGAGAGTGCGCATGTATCTTTTCACTGTCTTAAGCATCGGGACGATGCGTCCGAGGAGGGGGATAATGCTGCGACTGGTTGGCCACGTTCAAGTAGCTCGCCACAATCATCGTGGGACCAACTCCAGCAAAACCTCGCTGGCATGCGCCACGCGCTCGTGCGCTCCAGCTACGAGGAAGAGGAAAATAGTTGGATCTGTGTCACTCGGACTTGACGACCATAGTCTTTAGAATCGTAAGCACACGTTCGCCCTAATAAAGACGCTTGTTTTTGTTAACCTCTCTGCTTCAGCATCGCTACAATATATATATATATATATATATATATATATATATATATATATATATATATATATATATTGCTGCGCTGGTATTATATATATATATATATATATATATATTGCTGCGCTATATATTACTACGCTGGTCCGCCCCTTGCTCGAATATGCAGACGTTGTTTGGGACCCACACACAAAGACGGATTCAGCGATGCTCGAACGGGTACAAAAGAAAGCGCTGCGATTTATTCACAACGCATACAGCAGGCGAGTATCCGTGACAGAACTGCGCAGGCGTTCTGACCTACCAACACTAGAGTCCCGCCGTAAATTACATCGACTTAAAATATTACACAGCATAGTCAATGGTTATTCTAAGCTTGACTTCAATACTTATCTTGAATTCAACATGTCACGCCCCACCCGGAACAAGCACAACAAAACAATCCTAATGCCTCTCACGAGAACAAACGCTCACCGTCTATCCTTTTTCCCGAGAACGATAGCAGAATGGAACACTTTGCCACGCGACGTTACTAACTTAACTAATCAAAATGCTTTTTCAACGGCTATTCAAAATTGTGTATGATTGGAAGTGCTGGTCTAGTTCCCCTGTCTATTGAACTAACGTATTTCATGTGTTATCTTGCTACCATGCCACAACGCACACTGCTTGTCTTTTTTTTGTTTGTTTGCGCAATATTTTTTATCTTTACATGGCAACATCCGATTAATTTTTTTACGCTTCCTGGTCAATGCGCGTAGTAGTGTACTTTGTGTGTTTTGCATTGGACTAGCATTGCCGGTTTTATTGTAGATTCATGTAGCTATTTGTAACGAGAATTACTGCTGCTTCGCGAATCGTGGGCCGTGTTACTGATTGCGTGCGCTTGTGTGTCGTGACAATCTGTAAGCTTACTGCATTATTGATTGATTGATATGTGGAGTTTAACGTCCCAAAACCACCATTTGATTATGAGAGACGCCGTAGTGGAGGGCTCCGGAAATTTTGACCACCTGGGGTTCTTTAACGTGCACTCAAATCTGAGTACACGGGCCTACAACATTTCCGCCTCGATCGGAAATGCGCTTACTGCATTATTGCTCCCTGTATACCGCGGACCGTGTTACTGGTCGCGAGTTAACTTTGTGTTCAAACTCTGCACTGTACCACTCCTGCCCTGGCTGCCAAAGGGTGGCTGGCAGTATTGAATAAATAAATAAATAATATATATATATATATATATATATATATATATATATAGACCAGTAGATAATCCGTGAGCGGTCACAACGTGGTTTATTTCGACGTTTTGGCAAAGAGCCTGGCCTTCAGCAGGATATATATATATATATATATATATATATATATATATTAAGGAAAGAAGCGTATACTTAGGGGTTCGTTTCTTCTGTGTTTTACACAATATTAATGAGATCTAATAGACAATAATGCCAAGGAAAGTATATCCTGCCCACGGCAAGTTATCTTTTTACCCACTTTTCTTCATATTTACATTAAAATTAGGTCTAATGTCTTCCCCTGTACTTTCCTTGGCATTATTGTCTGTTAGATCTCAATAATATATATATATATATATATATATATATATATATATATATATATATATATATATACACGGCCAATTATCTTTTTTCACCCTCTTTTCTTTTTTTCACATTTACCTTACAGTTCGGTCTACTACCCTCCCCTAGCCCCGCCACGGTGGTCTAGTGGCTAAGGTACTCGGCTGCTGACCCACAGGTCGCGGGATCAAATCTCGGCTGTGGCGGCTGCATTTCCGATGGAGGCGGAAATGTTGTAGGCCCGTGTACTTAGATTAGGGTGCACGTTAAAGAACCCCAGGTGGTCAAAATTTCCGGAGCCCTCCACTACGGCGTCTCTCATAATCAAATGGTGGTTTCGGGACGTTAAACCCCACAAATCAATGAAGTCATCAATAACCTCGCCTATAATTATCTAGGTTTATTGTCTTTTAGATTTCATTATTATTGTGTCTCTACACAAAATAACAAGGCCTCAAGTATACACTTCTTATCTTATATATATATATAAATATATATATGAATATATAAATATAAGTATATATATATATATATATATATATATATATATATATATATATATATATTAATGAGATATAACAGACAGTAATGCCAAGGAATGTACAGGGGAAGTTATTAGAACCAATGGAATGTAAATAAGAAGAAAGAAAAGTGGATGAAAAAAATTACCAACTGTGATTTTTTCATCCACTTTTCTTTCTTCTTATTTTCATTCCATTGGTTCTAATAACTTCCCCTGTACATTTCTTGGCATTACTGTCTGTTATATCTCATTAATATTTTGTTAAAACACGGAAAAACGAGCCCTTAGGTATACACTTCTTTCCCTTATTATATATATATATATATATATATATATATATATATATATATATATATATATATATATATATATATATATATATATATTGTAGGCATTTACGATGCGCTTCATTTTCGGGTCCATTGCGCTTGTTCCTTCCCGAGTTCACGGCCAACAAACCTCGTTACCACCGAGTCGTCCTACGTAGTGGAGGTGGATTGACGATCCCAGTAACTCTCCTCACAACGCCTACTCGCTGGAGCCGCCGCTTCGACCCTCAGTCCGCCAACATGTCTTAGAGTGAGTTGGCTGATGCCCTTTCTGCTCCCGTCCCTGCGCCGCGAGCCCCTGCTCTTTACATAGTAAACCACCAGCGCAACACTCCTATCTTCACTGGTCTTCGCGGCGAAGATGTGGAGGACTGGCTCAATAACTACGAGCGAGTAAGCGCAACTAATCACTGGGACGACTCTAACAAGCTCCGCAGAGTATCGCTTTATATCGCGGGTGTTGCCAAGACATGGTTCTTGAACCATGAGATTGACCTCACCGACTTCCCTGCCTTCAAGCAGCAGCTTAGCCAAGTATTCAGCACACCTGCCGTTCGATCCGCTCTAGCGATGCGAACCCTAGATACTCGCCAACAACATTCCGGCGAGTCAAACACATCTTATATCGAGGATATCCTTGAGCTTTGCCGGCGCGTCGATTCTTCGATGTCCGAGTCAGAAAAACTGCGTCACATTCTGAAGGGCATAGGAAGCATTGCCTACAATGCCCTTGTTGCCCAGAATCCTTCTACTGTCACTGACGTCGTCTCTACGTGTCTGCGTTTCGACGAACTTGCTTCTGTTCGCCTTCAGTCGGGCAATAGTGAACACCGTCCAGCAGACCGGGACCTGCATGACATAATACGGGAGATCATACGCGAACTTCAATCAATGGGCATCTCACCACATTCTCCACCTGTCACACAGCCTTCAAGCACGGCCTTGCGTGACATCGTAAGGGAGGAACTAACATCATTCACCGGTTCAGCATACGTACTGCCACCTCCGTCCCGCCCTCCAACTTACGCGCAAGTTGTGGCCGCGCCTTTTCGTAACGTAAACTCGTTGCTGCTGCCGTCGTTCACGTCGGTTGCAGGTGCACCATCGGTCCACTTCCAGCCAACGCCACCCGACCCTTCGTCTGTCCACTTGAGTGCGCTATCTCACGGTGCGCCGAATGCCTTCTACTACCCGCCTTGGCACCTGTCTCGCCCAACATGTTTTTACTGTGGATGTCGTGACCATATGTCGCGCTTCTGCCGCAAGCGCCAGCAGGACGAGCGTCGCTGGTACGACATGCGCAAACGGGACTTTTCCAGTGGGGATTCTTACGCCCGACGTTATTCATTTGGACAGCAGTGGTCTCCATCTCCGCCCGCGTCGACTGAGACGCGGAACACCTACCGTTCAAGCCAACGCCGATCACCTTCGCCCTTTCGTCACTCCTTCTCCCCTCTAAACTAAGTGATGCAGTTTTTGGAGGAGAAACTGCTTGTAACAGTAGGACTGATATTCCTGCAGCATGCCCGTCCAACATGGTTTTTGTTATGGTGGAAGGAGTTCTCGTGGACGCTTTGGTGGACACCGGTGCTACAGTTTCTGAGATTTATTTATTTATGTGATTAGGTATGATTTGTGCAAACGCCTAAAAAAGTAATGACACCTTATAGTTGACCTCATCTAGTCGAAGCCCAGGGGAACACTATCCGCCCTTTTGCTCTTTGTACTGCTCGTGTTTTTACCGATGACATCCTGCATTACGTCTAGTTCACTGTGCTTACCCGGTGCTCTCCTCACCTAATTTTAGGATGAAATTTCCTATCTTCTTCTTTAGTCGCTATATGTTGTAGTGAAGAGATTCTGCACCTAACTAATACGGACTCCATGTTCGACGAAGGCGTCTACAAGCCACTACGCCTGTTCACTCGCGAAGATCGGGAACTACTGCCACATCAAGAACAAGTTGTGACCCTTACCTCTAAGGACATCAACCACGGTGACGTCTTGGTGTCCCCTTCGTCTACTTGCCTCGCTTAAGGCGTAGCCCTTGCGTCAGGTGTCGTACGCTTCCACCATGGCTCCGCACTCGTCATTGCTACGAATGTAACACCACAGAAAATTCCCTTGACAGAGGGCACTGCAGTAGCCTGTGTTGTGGATGATGAGCCTGTCAGCGTCACGCCAATTAAACCTGCCTCTACACACGACCGTTCAATGAGTAAGCCTGGATCATCCTCTCCCTTCACAGACCTTATACGTGATGACTTAACAGCTATGCATGCGCAGCAGTTGCTTGCGTTATTAACGAAACACGCCGATTCTTTCGACACCTGCTTGTGGACGTTGGGCCGAACTACCACTGCAGCGCATCGCATTCAGACAAAGGGAACATCCATAGTGCATCGCCGCCCGTACTGCGTGTCTCTCCCTGAGCGAAAAATCATCGAGGAAAATGTTGCTGACACGATCCAACGAGAAATAATTCGTCCATCATCTAGCCCTTGGTCATCTCCTGTTGTTTTTGTACGAAAAAAAAGATGGCTCCGTGCGCTTTTGTATCGATTACCGGGCACTTAACAGCATCACACCCAAGGACGTATACCTCATGCCACGCATCGACGACGCCCTTGATTCACTGCAAGGTGCCGTATACTTTTCAAGCTTTGATTTGCGTTCGGGATATTAGCGAATTCCCATGCACGATGACGACAAAGAAAAAACGGCGATTGCAACCCCCGATGGTCTATACGAATTTAAAGTGATGCTTCTCGGGCTCTGCAATGCGCCCGCGACGTTTGAACGGATGATCGACACCGTCCTGCGTGGTCTGAAATGAAAGAAGTGTCTCTGCTACCTTGATGACATTGTCACCTTCTCATCAACATTTTCTTAGCTTCTGAGGCGCTTGGATAACGTCCTGACATGCCTCGCCGGCGCGGGTCTGCCGCTGTACACTAAGAAATGCCGTTTCGCCACAAAATCCATCAAGGTTCTCTGTCATGTCGTGAGCAAGGACGGTATTCGCCCTGACCCCGAAAATACCGCTGCCATCCTTCGATTTTCACGCCCCACAAGACTTGAGGATTTGCGAACTTTTCTTGGCCTCGTATCCTACTTTCGTCGCTTCATACGAAATTTCGCATCAATAGCTGCGCTACTTCGCAAACTACTTGCTTCCAATGCACCCTTTGTGTGGTCCGAGGAATGTCAGTCGGCGTTTGACTGATTGAAGGAAGCTCTGACGTCAGAGCCTGTACTCTGCCATTTTGATGACACCGCCCCGACACTCCTGCATACCGACGCCAGTGGTTGCGGTATATGTGATGTTCTCCTCCAACGCGATACTTCTGGACAGGAAAGGGTCGTCACATACGCTAGCCGAGTGCTTAATTCTACCGAATAGAACTATACAATCACTAGCAGAAGTGCCCCGCTGTGGTTTGGTCCATACAAAAGTTTCGTCCTTATCTGTACGGCCGTCAATTCACCATCGTAACGGACCACCACGCCTTAGGCTGGCTTTCTAGAATGAAGAACTTGTCCGGACGCTTGGGTCGTTGGATTTTACGCTTACAGGAGTATCAGTTTGAGATTATTTACAAATCTGGCAAAAACATCAAGACGCCGGCGCTCTTTTTCGTTGCCCACTACCTACGGCTTCTTTCGACGCTCCAGCTGCCATTTTCAACGACACCAGTGCAGACATGACTCCCAGTTCTGTTGCCTTGCTCACCCCAATGTACCAGCCGCCAATCGACGATGACCAACCCTTCAGTTCTCGCCAGCAGGCTGACCCGTATTGTCGGCGCATTATAAACCACCTCTCAGGAGCTGCGCGGCCACCCAATGCACGGCTTCGTCGACAACTCGAGCACTTCAAGCTTCAGGACGGTGTGCTTTATCGTCACATATATCATCCTGACGGTAAACACTGGGTACCTGTTCTGCCACGCGCTTTTCGACATCATGTACTTAACGCCTTTCATGACGATTTGACTGATGACCAACTCAGCTTTCACAAAACCTATGACCGCATTCGCAGCCTCTGTTATTGGCCTGGCCTTTCTACCAGCGTAGCAAATTACGTGTGTTCCTGCTCTCCGTGCCAACTTCGCGAACTTCCGACATCTCCTCCTGCTGGTCAATTACAGCCAATGACGTGCCCTACAACTCCTTTCGTGGTCGTCGGTGTCGTTCTTTATGGGCCCCTTCCTGTTACTGGCACTGAAAATAGATGGATAGTCACCACTGTAGACCACCTGACACGTTACGTCGAGACAACTTCAGTAGCTACTTGTTCAGCATCGGAAGTTGCTGACTTCGTCCTTGAGGCCATAAGTCTACGTCATGATGCTCCTCGTGTACTTCTAAATGACCGTGGAAAGGCGTTCTTATCACAGCTTTTAGTTGAAGTTCTTCGCGTTTCTGGTACTACACACAAGATGGCGTCTAGGTACCATCCTCAAACAGTCTGAGCGAGAGATTTCATCGAACCCTTGCCGACATGATCGCCGTATACACTCAACCGGATCACAGAAACTGGGATAAACTTCTACTGCTCCTCACTTTCGCCTACAACACCGCTTTTCAGCGCACAACCGGGTACTCACCGTTTTATCTCGTTTATGGACGTTCACCCACTTTCTTTATCGATGTTTCCTTCTTCACCAGCAATGGCCCTCCATCACCATCTTTTTGCGAAGAATATATTTCGCGCCTTGCCCAGTGGCGCCAGTGCGCTCGTATGAACACAGAAGCTACTCAACAAGCAAGGAAGGCCGTCTACGACACCTCTCACTGTGTGATATCATTCCGACCAGGTGACGAGGTTCTGCTATTGACACCAATTCACGCACCTGACCTCGATTCATCGGCCCATATGTAAATTTAGAACAGACTTCACCTGTCAACTATCGTGTGACGCCTCTTGTCGTGACAACTCACCGCCGTTACCGCAGCACCAAAATTGTACATGTTTCCCGCATGAAGCTTTTTACACGACGTTCCTCGTCACCTTGACTACCCACCCACAGCGGACAGGCTGGCCGCTTCCACGTGAGGGAAATTAGTGTAGGCATTTATTATGCCCTTCATCCTCATCCGAACAGCAGTCAGTCATCATCACCTGTTCTGGCTGACAATCATCATCGTCTTTTACCGTGCGCTCATCTTCGGGTCCGTTGCGCTTGTTCGTTACCGAGTTCACGGGCAATAAACCTCGTTATCACCGAGTCGTCATAATATATATAATGCCACGTTTGAAGTTCTAAACGGGCAAATAACGAGGACGATGTGCGCGTCAACAGTCTCGTGAAAAGGGTTACTGATCGAAGAAGACATGTCCGTGTTTATGTCCTTGCTCTAGGCTGCTGCATAAAACGCGCCGTCAGTTCTTGGACTGAATGTCTTGGTGTTCTACTTACGGTGAATCACGACAGTGCTGAAGGTGCTGGACTGCAAGCCTGCCGATGCTCTACACCCAATCTGGGAGCCGTTCATCGAGTCCTGACAAGCTATCACCTGTTACGACGCCAGTGCACCGCTTCAGTTGGTGGTTTTGATGCCTTTCTCATGAGCTGTTATCCTCAGACGAACATTCTACCAGGCATTTTGTACCTCTGCCAATGACCCCCGCCAGTGAGGCACAGGCGGTAAAAAGTGCAAAAGGCAGCCCCATTTCTAATACAGCCCATGTAATGCTTCTTCAGTCACTTGTACCAGATCACATTAGTGGTGTACTACACTGATGATTGGCTTGAGCTTACGTTGGCTTGAGCATTCGAGTGCATTGCCAACATCAACCAGTGGAATGCTCAACAAAAGCTCTCCCGCATGTACTGCACTCTCGATGACAGTGCTCACACGTGGCTTGCTAATCGAGAAGGCCATATATTGACGTGGCAAGACTTTCGTCAGCAGGTCATTGACACCTTTGCTAGCGCTGACCGCGAAAAGCGTGCTCAGGAGTTGCTGGAGTTAAGACTTCAGGAACCTAATGAAACTGCGGCAATGTTTGCTGAGTATGTTACACGCCTAATCAGAATATTTCCGAAGAAAAGAAGTTGCGCTACCTTACGCGTGGCGTGAAGGAATAACTTTACGGCGGGCTTGTGCCCAATGCCCCAACTACTGTTGCTGATTATATACGAGAATCCACTGCTATTGAACCTGCTTTGTAGGAAAGATCGATACATTACGATCACTCGTTCACTGCCACCTCAGTCAACGCCACTTTAGTGACTCTGGACAACCAGGGCTCCCTGCGGGACCTGATGCATGGATATTGTTCGAGAAGAACTTCACAAGCTTTGGACTGCACCTGTGGATACACCAGTGACCACCGTTGCCGCAGTCGTTCGTGAAGAAGTGAGGCAGGCTTTCTCAGCAGCTTACCTCAGTAGCGAGCAGTGCCAAATGAGTTACGCCGATGCTGTCCACCGTCCTCCCCCCGTCCAGCCTATCACGTCATACTACCAGCCACCTACAGCCACACCTTCGTCGCAACCTTTACCGGAGGCTTTCAGACGTCGGCCGATGACTCCAATGTCTTCATGTCACCAGCCATCACTGGCCGCGCCTTACTGACCACCACAATAGGACTCTATAAGACGCCCACAATTTCGAAAAAACGGACCCTTAACGCACTGCCGATTGGCGCCCTCTATGCTTCAACTGAGGTGCTGCCAACCATATAGCTCGCTATTGTTGGTACCGTGACACATCGTTTCGCCCGTCACGGCCAGGGTACGACGGTTGCCGTAGCAACGCCGACTACACTGTTTGCCATGACGACCCCGGTTTTTAAGAACCTCTAACGACGTGGCCCTCCTACAACGTGTGACTTCCCAATAACCAGCCCAACTCCAACCACCGACGATAGTTACAGCGCGAGAACAGAATGACAACAAAAAGACAAAAATGACACGACTCTTGGTTGTCGATCTGTTCTCCCGCTATAACTATCGGAATGTCATCCCAACTAGCCCAAACTGCCCCACTTCCAACCACCGATCGCGCTCTCCATCCCCTGCACAGACATTGCCACTGAATTGACGTACTTTCGCTCACCTTCGTAGAACAGGGTCGTAAAGTTCTTACCGGGAAAAATAAAGACACGACCTATCCGGCTACGCTCGCAGCCCGACCACATGACGACGAAAAGTCCCCAGTACAGCCGCTACAGATCGTCACGACGCCAACGAATATTAACAGCGACGAAATGGTGAGCACCGAATTCAATGTATTTATTGATGGAGAGCAAGTGACGGCCTTAGTCAACACATGTGCTTATTTGTGAGTCAAGATCTGGCCGCTCATCTTAGAAAAGTGAAAACGCTGTGGGCAGGACCACATATAAAAGCAGCGGCAGGTCAATTGCTGCTCCCTACTGAAAGCTGCACAGTGAGAATCAGCATAAGAGTTTTCTCTTTCGTCACGACTTTCGATCATTCTTCTCTCAGGGTTCTGCAAAAATTTAAATTATGAAAATAGGCTTTCTCAAGGAGCATCGTGAAGTAATCTACATTCCCAACAGCGTGGCTTCGTATTACGGGAATACCCGTATGCTCGTCTCACAGACTTTTTATCACCAGAGCAAAGATTGATTCGTCTCAATAGCCACGATATACTTGTGCTGTTTCAATTGCGTACCCTTGTTTCAGTAGCATGTGACGTGCCGTTCGACAGTGGAGCAGTCACCGACCAACTAACGTCGTTGCTTTTCCCTCATGGGATTTCAGTATCACGAAGAATAGGCCAAGTCACTAATGACCGAACAAACTTGCTGTTGATCAATTTAGGCACCGAGTGCCAGCACCTTCCAAATGGCACATCTTTGGCATATTTCGACGAGTTAGCAGATGTTCGTGACTGCTTTTCACCACTCGAAGCAACATCTACGCAAGACCCTCATCTCCTAGCACCTGACGTCGACTTTAGCCCTACTTTAACTCGGCAAAAGCAGGAGCGCATTTTAGCGCTCCTAGCCGAGTTCCAAGACTTCTTTGCGTCGACCTTCCGGACATCCTTTACCAAGCACCGAATCATCAAAGAGGATACGGCGAGACCACTGTATCAAAATCCGCACCGTGTGACTTCAAAAGAACGAGAATCTTGAACAAAAAATGCTTTTAGACGACGTGATTCAACCGTCAAAGAGCCCCTGGGCGTCACCTGTTTTTTAGTCAAGAACGGCAGGCTGCGTTTCTGTGTGGACTATCGAAAGCTAAATCAGGTGACGCAAAAAGCTGTGCACCAGCTTCCCCGCATAGATGTTTAGCTTGAAAGGCTTCAACACGCACGTTACTTCTCTTCCGTGGACTTAAATAGTGGATATTGGCCAATAAAAGTCGACCCCAGGGATTGCAAAAAAGTGCTTTCGTGACGCCAAAAGAACTGTACAAGTTTAAGGTCTCATATTCGGCTTGTGCACCGCGCCTGCTACTTTTCAGCGTCTCGTAGATACTATGATCTCTGGGCTTAAAGGGACAAACTGCCTAGTATACCTTGACGACGTCATGGTGTTTTCTGCAGCGTTTGACGAACACCTTGAACGCTTGCCGGTGGTCTTGCAGACCATACGGACCAGAGGCTTGAAGCTCAAGCTGGATAATCCGCTTTGAGAAACTACAGTTTCTTGGCCATTTCGTCAGTGACGAAGGAGTTCGTCCAACTTCTCAGAAAGTTTCCGCCATTGTACAGTTTCCAACACCATCAATTAAAAGGCAGTAAGGCGTTTTCTGGGTCTCTGTGCATACCATCGGCGGTTTATTCCAGATTTTGCACGCATTCCGTCGCCTTTAACTCAACTAACGAGGTATGTAGTTGCAGTTGCTCGGGGCGACGAACAGGAAGCTGCTTTCAATGACTTGCGGCAACGTCTACACACGACCTCTGTGCTTGCCCATTTGGATGAGTCAGCCCCTGCAATGATCCATACTGACGTCAGCAATGTTGGCCTGGGACTTGTGCTTGTGCAGTGCCAGGAAATAAGAAAAGAATGTTCGCTTACGCAAGCAGAACTCTGTCACGCACAGAAGCAAATTACTCGACAACCTAAAAAGAATGCCTCGCCGTGGTGTGGGCAGTTATGAAATTTCGTCCATACTTGTAAGGCCGCCCATTAAAGGTTATCAGTGACTACCATTTGCTGGGTTGGTTAACAATCTGAAAGATCCTTCCGGGTGATCAGCGCGCTGAATCCTTATACTACAGGAATTCCTTATAAGGATGGCGTACGAATTGGGAAAACGACACACGGACACCTACTGCCTGTCTCGATCACCGGCTGCTTCTCTCAGTAAAGTCGGCTGCTTCTCTCGATGAAGGGACATCATTCCTCAAAATCCTCGGCACGTCAACCATCGCAGATTACCAGCTTGATAATCCTGATCTACTTGGCTTGAATATTTATTTAAAAAGATGGTGTTAGAACGCGTCGATAGCCTTTGCAAGAGGGTTATCATCGTTCTGTCTGCAAAACAATTTCATATACAAAATCAACTTCTCATCAGACGGGTCCACCTACCTGCTAGTCGTCCCCAACACTCTTCGTTCTCAAGTATTGCAAGCGTGTCACGGCGAGGGCACAGACAATTAGGCCACACGCGCACACTAGACAGTGTTCGGTAGAGATATCTGTCGTAGACTCGCCGCTGCCGTTAAATATCACGTTCACACCTGCCTCGATTGCCAGTGGTGCAGGTCACCTTCGACAAAACCAGCCGGTTTGTCACACCCACTTCAGATTCCGTCAAAGCCTTTTGATTTGGTAAGAATGGATCATTTGGGTCCAATTCTTACCTCTCGTGCTGGTAACCACTGGGTTATAGTGGTGACCGACTACCTTACTTGATACGCCGAGACTAAAGTCATTCAGAGAGGCACAGCAGAGGAGGTGGCCGATACTTTATAGGGAAAATTATGCTGATACACGGTTCGCCATTGATTGTTATAACAGATCACGGGACCACATTTACGCCCACGCTTTTAGATCATCTGTCGGTTCTCAGTGGTACTATAAATCGTAAGTCGACAGCCTATCATCTACAAACCAACGGGTTGCCCAAGTGGCTCAGCAAAACTCTTGAAGACATGTTTTCACTGTGTGTGGATATCGAGCACAAAAATTGAGATGATATTATACCTTACACAACGTTTCCATTTATAACTGCTAAACGGGTGACCCCATTCAGCCTTGTTCACGGACGAGAAGTAAGGAAGATGTTGGATGTGATGCTGCCAAGCGAGTGCGATAACACTGAAACGAGTGCCGACGTGTTCACTTAACGCACCGAGGAAGCCAGGCAGCTCGAATGTCACCCATACCAACAGCAACAAAGTAACAGCAAGATTAATACGCAGGTCGCTGTAATATACGTCATACACCTGTATAACGTACGAAACCAGGGACAGGGTATGGGTGTGAACGCCTTTACAAAGACGGGAACTATGTGAAAAGCAGCTCAGGACACACTTCGGAATATCAATTGCTGCGACGACTACGTGACGTTACCTACGAGGTCGTCTCGGATAGCCCAATCTATACAAGGCGTCGCCCACACTGACCTGAACTTGTGCAGGTAGTGCACATTTAACCGTACATCAGCGAGTGACTGTGCGAAGGACCGCCGTTTGTACAGTTACTTTATGCGCAAATGATTGGCTCCGCTATAGCATCGGCGAGGCAAATGCCGTACTCGAAATGGGCAAACAACGATTATGACATGCACGCCCGCAATCTCGTGAAAAGGAATACTTACCGAAGAAGACGAAGTGTTTGTGTTTATGCCCTGCCTCGTCACAGCTCGCAGCTCAAGAAGAACTTCGTCGCAAGGCCGGCACTCTAGCTTCCTTCCTGGTTTGGTTGGCTACGTGCCGGGTAGTCTTCTTGCCTTATAGGATATTTGGCGCTTTATCTGACATTGGAAACGGGACGAGGTCAATTTATTTTTTGGAATATTTGAAGGCGCACTGATGTCTAGGAATTTGCCTGCTCAGGACCATTTCCCGTGGACGGCCTCTCTGTGGACTGATGACCTTCCTCCTGACATGTTTCTCTGCAAAAGTGTGAGCAGCATTCCTGTCACGCTGGGACCTATGGGTAGACACTACATTAAGTTGAATAACCCCAAGGCCATTCAAGATCACCTTCATGCAGCGTCCCCAAACTACCAGATCATAACTGACGTGCGGCAGTTTGGTCGCGGGGAAATCGTATGCAGATCACCAGGCCAGGATTGTGCAAGAGACCTTCTCAAATGTTCGTTCATCACACCAATTCCGGTAAATCCGTTTGTTCCACCTCACGGCTCAGCTGCGCGTCTACACCACGTACATTTTTTTCTGGCTTGCACAGAAAAAAATGTACGTGGTGTAGACGCGCAGCTGAGCCGTGCCAAAGCTCTAGAGAAGCTCTCTAGGTGTGGTGGCAGTTTATCGACGAAATCGAGTTGTGGATAACAAGCGCGTCCCAACAGAGTCCATGATAGCGACTTTTGTTGGCACCTCATGTTCTTCTGAGGTGAAAGCGTGGCCTCTGGTGTTTCAAGTAGATCAATTGGCGTCTCGTGTGTTACAATGCCGGAACTGCTGGAGGTTCTGTCATAGTGCCGGTGACTGTAAATCAGAGAAGTGATGCAGCAAAGTGGTGTAGACCACACAAATCGAGAAGTACGGCACAGGAGAGTCTGTGTCGTTTGTGTGGTGTATGCCACGCTGCTGACTACTCAGACTGCCCAAATAGACAACAAAAATTTAAGTTCTTGAGGTCATGGATAAAATAACACGCTCTAGGAGGCAGGCCATAGCAATTATCAAGAAAAGATAGTACGATTACTCTGGCGTTACAGCACGTCAAATGTTCGAAGAGACGAGTATTGCACAAGCCGTCGAGGTAGCTGTAGGAAAAGCTATGGCAAGGGTGATGAATCAACTGGTTGACAGCATCTCCAAATGTATTGCTCAAGTTGTAAGCAATCAAATCGCAGAGCTTATAACCCCACAACCAACCGGTCTTCTCGAGTCTTATATACACCCTACCGTCAATGAGATAAATCCGATAGGCGATAAGGTGCATGCCTCTGAAAGCAGACATAGCTGCTATGCAAGCTGATCGGCTAATGGCCAGAAACCTGTGCTAGACTGAAACGTATCTACTGATGCGAAAATTTATGGCCGTGCTCAGAAACGTAGCCGGTTCCCGCTTAACCGTCCAAACCCTACGTCTCCACAGGCGAAATCAAAAAAGAATCCGGCCAGTAAACTTTTGAAGGAGGGAGTTTGAAAAAGTTGTCTCTGCAACGATTACTTCCACGAATTGCATCTTTAAGAGTTTAACAGTGGAACAGTGGTTCGATATTTGCTAGAAATACTAATTTACACTGTATTAGCACTCAGCTATATCCTGATAGGATTTTGTTGCAAGAAACTTGGCTTAATCCACACAACAGCTTTTATGCCAAGAATGACCGTTCGTTTAGGCTAGACTACCCTTCGAGCGGTGGTAAACTTTTAACTTTGTTATAAGCCATTCACATAAAGCTAAGCTAACGTTAGAGCACCTGTTCCAGAATTTGAAATTCTAGTTATAGAGAAAACTCCACCTTCTAGTCAGACGTTTTCAATGGTCAATGTTTATTTTCCGCCAGGCATACATTATACCAGGCCATTGTGCACCCTAATCGGCACGTGTGCAAGAAATATTTTTTTGGCAGGAGATTGTAACACATCATGTCACATGGGGTGTAAAAACTGATGCGTGCGGCAACCGTTTGTGAGACTGGTTCCAAGATAACAATCTGACCTGTTTAAATTCAGGAAGCCCAACGTACGTGAGAGGTAACACATCTTCTTCAGTGGATCTTACTTATGCAAGCGCCTGCCTTTATGTTTCGGGTTGGTTCATAGTTAAGTGCGCAAGAAACAGTGATCACATGCTAATTACTTATAAAATAAAAAGTACGGTAGAATCAGTAGCTTCCAGTGCACGCACGTATTTAAATTATACTAAATTTAAAGAGCCGTCGCTTTCTTCACTAGCTTCTCTATCAAATATACGCGCAAAGTCAAAAGTTATGAGCATTTGTACAGTTCTACAAAAATTCCAAAATCAGCTACGTCCGAGCTGCTTCTGCTCAAGATCAGCTCCATAGGCGTGCGAAGGGGAACCCTGCGAATATCTAGAGACTCCTCGTTATTATGACCATGCATAGGGCTACCTTTGTGCTCCCGACCCCCCCCCCCCCTTCGACTGACGACGCCCCTTTCCTTATCATTCAATGTGAAGGGCCGACTACACGCCCCCGTTGAAGTGACTGGGGGGGGGGGGGCGGCCGTCTTTGTTCCCCTCGTGCGCACGCTTATGTTTGTAGCCTCCAAGAAGACAAGTCTGCTTGTCGAAACTTTGATTCGAGCACACAACCCCTGTTTAGGGATTCGCTCATCGAAAGCTTTGGTCTCTCTCTTCCCACCGATTTTTCGGAAATTCTTGTGAGATGGTTCTAGTTGAGAGTGTTTTTTTATGCCAGTGTGAGTGATACGCACAGTATGCTTTGAATCGGCGGGTCGACAAACCTCGAGCTTTCTCGACGAGACTTATCGAACAGTGGTACCGAGCTGTGTGATTGTCGAAAGGTTTTTTTATTTTTTACAAAACCTATGTTCTTGATCAGATAGCACTTTGTTACGTTCAATAAATTTGGTTAAGAAAGGTACGAGAATGTGTTCAAGCATTTTTCAGCAAGATGACGTCAGGAATATTGTGTGGTATTTTTCTATTTTAATCAGTCCAGTTACTGCAGCTGACGTTAGTTTTACCTTAACTGACATTTTGAATAATATAGCAACCCTAGAAGCAATGTACTGGCTACATGCACGAGGCCTGTTTTAGGTTGCTTTCCGGCAACTCACAAACTTTTTTGAGCGTTGTACTCCTTTTGGACGGAATCGGTCATCGTCCACGGCTGCAAAGGTGCAGGGGTTGGGTTCTTGAGAGCAACCCGGCGACATGGGCCACAGCTGTCTTCCGCCTTGTGGTATAATGGCTAAGTGAACGAGTTACTTTGGGTTAATTCTGATGTATTATAGCAGCGCAGTAGTGAACACAAAGAATAAGGTCAAGATAGGATATGTGCTGTTCTGTGTTTACCTTGTTGTATTATTTACTGCGCTGTCGTATTGTATTCATATACACCTTTCCTGTTTTAAACCTACATGTAGGCACGCAACAGACATGAATGTGTTGGGGGAGAGGTACGCTGTTCATTGTCTGGCGTGGAGTGATAAGCTTTATTCATGTTGTGGCGATCCATTTTTAGACTCACGCAGGCACTCTCACGTTGGGACAGGAAAGTTCAACCTTACCACCGTAACGTAGGTCTTCCGGAGGAGCTGTGCTTTATCTGAAAGAGCTCATCTGTGACCTAGTCACCTTCCTCCTCACAATCTGTGAAAGCTGCAGGACATTGCCAAATCATATTGAAGTGGGGTCATGACGTGGACGAAGAGAGCAGACCGTAGGTACAAAATAAAAACGTTTATTTGGCCAAACTTGTGGCCCTTCAACTTTTTAAAGTTTTGAACTAGCGCTCGTCGTGTGTACTCTTCTCTTCGGTCCTTGTTTTTTGCACTTCAAATTTTCTTTCTCAATGTCATACAAACTCGCCCAAGCTTCTGTCCTTCTAAGTTTTACAGTGATACCAACTGGCACTGATAACGGCGAACAGAGCATCGGCCGTCAATCAACTGACAAGCGGTGAAGCGCCTCGGGGTGTATTCACGTGCCGTCGAATATGCTAGTGCTATCGCTAGCAGTCACGTAGGTTCCATAATAATCTGTTATGTTCACGAAGTGGGTGTAATGTTAAGAAAACGATCTACTACAGTCCTGAAGCTTGTAGAACACTGCAAGAGCTGAGAATAGGCACCTTTAGTTGGGCGTAGGTAACGAGCCCACGTAAGCAGCACTGCCGCGAAGAGAAGTGCGCATGCGCAGTACGTAACGTATCTATTCCATCGATGCGTGGGTACGCCCGAAAAAAAAAACGCGGCGTGCGTAAACGTGATCAGGCAGAGCGTAGGTGGCGTGACACTTCCTCGATATCTCGATTAAAATATATCAACTAATTTTTATCTATTTTAGTGTGCATCAAGCAAATAACCCTTGAAATTTGGAAGCTCGAAAGACTAAGTCACTGATATTCATATATTATTGATGTAGTATTGGTAATATTAGTAATACATTTGCTCTTATTTGCTGTTGCTCTTGTTTAGTGTTGCTCATTCGCTCTATTTTTGTTGTCGCTTGATTCCCTTCTATCTTTTTGTGTTTCGAAGTGATCTAGCCTTGACATGATGTATATTATTCAACAATTGTGTTTAAACACATCTGTCTCTGTGCTGCCACGAAACATTGTAATGGGGGTGGCGGGCTCGTCAAGCTGCTTAAAGACAGCTTTTATTTGCTGTTTCTCTGTATATTTTGAAATGAACACGAATTTAATTGATTGATTGATTAGTTGATTGATTGAAATAGGAACCAGATAGCAAAGTAGCAGCGATGGCGTAGAATGCAGAAAGCAACAAAGTCGACCCCACTTGAGTATATTTTACTTTGAGGGGCGATGTTGCGCTACTAGCGGAAGCACAAACCAGCGACCCGTTTAGGCATTCGGAGCAATGGGAAGAGATTGCTTGGCGCGTCAGTGAATTCCTGCAAAAACCAATTACAGCACGCTGTGTGCACGAGCACCCGAACTTGTTGATGGCACAGTATTCGGTGAATGACAGCCGCTACTGCTTGAGCACGCTAAAAAGCACCTAAAAACTGTTTTCTTTCCAATAACATACGTCTTGTTGAAGCGAACGTATCTCGGTATGCTCAATGCAGTGAAATAGAAGTGTCGTTCGGAGATTCGCCTGCAGCGTACGCTACGTATCTTGCCGCGTGCGTAGGCTGGTTACGTGCGCTCAACTGAAAGTGTCTAATTACTGACAATATAACGCGATGGTAACAAAACTTGAGGAAATAATGTGTCAATATGGTCCAGAGTAATTATTTCACTGCACATCTCGAAATTGATTGGAATCTCTCTGCCTGGTGCACCATTTTTCCTCTCACCTTGCCACGATCAGCGTAGACAAGCAAGGAAAGCCTTGTCGAGATCGTGCATTAAGTTTTTCTTCCTATATCGGAACTCAAGTATTTTCTATCATTGTTGAGTGTATATACATTGATATAGAAGTACACAATTAAGTGTTGCATTAGTACTCAATTAGGAGTTGTACAAGTAGGTGTTGTAGAAAGGTGAAGTATTGGTGTTAGACTTGCATCAGGAGCAGTAGCACTCAATTTCTGGCATTGTACATCCAGGCTTTTAAACTTGTACAAGGATGTGGGTGACCTGGAATGGGCGTTCGGCATGCGTGGCAAGAAAGGACCTAGAGACCCCGGCGTCGCATTCTTCAAGACGACGACGGACAGAGCTGAAGCAATTGCAGCCCACGCTTCCTGGGGCCACTACAGCGGTATGAACAAGCTGCTCAAGAAGTACGTCTTCAACTACAAGTTAGTGGCTGGTTCAGGTAGGACAACGTATCATTACTGCATGCATCATCACAAATAAAGCAGCCAGCGCATATCAAGCACGCCATATATATACTCAGAGTTGCATTGCCGACTTTGTTAGTGGGGCGGGCGCACGACGCAGTAAATTAGAACATGGCGTTTATAGCAAGTGCCATCATCTCACACATTTAGTTCGTCTTAGAGCTTGATTTTTTTAGCATCGGATACTTTAAGTATAAAGAATGGTTTAGCGAGTGGTATTTTTTTAACCTGCAGCTCAATGTGGCTCCAGTGTGGTGAAGCCTAATGAAGAGATTCCCGTTTTTGTAGTTCCCAATGCTCTGCTTAGCGAACTGTCGATGAGGTCATAGTAGGATTTCCCCGGCACGAGCAAAACATGAGGAAGATTCGCAAACTAGGTGTGCGACATGAGTGCTACTTTTCACTACACTTCGTCGACTTCTTACTTGTAACGGTAATTCATGACGTCTGTAGTGAGTTCCCTCTAGTTGTAAGGACGAATGCGCCGGAAAAGCATCAATGGAAGGAACGATCACATGCTCTCCGAGGCAGTGGTGTTTTCTCTCGTCAGCAACAAGGTTTAACCGCATGTGTATGAAGTTTTGCTAGCAACTTTACTTAACAATTGCAATTGCTTCTTAGGAAATTATGGTATATATAAAATGTTAGACCTTGCCCGCTTAGCTTACCAGATTTTCAGCGTTTCCAGTATTTCTTAGACCTCTATTCCCCATTTTATTAAAAGCGTGATCACGGTTCATGAAATCATTGAACAGAAGACAAGCTGAGCCCCTAGAGTGCCATGCACTTCATAGGAAACGAATTGGTGCCAGAATTGCAGCATGACATGCCCACGTAGCTTGTTAAATTGTTAAGACACGAGAAGAAATAGGAGAGAGGGAAAGGCAGGGGGATTAGCCAGTCGAAGAAAACCGGTTTGGTAGACTACACACTGCAACAGGATGTTGGAGATTAAAAATGGAAAGAAAAGCATAGAAAGAAAGAGAAAAGCAGCACATAACACACACACGCAGCTGATCAGTCCATCACTCTGTCCTGGCTCGTGACGTGGCATTCACAGCCCCTTTTCAAGATCCGCTTTCCTTAAAAACCTCGTCACCTTCAGCTGCAATGTGTTCTGTAGACCATATGTGTAAGTATATTTTCAACCAACTTTCCTCTATTACAAATATAAGCTAACGAACGCTAGTGACTCTGAGCGTTATGAATCAGACAGTCACACCGGATGCAGCGTAACGTCTCCGCACAACGACAAGCATCGCTAAGAGCTGTGTCGGCCATTTCAATACAGAGTTAAATTGTTAGCTGTCCTAAATGTAGAGAAGACACATTTAGGCCTAGACCTGTGGAATGAACAAGTGGCTGACCACGCAGAAGCATAAGGCAGGAAGAACTGTCTTTGAACCAGGACATTCCTTGTCTATTATTTCTACCAAAAATTATTCTGTGTGCTAAAGGCAGCAATAGAAACAAATTGAATGTTACGCCACACGTCATTTTGTTTACATAGATGGGTGGAAATTATTCTATTATTAAATGCGAAGCATTTCTTAGCAAACTTCGGCGACATTAGACGTATCTATCTATCTATCTATCTATCTATCTATCTATCTATCTATCTATCTATCTATCTATCTATCTATCTATCTATCTATCTATCTATCTATCTATCTATCTATCTATCTAGCCGCCTACGAGTTTTAGCTCTCCTGGAAGTTTCAATAATGGTATTGACACCAAACGTGGTATGGCAAAATATGACTGTATGAGAACATATTCGGCTAGTCATAACAAGAAAATCATGACAAGTATGTCATAAATGTTATGATTTACAATTCATGATTCTGCAGTTCTTACGGTGGTTTCGTTCACATGGCATGTTGCAAAACTGGAAGGTATAACATGTTTGCATGGCGAACACAAGCTGCTGGCCCTCAAATGAAAATTATGACATGTGTGTCATGAAACAACATGACTCATGCCACGCTCATGATGCGTTCGCGGCTGTTTCACTAGCGTCACACATACTAAAATGGGTATTACGGTACGTGAATAAATGACGGAGGTATGTGACTGGTGCGAACATAATAATCATTAGATGCGTGTCATGTAAAAACATGACAACATGAACCGCTCATGATTCGCAGGCAGCCGCTTTACTAGCTTCACTAATACCAAATTTGGTATTAAGCGACGCGAATGGAGCGCAAAAGTCTGATACTGGTGCAAACATGATGAAGATGAGATGCGTGTCATGTAACAACATGACTACATGCTACGCTCATGATACGCTCGCGGCCGTTTCGCTAGCTTCATCTGTACAAATCTCGGTATTACGCGACGCGAATGAACGACTTGGGTAAATGACATATTGAAACATGATAATCATGGCATGCGTGTCATGTAATATGACTACATGCCACGCTCATAATGCGCTAGCGGCCGTTCCGTTAGCTTCATATATACCAAGTTTGGTAGTATGGAACGGGAATAGAAGACGAAGGTATGTGACTGATGCAGACACGGTAATCATGAGATGCTTGTCATGTGAAAACATTGATAGATATTTGGGGTTTAACGTCCCCAAAGCACCATATGATTATAAGAGACGCCGTAGTGGAGGGCTCCGGAAATTTCGACCACCAGGGGTTCTTTAACGTGTACCCAAATCTCAGCACACGGGCCTACAACGTTTCCACCTCCATCGGAAATGCAGCCTCCGCAGCCGGGATTTGATCCCGCGACCTGTGGCTCAGCAGCCGAGTACCTTAGCCACTAGACCACCGTGGCGGGGCCATGTGAAAACATGACTACATGCCACAGTCAAGGTGCCTGCCAGTAGTTTTGACGTGACGCATTGCGCGTGCTCGCAGGCGTTCGTTTCTTCGCCTCACGCCGGCGTTTCCACGCCAGGCACTGGTCCTGCCATATACTCGCAGGCGCGCGCCGTGCTGCGCTGCTTTGATGCATACGCGTTTTGGTGCGTGCAGCATTCCTCCACCACGAAAAGAGAGAGATGCAGCGTTGACTGGATAACGCATCAGCGCTTCATTTCGCGCCGGTTGCTGTCAAGCTGCGCCGGTCGCACCTGGCGTCACACTATAGAGTTTTAGCGTATTGCTAACGTGTCGTCTTGTGCCCAGCGTGCGCGCGCGTCAATGCTACATTGGAGTACATCGGGCCCTTCATATATGCGTTCGCGGCCATTTTTTTAGCTCCACATGTACAAAATTTGGTGTTACGTGACGTCAACGGATGGCGAAATATATGACTGGTGCACACATGATAATCCTGACAAGCGTGTCATGTAATAACAAGACAACAAACAACGCTCATAGCGTGCTCGCGGCCATTTCGGTAGCTCCACATATACTGAATTAGGTATAATGTGACGTGATTAGATAACGATGGTAAACGACATATCCAAACATAATAATCATGACACGGAAGTCATGTACGCCATCATTTACCTCCACCTCGTAACGTTGTGCTCAATTTAAAGTGACATACCACCCTTTCTGTTTCGTGCTTTACATATCATCGATTCCCACTGTACGTGGGATCTGCCAGTTTATTGTTTACATAAATTCAGTCTCAGACTCTTGCTTCGCTCAGCTACGCTCACGAGGCGAACTTACCAGAGGCGATTCGTCATGAGCTCCTTGTCTAGGGGCATCTTTTGGTGCGGTACCGCACCGGTATTTGTGTAAATGGCCTATGCTTTTGGCCATGTGCAATAAATGGCTGAACAGAGTAGTGCGAAAAAACGGCCCGTGGTGTTTATCGTGAGGCCACACCAACTGGCTCACTTTTTAATTGAGTGCACATGCTGATGAATGCGCAGCCACTGGGTGGCGAGCATTCAGCTGCGATCGCGAATGTATTGAAGGGTGAACCTCAATAAGGTATCAGTTGGCGTGTCACGTCCTTAATTCCATTAATTCGTACGGCTGGTCCACGTATATCATTCGCATATAATGCATATTTCAGTTAAACCCCCTGATGTGTCCTATTAACCTGTGCAGGCCAGCCTGTCCCCGCCACCATGCTGACATTCTCCGGCTATCCTGGTAGCGTGTCATCCGGCGACGATTTCTTCCTCACCAGCAAAAACCTGGTGAGTGGATTAATATGGGTAGAGGTCTTGAAACGCTTGCATCTGCATTCACCAATATTGACGCAGCTGAAGAAGCATCACGTTTGCAGAGACGCTTACATATACGCTTGCCGGTTCATGCATTCCGGGATCACATAAGCTGTCATGACATGACATGAGCATACAAGAAATGAGCCGACCCACCGCGGTGGTCGTGTGGTTAGGTGCTAAAATGCTGACGTGCAGGTAGCGGCACCGAATTGCGGCCCCTGGAACCGATGTTTCCATGGACGCGAAAATTGTTTAGGCGCGTAAATTTGCACAAGGCATATGGCAAAAACTCCAGGTAGCCAAAATTTACGCAGTCCTCCACCAAGGTTTCTCCCATGGCTATTGTGTGCTTCTGGAACCCTAAGACTTTCAGGAGCTTGCTCCTGAAGCTCGCGCTCTGTTCAGCGACCGCCGCATGTACACTGATGTTGCTACTGTACATTTCTCGGGTGACCGCTCAAGATCGCTGCCCCGGTTTTCTATCCAGTAATTCCAACAACGCTCACTGGGTGGAGTGCCGCCTGCCTCCCAAGGCGTTCAGTTCAGACTGGCACGGTGGATGGACGTGTTTATTAAGTGCTCCCGATAGACTGTGCAGATAAGTGGTTTAGCCTGTTTTGAGAGTGGCTTTAAAAGAAATAAGACAGCAGTTAAATAATTGGAGGTTAAACCTTTGTACTACTTATTGCATTGCACGGATTGTCGGGGGTTAGTCACCAGGTTTTGTACTAGTTTGCGTGTATGTGTGTGTTTGATTCTTCGTTTTTTTTTCTCTTGCCACCCCGTGGCGGAGTGCACGTACATTGAACACGCAAAATTTTGTAATAGAGCTCAGACTTTCTTTATTTCGTATAGCAGGGATCGTGTTCGGCAATTATCGAGTGAGACAAGTGGTGTCAGACAATTGGTGTCAGAAAGACATGGTTAAAAAGGCCATAAAGTGTTAAGGATGCAGGTTGAGCTTCAAAATGGACCCAAGTGCAGAAAAGTTTGGAGAAGAGGTTTACGCCAAGTGTAGGCAATGTGAAGTCGGGGAACAATGGAGAAAATTATGGTTACCCAGAGTGAACTGCTGATGAGAATCACCGAGCAGGAGACTGCGTTGGCGACAGGGCAAGAGAAAGCGAGGGCTATGGAAAAAAGGCTCAAGTACGCCGAGGAAGCACCAGCAAAGGTGAACAGAGGAGCAGCTGACAGCGAGAACAGAAGGGCATCGGCAACCAGAACGGCGGAAAAGAAAGAGCAAGCAAGTTTAGAAAAAACTGGTTCAGCCGATTCAATTGTCGCAATACCCAGCTTCAGCGAACTGGTGGTGGGGCTGGGAGCGGACAAAGCAGCCGGCGTCACAGGTGCAAGTAACTCTCAGGTGCAGGACGCTCCAGCTGCAAAGTCACAGAATGTGCAATTGCCGGGGACTCGAGTCTTAATCAATGTGCAGAAGCAATCAAAAAGAGGGTAACAGGTGGCAAAAGGGTTGCAGTAGGAATGTTCCGATAACGCATGCTGGAAGCAGTTGAGGCAAGCGAGAGCAAAACTCAAAACTACAGCTGATAGGCGAAACCTCGTGATAATTTCAGGCTGTTTAAACGATGTCTTAAATGAAGATACGACAGGACTAGCGACCACACTGGTGAAAGGGGTCGATGAAATACACGCCACTTCTCAGGTAGAGGTGCGTGGCGGTATATCACGGTACCGGTATATGCACGACACCGGAGGTACCGGCGCATGACGGCAACCTGCAAAGAGCGGTTGTTACCGCAAACCAAGAGATATGGCGCGTGAGTAGAAAGAAAGGCTTTGAGGTGGTTGGAATAAACAGAGAGGTACATAGGTGGGGTAGTTTTTAGCGAGACAGAGATTCCTTCGACGGGCGGCTTGGTCATAAGGTGGGTTGGCGACTTGCAGGACGCGCAGTGGCTTTTTTGGGGAGCACACGGGCCCTTCTGGGTGCAGGATAGCTAGTAACAAGGAAAACAACCAGGGAGACTCTTTTACAGGTGGTATGAACAGAAACGACGCCAAAGTAGCACCAGTATTTAAGATAGGTAGGGTCCGGGGCAGAAATAGATGAGCCATTTCAGACATAGGGTATATTAAAATGCCGGTTGGCAGAAACAGGCTGAAGTGGGAAGAGATAAAAGAACAGTTGAGGGAGGAAAGGCCGATGGTATACAAGTTTGTATAAACACATCTTAGAAATATTTAACAACTTCCTAACCACCGGACTACGCGTGGGAATATTGTAATAGACCAAAATTCAGCAGAAAGGGGGGTGGTATGGAGGCTGTAATGAATGTGAATTACGGACGCTCTGCTGTTACTGAAGAAGACCATGACGATTGGTGGCAGTAGTAGTACCTCGCGCACGTCACTCGCCAGTAGCCAGGCCTGTCTCGTAAAGCAACTTTCGCTAAGCTGTGTCTGAAGCATTCTCGACGTACAACACCTCTATTTTAAGTGGTGGAAGGGCCGGGGTTACCATCAACCTGGAACTTCGCAATCGGACGCTACCCTCACAATTCACCATGACTGCCCCTGGTCTTCCTCAAGCTGTCCCACCAACGACAGTCTTCTGTACTGGCGTGCCTCGGCAACGCAACCCCCCAATTTTTTGCGGTGACGACGAACAACACGTCGAGGACTGGCTCGTCGAGTACAAAATCGTAAGCGCTTCTACAAATGGGAGGACTGCGTCCTTCACACGAACATGCGCTTTTACCTCGATCATATGGCCAGCCTCTGGTTCAAAAACCATGAAGGCAAAATCATCGACTGGTCCGCCTTCAAGACCACCATAGCTGCGGTCTTCGGTCGTCCCACCATGCGCCGGCTTTGCGCGGAACAGCGTCTGCGTAGCCGAGTACAGCACAGGGACGAGACCTTTAGGAGTGTCACGTAGTTAATTTACATACAGACCTACTGGAACGCCGAGGAAAGCCAGCAGAGTGAGGAACTTCAACAGGCCGAAAATACAAATGCAAGCTTGAGGCGCGCGAGTGCACCAACGCTGTGGTTTGTCGTTTCTTGCTGCTTCGTCGTCGTTCGCATAGTTCCCTACATCGGCCCCTGGTGAATAGCGCAGACAACCTGGCGACTTAAGGCGTAGCCATTATAGCGGGGTCGTAATACGGCTTCAGGCGACTCACATGCACAATTTCTCGGCCACGACGGCCTAAGTCATCAGACTGTGTCCAAGGCTCAATCTAATAATTGACTGGTGACGTACGGGCGAGAATGCGGTAGGGCCCGTGGTATCGTGCCAGTAATTTCGACGAAACGCCAGGAGCACTCGGTGTAATCCAGAGCCAAACGAAAGCACCAGTCATGAAAGTAGAGAGATGTCGGTCGGTGTCATGCCGTAGCTTCTGGTGGCCTTGGTCCTCGTTTGTCAAAGAACGGGCCAATCGTCTTCAATCTTCTGCGTACCTGGCAACATAAGAAAATGCCGTGTACTCAGAGGAGTCGGGCGTGTATGGGAAGATAGTGTCCAGCGTGCACGATGGTTCGCGTCCGTACAACAGAAAGAAAGGGGAAAACGCTGTTGTCGCGTGCGTAGCGGTGTTATACACATACGTGACGAATGCAAAAACAGTGTCTGAATTAGTCTGGTCTGTAGCTGTGTACATCGTCAACATATCACCGAGAGTGCGATTAAATCGTTCAGTGAGGCCATTCGTCTGCGGGTGATATGCTGTCGTCCTGCGGTGAACCATGTTGCACTGAGCGAGCAACGCTTGAATGGCGTCAGACAAGAAAACACGTTCCCGGTCGCTCAAAAGTTCGCGGGGAGCACCATGGCAAAGAACAAAGTTGCGCAAGATGAAAAACGCAACTTCCCTCGCGGTTGCTGCGGGTAGTGCAGCCGTCTCCGCGTAGCGCGTGAGGTGGTCCGCGCCGACAATTATTCACCTATTTTCAGAAGACGACGTGGGAAGTGGCCCGTATAAGTCGTTACCAACGCGGTCAAACAGACGCGCTGGACAAGGCAGGGGCTGAAGTGTACCGGCAGAGCGTGGAGGTGGGGCTTTACGTCCCTGGTATGCAGTACAAGCCCGTGCATACTTGCGGACAAATGTGTACATACCGTGCGAGTAGTACCGCTGACGTAGATTCTTGTACGTTTTGAGAGCGCCGGCGTGACCGCTTAGCGGGTCGTTGTGGAAAGCAGTACAGATTTCCGAGCACAAGTGGTTGGGTATCACAAACAGCCACCTGCGACCTTCAGACATGTAATTCCGCCGATAGAGGAGGTCGTCTCGAATAGTGAAATGTGCTGCTTGACGGTGGATAGTTCTTGAGACCGAATTAGCCAACGGATCAGTCAGAAAGGCGAGGAGTTGGAAAATCCACACATCTTTGCGTTGTTCCGATGCCATGTCTGTGAAGTCAATTGGTGTTATGACAGTTAAAGAAGATGACGAGGAGGATGGGTCAGCCGGTAGCGGCGAGCGGGATGGCGCATCAGCGTCGGAGTGCTTGCGGCCGGATCGGTATACAATACGAATGTCGTATTCCTGTAGGCGAAGCGCCCAACGACCAAGGCACTCCGACGAGTCTTTGAGCGATGATAGCCAGCATAGAGCGTGGTGGTCCGTGACGACTTCGAAAGGGCGGCCATAAAGCTGTGGGTGACAATCGCGAGGCATTCTTTCTCAGTGACGGAATAATTACACTCGGCTTTCTTGAGGGTTCGACTCGCGTAAGCGACCACGTATTCTTGGCATCCTGGTTTTTGTTGAGCTAATACAGCACCAATACCGACACCACTGGCGTCAGTGTGTACCTCCGTAGGCGCATGGGGGTCAAAATGATGTAGTATTAGAGGTGATAATATTAACCGCCGAAGTGCGGTGAAGGATTTGTCGCATTCGTTTGCCCAAGCAGAAATTCCTTTGAAAGTTGTCAACAGGTTGGTCAGAGACGCGATGATGGAACAGAAGTTGTGCACGAATCGATGAAAGTATGAGCAAAAGCCGATAAAACTTCGAAGCGTCTTCATAGAATTGGGCTTCGGATAGTCGGCCACAGCACGAAGTTTGATAAAGTCCGGGAGAACACCCTCTTTGCAGACGACGTGATCCAGTATAGTGAGCTGACGTGCGACAACATGACACTTCTTGATGTTAAGTTGAAGGCCCGCAGAGGTGAGACACGTGAGAATAGCACCAAGACAAAGAAGGTGAGCCGAAATGTCGCGAGAAAAAGCGCCGATGTCATCTAGGTAGCAGAGGCACGTGTTCCAAATGAAGCCGCGATGGATGGTGTCCATCATCCGTTCGAAGGTAGCTGGGGCGTTGCAGCGTTTAAACGGTATGACGTTATTTATTTATTTAGTTTTTATTTATTGCATACTGCCAGCCACCTCTTGGTGGCCAAGGCAGGAGTGATACAAACTTTCATACTTGCAGCCACTTATAACACTACACTTCACGGCGCAGAAATAAAATCACCACATAACAGGTTTGCGTGGAACATGAATACTCGGGTTACAGGAGCAACACAAGAGCGGTATCAAAAATACAATCCAAATTTTTGTTCCTAACACGAAGTGTAAAAACATCATTAGAAGAATTGAAATCTGCACATACGACCAGACAGCTTTTACTACAGACAGGCAGTGGCAGCTGATAAGAATGCGTCGGGCGCTGCGATACTGGTGACGTCATGAGGTAGTTCATTCCAGTCGGAAATTGTTCGTGGAAAGAATGAATGTCGCCAAGAATTTATTTTTGTAAGCGGCACCACTATGGTGTTATCATGCTTGTTCCGAGTTTTTCGCGATGTATTGTACTGCATGTAAGTGTTAAAGGCGAGTCCTGAGTGTCCGTTGACTATGTTATAAAGGAATTTTAAGCGATGTAGCTTTCTACGGGACTCCAATGTGGGCAGAGCGGATCTATTACGGAGTTCAGTGACTGAACAGTGTCTACTGTACGCGTGGTAAATAAACCGAAGGGATTTATTTTGGACTCGTTCTAGTAAGTATATTTCTGTTTGTGTGTGTGGATCCCATACAACGTCAGCATATTCCAACAATGGGCGTACCAATGTAGTGTAAGCGACTAGTTTTGTTTTGCTGGTGCAGTGCTTCGTGCGATGCTTTAAGAACCACAATCGCCGCAGTGCTGCTGATGTTATGTGTTATGTGACGTTAAACTCATACAGCCCATCAGGTGTTACAAATGCAGTCTTCGATCGGTCAGGATCAGCCATTAGAACTTGCCAATATCCTGAACGTAGATCTAAAGAGGAGAAACATTCTGCTCCTTGGAAGCAATCGACAGCATTGTCGATGCGTTACAACGGGTACACATCCTTCAATTTTATCCTATTGAGCCGGCGGTAGTCGACACAGAATCGGATAGACCCATTCTTTTTGCGCACAAGTACGACAGCGGACGGCCAAGGGCTCTGCGATGGCTGGGTGACACCAAGCTTCAGCATATTGTGGACTTGTTTGTTGATAATACAGCGCTGTTCTGCTGAAACTCGATATAGTCGTTGGCGTAAGGGAGCATGAGTACCGGTGTCAATGTGGTGCGTGATGTTCGCTGTGCTACCCAACGATGGTTGAGCGCAATCGAAGGCAGAACGGAACTCTCGAACAAGGGACAACGGTTCGTGTCTTTGCGTCGGCGATAGCTCAGTGGCAACACAGGGCTTGAATGAGTCTGGCGCGGGCAGCGTGGCCACAGGTAGCGTCATAGCATTGAGCTGGAGGTGAGGTGGGTGTTCGGGAAACTCCAGAGGGCGCAAGAGGTGAACGTCTTATATGTTACCCAAATATTCTCCGCGAAGTAAGGTAACTGGCGACGATAGCGAGTTCGCAACGAGCATGGCGGTAGCCCCGGATTCCACGGTAAGTATGGCAAAGGGCAGGTGTAGGCTACGGCGGTGGGTAAATACGTCAGACGGAGTGAACAAAACAGTTCTGGCAGAAGCAGCCGCACAAGTCCGGGCAACAAGGTTAGATATGTTCTCGGTGCTATTTTCGCGTCTGCAACAAGTTTGTAGGCTTCAGAACGAGAATCTACCAAACAAGAGGTTGGCAGCGGTGTAAGGGTAACTTCTGCACGTGAGCAATCAATGATGGCCCGATAACGCGAAAGAAAGTCCCATCCAAGAATGACATTCGTGGGAATACGATGCCAGCGCAAAATTCAGTGGCATAAAGTTCACCTTGGATAATGACACGTTCAGTGCACACAGCTGTAGGTTCTATGCACTGCGAGTTGGACGTGTGGAGCATCAGGCCCGAGATAAGCGTCTTCACCTTTTTCAATTTGCGGCATAAGGTTTCACAGATTATGGAAACGGCGGCCCCTGTGTCGATAAGCGCTTGTGCGGCGGTCCCCTAAACATTGACGTCGCAAACGTTTTGTGGCGAAAAAGATGAAGGCCTTTAGCAGTTAGAATCGTATGCACCTGTTGCCTCCGGAGCTGCAGCAATCATTTTCCCTCTTTCGTAGCAGGTCGGTGATGCATAGGTGACAGGGAGCGTCGTCGGGGCGATGGCTACCGAATTTTAGCGTAGGGTGGATAACTGTCACAGGTGTACCTTGATGGCGTCTTAAATGACGACACAAATGGCCTGCCCACGGTGAACTGGAGAAGGATCTCGGCGACAGTGGTGGGGGACGTGTCCCATGATACCACAGTCGAAACAGATGGGCCTATTATCCGGCCTCCTCTAAGCGTCTGAGCGACGGTAAAATGGGGCTGAAAATCTCGCGAAGGGATACGGCGCAGCAATGGTTGTAGTAGGCACGACATAGGGCGACGTGGCAGGTTGAGAATACGGCATACGCTGTTGCATAGGCTGATCAGCGACGGCGGCGTACGTGAGAGGCGTAGTGACAGGTGATTGCTGATGCATTGGTGGAAGGGCCTCAGCGACTTGAATCCGAATGGCGTGTTGGAGGTCCGGTGGCAAAGCTTGCACGGGCTCGTGTGTCAGTGGCAGCAGTGACAGCTGGCGCACTACCTTTTTGTGGACGAAGTCCTTGATTGTCGTAAGCAGCGGCTGCTGATCGGTAGGATAGGCAGCTAGGTGCAAGCTTGCGAGCGTGTCTGGCATCGTGAGGGCTTGACGATCCATTGCGCGCTGCCTACGCAACTCATCGAAGCTCTGACAGAGAGAAACGAGCACAGCAATTGTGATTTCTCGTGAGCAATATCTGAAAGGCGCAGTCATCAATGTCTTTCAAAATGTGCCTGATTTTTTCTTTCTCAGGCATGGTAGAGTTGACGCGGTTGCATAGATGCAACACACCTTAAATCTAGCCTGTGTAGGTCTCACCTGGTTGCTGCGCACGGTGGGGCAAACGCTGCTCTGCTTGAAGCTTGCGTGCCGCAGGTCGCGCAAAGACGTTCGTAATAGCAGTCTCGAATGCAGACCACGTAGGAATGTCAGCTGCGTGATTATCAAAACACAGTTGCGCGGTGTCCGCAAGGTAGAACGTGACGTAGTGCAGCTTACTTGGGTAGTCCCATTCGTTACTTGCGCCGACTTGGTCGTACCTCGCCTACCGATCTTTGACGTCCGACTCAGTGGACCCCGTTAAGTTAGGAGGGTCTCGTTGCAGATACCCGGCGCCGCAATTGACGTGGACGGTCTCGGTGGCCACGTTTGTGTCACGTAGAGAGGGAAGCTTACGGGAGCGAAGTTCCAGGTTTGTACGGTAGTCCACACACCACCTAATATCACATAGTTTATTTAAGTACAGACCTACTGGAAGGCCGAGGAACGTTAGTAGAGCGAGGAACGTCAACAGGCCGAAAATACAAACAAGCGCAAGCTCGGGGCGTGTGCGTGCACCAACGCTGTGGCTTGCCGTTTCTTGCTGCTTCGTCGTGGTTCGCATAGTTCCCTACAAGAGTTACATCAACGATGTCTTGTCCCTTTGCAAGCGCGTCGATGCATCGCTAACCAAACACGACAAAATCAAGCACATCATCAAAGTAGTTGACGACGATACCTTCCGGATGCTCGTCACTAGAAACCCACCGACTGTCACCGACGGCGTCCAGCTCTATAAGGAGTACGATGAGTTGCGCAAGTAGCGTGTCTCGACGCGCAGGGCCACTGATCGAATTTTCCACCCTCTTTCACGATGTCGCTGCTGATCACACCGTCTTACTGCCCCACAACAAACAATTCATTCGTCAAGTTGCGCGTGAACTTTCTCTTGCGGCCGAAGCATCCGAGCCAGTCACCCTATAAGACCCACGTCTACTCCAGGTCATTGCGACATAGGTCACGCAGGCACTGCCTTTATCGCCATCTGTCCCTATGCCGCTGACCTACGCTGCAGTCGCTGCTAAAACCACTGTCCTACCAGTTTCTGACGCATACCGGGGCACCGGGTCCTCCTACTCTACGACACTGCCTACATACACGACACCCCATCCTACTTCGCCGCCTGTACCTTCTGTCGTTAGCTCATGGCGCACCTTCGATAATCAACCCATCTGCTTTGCATACGGTTTTGTGGGACATATAGCACGCTACTGTGGCCGTCGCAACTTCCAGACTCTGGACCATGGGAATTCTGCAAATTACCAGGCTGCCCAGAATCCCCAGTGACCATCTTCCCCTATCGCCGACTCGTTGTCCCCAAGATGCCCTGTCGGCTCTCGCCGCTCATTACTGCCCCGTCGCCAAACTGTATCCCGGATGCTTCAGCGCACGAGCACCGCTCGAGAAAGAAAACTGACAGCCGCAGTTCCGGAGGCGAGAAATTCGTCGTCATCAAACTCTCCAAGACCTCCTCTTTGTCCGCCCAATGAAATCAATGTGCTAGTAGAAGGTGTTGCTGTACGTGCACTTGTCTATACAGCTGCCGTCGTTTCTGTAATTAGTGAAAAACTGTGTCGCCATTAGAGAAAAGTTACAACGGCGCTTACGAGTCTTGCTTTGCGTACAGCCACCTCCCATTTCATCGCGCCGACGGCTCAGTGCACAGCACCTGTTCTTATTCAAGATGTTTACTACGCCGTCAACATTGTTGTTCGTCCACGTTCACTTTACGACGGCACACTAGGATAGGATTTCCTTTCTAACCATCAGGCCCTCGTCGACTGCGCTCGTGCTCAACTCACGTGGACGAATCCGTGCCTTGATATTGACCACCACAGTCCCTCGAAAGTGTTTGCCGCAGCTGCAGTCCGCATCGTGCATTTGTCCGCAGTCCTAGTGCCTGTGTTTTCCCGTGCTGCCACTGACTCGACGCTCCTGTTCCAACTAACCATAGCTAGTGCGCCCCACCGAACCATTGTCCTCCCGTTTGCCATAATCAACTTTTCCAATGCTTCGCCATCATTTGGGTGACAGAGAAATTTCGACCATACGTGTGCGGGTGCCCTTTTGACGTCGTGACTGACCACCACGCCCTCTGCTGGTTTTCGTCACTGAAGTATACCAGTGGTCGCCTCACCCGACGGGCGTTACGGCTTCAAGAATATGATATTCGCATGGTCTATCGCTCCGACCGAAAACATTCAGACGCAGGCACCCTCTCCCGTTCGTCCCTACCGCCCGATTCGGCCTCCTGCGAAAGTCTCATCTCTGATGCCACTGGCGTCACCATCGCCGACATGCCATCTGAGCAACGCAAGGACCCTTGGGTTGCTTTATTCTAGATATCCTGGCTGGGCTGACGTCTTCTCCCCCTACTCGCACGTTGCGTCGGCAAGTCGTGCACTTCAGCACTCGCGACAACGTGCTGTACCGACGCAACTACACACCCAATGGATGTCAGTGGCTACTTGTGATTCCACGTCATCTGCGATCCGAAATTTGTTCCACGTTTCATGACGACCCCCAATGTGGCCACGCAGGTTTCCTGAAGAGCTATTCTCGCATACGGCTCCGATAATACTGGCGTTACCTGTAACGTTTCCTACGACAGTACGTTCTGGCTCGCTCTACCTGCCAAAGACGAAAGACTCCCCTTCATCACGCCAGCGGTACCTTATTACACTTACCATGCCCATCCTGGCCAATCAACCATGTCGGCATTGATATGTGTGGTCCCCTTCCCAACACTGCAGACGGTAACCACTGGATCATAGTTGGCGTCGACCACCTTACGTGGTATGCTGAAAATTCATCCCTTCCCTCGTCTACAGCAAAAGACGTTGAGACTTTCGTTCTTCACAACATTGTATTACGTCATGGTGAACCTCGAGGATTACTGAGTGATCGTGGTCGCGTATTCTTGTCAGACGTCATAACAGCATTGTTGCGTGAGTGCCACGTCGTTCACCGCACTACAGGCGCCTATCATCCCCAGACGAATGGAATGACAGAGCGCTTCAACCACACCCTTGGTGACATGCTGTCTATGTACATCTCGTCAGACAACTTCAATTGCAACTGAATGCTCGCGTTTACCACTTTTGCTTATAATACCGCCATTCAAAGCACTACTGGGTTCTTTCTTTTTTTTCTCCTTTACGAACACGAACCTTCTTGCTCTATGGACACAATTCTTCCGTACAGACCTGATTTCTCAGAGTCCACGGCTCTGTCTCAAGCCGCTACATGCGCTGAAGAATGCCGTCAACTGGCAAGATAATTCACAACCCAAGACCAATGACGCCAAAAGCACCACCATGACGCATCAATTAACACTACTACCTGCGATTCAGAATCATTCGTCTGGCTGCATGTCCCTTCTGCTACTCCTGGCCTGTCTACCACGTTGGCCCCAAAGTATCACGGCCCATATCTTATACAACAAAAAACGTCACTGGTGAATAACCTCATCAAGCCACTGAAACCATTTACTGACCGACGTCATGGTGGCCAGGGAAAGGTCGACGTGTCGAGACTTAAGCCCTGCTACGACCCTCCCGTGTTTACTTGTGAATAAGTCGCCAGGATGACTCCTTATTTTGCGGGGAGTAATTGTAATGAATCTGAATAACGGTCGCTCTGCTGTTACTGAAGAAGACGATCACGATTGGTGGCAGTAGTAGTAGCTCGCGCACGCTGCTCACCAGTAGCCAGCCCTGCCTCATAAAGCACCTTTCGCCAAGCTGCGTCTGAATCTTTCTCGGCGAACAACACCTCTATTTTAGGGCATTCATTCATCAAAGTACAGACTGGCAAAGGGTCAAGCAGGAGTGCAAGGAACATTTATCGCTAAAAGGGAGAGTTGCAGGGCAAATGCCACTCCTTGGTTTAGTGTACTTGTGGACGGGAGCAAATGCCAGAGAGGAAAACCAGGCAATGGTAGAGTGCACATCAAAGGACATTGAAGAATTAGGAGGAGAGTGCGAGATAATTATACCAGGAGATAATAATGCGCACATAAACGATATAGATGGGTATAGCGACTCCACAGGCAAAATGATTATGAATGTGTGTGAAAGGCTAAATTCGATTATTTGCAACAGTACTGAGAAGTGTGAAGGGCAAATAACATGGCAGGTAGAAAGGCTGAAGTCGAAGATAGATTACGCATGATGTGACATAGGATGTACGATAGGTTCAGGGGAATGCTCATAGAAGAATGTGGCTTCAGAAGTCACATTCTCACAAAAGTGCTCACAAACGTATCAAGCTAAGTTTTAGAAGATCAGTCAGAGTGGGGAGGAGACAAGATGAGCAGCTACAGGAAAGAATTTAGTCAGAAAGGCAAACATAAATAGCTACTAAACAAGTTGAGAAAGTAATCACTGACGATAATAAAGCAGTGTGGACATACACGAACCAAATTAGACTGAGCTGGAGCTTGCTAAGGCACGTGACAATTCACCCCGGAAAAGAAGACACAAACCAAGGTTTGGTGGCAGGAGGAAGTTAGGAGAGCCATAGCAAAACGAAAGGAAGCTTCTAGGGGACACATACATGCTAAGCAGCGGGGTGAACCGACAGATGATCTTGAAAGAAAATGGGAAATCTTTCTAAGCTGTAAAAGAGAAGCATCCCTTCTGATCAATGAAGATATTAGAAGAAAGGAGGCTCAGTGGCTGGCGGAAGTACATAAAAAGATAGAAAGGCAGCTGCGAATTATTGGAACCAGTTAAACTCCTTAAGAAATGAGACAAGCCTATAGCAGAGGTTTATAATGCTACGTGCCAGTGCATGGAGTTGAAGAAGACAAAGCAGATAGACTGGCGCGAGCTAATCTGTGTCGCTGGCGCTGCTCGGCTAACCAGCTGTAAATACATCGGTGACTACACCTCTGAGTCAGTCTCCTTCTTGTAACATATTTGGTGGAGTTGTGCGATCCCCGTCCTCGCCACGGAACTCCGAAGCGGACGCTCCCTCGCGGCTTACAACATGACCACTCAAGACTCGGCTACATCCTCTCCGGTCACCCGCGCTTCTGCCCGACCTGTCAACCCAGCGCCCGCAAACACTTTCGTGATGCTTCCCGCGCTCGAAGACCCCGGCGTGTTCTCGGGCAGCGAGGGTTCCGACGTCGACCAGTGGCTACGCCTCTATGAACGCGTCTGCGCCGCTTACAGGTGGGATGCCACTCTTATGCTCGCAAACATCATCTTTTATCTCGACGAAACCCCTCGAGTTTGGTTTGACAACCACGAGCATGACATAACAAGCTGGGACAGCTTCAAGGCAAAGATCCGTGAGCTTTTGGCAACATCTCTGGTCGTCGTGAAGCTGCAAAAAATGAGTTGTCGACTCACGCACAATCTTCCACGGAGCCCTCTATCAGTTACATTCAGGCTGTTCTTCACTATGCTGCCGAACTGACGAAAATATGTCCGAACCTGAAAAAGTTGCGCATATCCTAAAGAGTATCGCCGACGATGCTTTCAAATTGTTGATATTCAACAATGTGTCATCTGTTGATGCGATCATTGAAGAATACCACCGGTTCCAACAAGCTAAAAGCAGACGCATCTCCCATCAGTTCCAGCGCCTCCAGAACACCACTACGACGTCCTCGTGTCTCGACACATGTCATCCACCAGACACCTGTGACAACTTGACGCGAATCGTCAGCCGGGAGCTTGAAGCGGCTGCTCCAGCTAAGGTGGGACCAATGTCCCCTGGCCCCTCTCCGCCAATTACGTTGCCTCTCATTCAAGCAGTCGTCCGTCAAGAAATCGCCAGCTTGAGAATTCACTCTATCTCACCGCCTCCCCACACCGACTACCGGCCCCAATACACGCCTGCACGTCCCTTTCGACCGTCTCTCCCTCAACGTTCCGTAATCCGTCCGCATGGCGAACACACGATGACAAGCCGATCTACTTCTCGTGTCACAAAATCGGGCACATTTCTCGCCATTGCAGAAGTCGCTGGGGTCCTCCTGCACAAACGTCTTCTCGTCCCTTCCATCCACGTCCTGCCTATTGCCATGAGACCAGCCGCGACCATTTTGCCCAGGAACGTGCTTCTAAACACCGATACTCCCGCTCTCTATCCCCCCAACGTCGCCAGTCTCATTCTCCACAGCCCCGCCGACCATCTTCCCCCGCCTTCCCACGAGGTTCCCCGACAGAAAACTAAGCGTTGCAGCCCCCGGAGGTGGCGCTGCAACGCTCGGACTGACCGAAAATCCTCTTTTGACGGTACCGACAAAACGGAACCTCATAGACGTACAAGTAGACGGCGTGCATGTCACTGCTCTTGTCCACAACGGTGCCCAACTTTCCGTGATGACGAGTGATTTTCGCCGCAAGCTGAAGAAGGTTCTCACACCTGCGACCACTCAGTTCGTCCGTGTTTCGGGTGGTGGCATAGCATCTATCGTCGGAATGTGCTCCGCTAGCGTGAGCATTTGGGATCGACACACAACTGTTCTCTTCACTGTCCTTGATAAATGCCTCCACGACGCAATCTTAGGCCTTGACTCCCTGTCCGCGCATTCTACCCTCATAGACTGTTCGACCAGTATGCTCCGTCTACACTTGCCCGCAACAGAACCTCTTGCACAGCGGCCGAGGCGCCTCTGCACAACGGGGCACGCGCGCCTTCCTCCACAGACACTGACCTACATAGAGCTCGTCTCAATACCACCAGTTACCGATGGTGACTATGTTCTGACGCCTATCACCGATGTCCTTATAAGCCGTGCATTACATTACCGCACACCATTCTGTCCGTCGCAGGAAATTCTACGTGCCGCCCAGTTGTTAACTTTAGCTTGACACCTTAAGTTCTAGCACAAGGGATCTCGTTGGCGTTGCTCTGCACTTCAGAAGACAATGCGCTAGATGTTTTCGCGATGTCCGCTCCTTCTGACCCCCCACGCTCAACAACAATCGGCCACTTGCTCCGACAGCGCTGTTACTTCGATGATCGCTTCCAACTTAACGCCGAAGCAGACTGATGAGCTCCACTGGGTTCTGCTGTCTTACATCGACGTTTATGAGATCGGTGGCCGTCCGTTGGAGAAAGCTACCGGTATGAGCCAGCGCATAAACACTGGTAATGAGCATCTTATTCATAGGCGTTCATAACGAGTGTCGGCGGCCGAGCGTCACATCATCCAAAGTGAGCTCGACATAATGCTCGCCAAAGACATCATGTAGCCATCCTGCCATCCTTGGGCTTCGCCTGTATTGCTAGTACGCAAGAAAGACGGTACATGGCGTTTCTGCGTGGATTATCGACACCTAAACAAAATTACCAAAAAAGACGTCTACCCTCTGCCACGAATTGATGATGCGCTTGATTGCCTCTATTACTCCCACTATTTTTCCTCTATAGACCTTCGTTCCGGCTACTGGCAGATAGAGGTAGATAAAATATACCGTGAAAAGACGGCATTCAGCACCCCCGATGGCCTAAATCAGTTCAAGGTCATGCCCTTCGGACTTTGTAACGCTCCAGCCACCTTCGAACGAATGATGGACTCCCTGCTCAAAGGACTTCAATGGTCCACCTGTTTGTGCTACTTGGACGACGTCTTCGTCTTTTCACCAGCATTTTAATCTCATATAGAGCACATCTCAGCCATCCTGGGAATCTTTCGTCGTGCTGGCCTGCAGCTCAACTCGCCCAAATGTCACGTTGAACACCATCAAATCACAGTGCTTGGCCATTTAGTAGACGCCAACGGTGTACAATCAGACCCGGCAAAAATCAGCGCCGTCAATAACTTTCCTCCACCACGATCTGCGAAGGATGTACGCAGCGTTATCGGACTATGCTCCTACTTCCGACGCTTCGTGAAAAGTTTTGCGCACAAAGTGGGGCCGCCTACGAAGCTCCTCAAGAACGAAGTCCCGTTTTCATGGGGCTCCGAAGAGGCTTCTGCGTTCTCGACTCTCGTCGCTCTTCTCACTACTCCTCCGATTCTGGCCCACTTCAACCCTGCTGCCCCTACGGAAATCCGTACAGATGCAAGTGGGCATGGCATTGGTGCAGTGCTGGCTCAGAAACAAACATGGGCATGATTGCGTTATTGCATATGCCAGCCGCCTCCTATCCGCCCCTGAACGTAACTATTCAATAACAGATGTGAGTGCTTGGCTCTTGTATGGGCGGTGGCGAAATTTCGACCTTATCTATACGGACGCCCGTTTTCAGTAGTTACCGACCACCACGCACTCTGCTGGCTCAACTCTCTGAAAAATCCTTCAGGCTGCCTTGGTCGCTGGGCTTTGCGCCTGCAAGAGTTTTCATATTCGGTGGTCTACAAATATGGCCACCCACACCATGATGCCGATTGCCTCTCCCGGTACTCTGTCGACGATCCTGAGGACACTGACGAGCCCACGGAGAACTCTGTCTTGTCAGTGTTTGATTTCCTTATTATTGGGGAAGAACAGAAGCGTGATCCAGAGCTGCTTGACATCATCAGCCGTATGGAATCCTCCACAAATGATGCTTCCGTCTGCTACTTTGTCATTCTAAAGGGTGTGCTATACCTTCGCGATTTCTGACCAGACTGGCCCGACCTTCGCATTGTTGTGCCTAAGCATTTGCGCTGCTGTGTTTTCACCGAACTTCATGACGCTCCCACGGCTGGACACGTTGGCGTATCCCGCACGTACGAGCCCGTCCAGCGCCGTTTTTTCTGGCCAGGCCTTGCTCGTTCGGTACGCCGATACGTCGACACGTGTGACCTATGCCAACGACGTAAAACACCGTCGCTGCTACCGCTGGTCATCTTCAACCAATTGACATACCCGCGGAACCATTTTACCGTGTTGGGTTGGACCTGCTTGGTTCACTTCCCACATCAACATTGGGAAACAAATGGATAGCCGTTATTACATACTACGCTTCACGCTACGTTATTGCGCGAGCTCTACCGACCAGCTGTGCAACCGACGTCGCTGACTTCTTGTTACGGAACGTTATATTGATTCACGGTGCTCCGAGACAGCTTCTCACAGACCGTGGCCGTACATTTCTATCCCAAGTCATTGCCGACTTTCTGCGTCCTTGTTCCACGCAACACACACTGACAACCGCTTACCACCCTCAAACAAACGGCCTCACGGAACGATTTAACCGCACTTTAACGAATATGCTCACTATGTACGTGTCGCCCGACCACCGAGAGTGGGACCTTGCCTTACTCTACGCAGCTTTCGCGTATAATTCATCCCGTCACGACACAGCGGGCTTTTCGCCGTTCCACTTGTTGTATAGAAGAGAGCCGACCTTACCACTGGACACAGTCATCTCAGCTCACACCTCATCCACCAGCGAGTATGTCCGTGGCGTGATTGTGCGAGCCGATCATGCCCGTCAGCTCGCTCGCACTCGGCTGATGGCGTCGCAAACCACCCAATGCAGTCAGTACGATGCGGAACATAGAGACGTACATTTTGCTACAAGTACCCTCGTTTTACTTTGGTGCCCTCATGGTCGACTGGGCATATCCGAAAAACTTCTGTCTCTTTACACGGGACCCTACCGTATATTGCGTCAAGTAACACCTGTCACCTACGAGATCAGCATCATCTGTCCATCATCATCTACTATGCGGCCCAGTGATATTGTACACGTATCGCGGATGAAGCCCTACAAAAATACGTCAGATAACGACCTTTAAAGCACCGGGACGGTGCCTCTGCAGCCGAGGCCATGCTACGTGCCAGTGCATGGAGTTGAACACGACAAAGCAGGTAGACTGGCGCGAGCTATTCTGTGTGGATGGCGCTGCTCGCCTAACCGGCTGTAAATATATCGGTGAGTCAGCCTCCTTCTCGTAGCAATATCTACAGCTCAAGGTGCTAGGCTAGAAGGGGACGAAGTTTTCGAAGGGTGACACAAAGTTTCAACAAAGAAGTGCCTTACGCACCACAATAAACAAGGATGAATAAAGTGGCGCAATGGCTTCATTTTCACAACGAGAGTGGGAAATAGCTAAGATGGTTCCCAGTAGTACATCAACAGGCCCAGATGGCATTCCAATTATGGCAACAAAGACATTGGGTCCGAAGTCTAAGCAGAATTGGAGAGAGGCAGTGAGCAAAAGAATAATCGATGGTGAAGTCCCCGATGGATGGAAACTTAGCAGGATGACCACGATTTATTAAGGAAAAGGGACAAAGCTGACATAAACAACTACCGTCCTATAACAGTGACATCCTGCAGTCGTCCACAGGCTGGCGATGAAGGTGAACCCTCGATGAACCCTTCACTGCAGAGTACTAATCCTCAACCTCACTATTTAAAGGAAAAAATAAATCTAATTTTTGGTTCACCAAGAATTACGGCTTGGTGGCGCTAGCCACCGCCCGATCTTAAGGGTACAGCTATATCCATCCATCCATCCATCCATCCATCCATCCATCCATCCATCCATCCATCCACCATCCATCCATCCATCCATCCATCCATCCACCCACCCACCCACCCACCGAGCCATCGACGCAACCACCAACCATCCATCCATCCATCCATCCATCCATCCATCCATCCATCCATCCATCCATCCATCCATCCATCTTATAACAGTGACATCAGTGGTCTACTGGCCGGCGATGAAGATTATAAAGGAAACACTGCAGGCGCGAATAGATGGTGAGGGGGTGCTAGGGGAACTGCAGAATGGGTTTCGAAAACACAGGAGGTTGGAAGACAATCTGTTCTCACTGACGCAGTGCATCGAAATAGCAGAAAAGGAACACAGGCCCCTGTGGCTAGCATTTTTGAATATCAAGGGAGCGTACGATATCGTGGTTCAAGAAAAAATGTGGGGGATACTGGACACACTAGGCGTGGAACATGTAGTCACTAATCTTTTAAAGAATATCTATAAAGGTGACAAGGTTGTTATAAAGTGGAAAAACAGGTATTCAAGCCCGCAGAGGTAAAATGGGGGCTTAGGCAGGGATGTCCTCTATCACCCTTGTTCTCCATCATATACCTACAAGGATTAAAGGCCAAGTTAGAGGGAAGTGGACGTGGCTTCAACCTCTCTTTCGTCAAACAAGGAAAAATCATTGAACAGGCACTACCAGCATTGATGTACGCAGTTGGTATTGTGCTAATGACTGAAGAAAGATTAGCAGAGATTGATGGACATCTGCGGTAATGAGGGAGATAGGTTAGATTTCAGATTCAGTAAGAAAAAAATCAGCAGTCATGATTTTAAATGACAATGAAGGTAGTGAGCTTAGAATAAAGGTCACGGTAGAGATGACAGATAAATACAAATATCTGGGTGCACGGACAAGCAACGAAACCGTGTACCTAAGGTAACACGAAATATACGTGTCGACTAAAGGTAACAGGAATGCAGCGATAATGAAAAACAGAGCACTGTGGCATAATAAGACAATATAGCATATTATATACTCGAACTTGGCAAATCATCTCCAGACGAACAATTTCTTCTGTTCAACACAGCACGGTTGCGGGAAAGAGTTTTTCAGCGATACGCAACTCGTAGAATTTACACATGACATAGCCGCAGCGTTATATTCCGGTAACCAAATTGATTGCATTTTTTAGACTTTAGCAAGGCTTTCTACACTGTTACACACTCGCTCCTTTTACTGAATTGGTCGTGTCTCAATATATCTGCTAACACACTGGCATGGCTACAAGCTTATCTCTCATGCAGGAAACAATGCGCCATCATCAATAGCGCGTCGTCGTCACATGTAGACGTCATTTCAGGAGTGCCACAAGGCTTCGTCATGGGGCCGCTTCTCTTTTTGATTTATATCAATGATCTTGCTCAATGCGTGAACAGTCAAGTGAAGTTGTACACAGATGACTGCTGCATATATCGTGATATTAAGTGCACGCAAGATTCCGAACAACTGCAGAAAGACCTTGACTCAGTAATAGCATGGTGCGAAACGTGGAAATTGCAGCTTAACGTGTCAAAGTGCTGTGTCGTTAGGTTTATCAATAAACAGCAGCCTTTTATTACAAATTACTTCATGAAAAAGATACCATTATTCGTGGTAAATGAATACAAGTATATTGGCGTTGTCATCAACAGCACACTATTGTGGAATGATCATGTTCGCATGGTATCAGTTAAAGCCAGTTGCATGCTGAACCTCCTACGCCGCAATTTCAGAACCGCCCCCTCTGTTCTTAAACAAGTTCTTTACGTGTCAAATGTACACCCGATTTTAGATTATGCTTGCACTGCCTGTGACCCGGCCACAAAGTTAAATATTGATGCAATGGAGCGCATTCAGAAACGTGCCGCCCGGTTTGGTCGGGTGAATACGACTTCACCATAAGGTCTAGCAAATTGTTAGTTCGCTTGGTTGGCCGTTATTTTTCTCAAGGCGTAAATATATCAGGCTATGTCATTTCTACAACCTGAAAAAACGACAAAACTGGGATCGATAAAAACAAGTACATCAGACCACCAACATACATCTCATCACGACGGTATCATACTTTGAAAGTGTGTGAGTATATGTGCCGAACATCAAAGTATGCGAATACTTTTTTTCCTAAAACTATCCACGAATAGAACAGGCTTCCAAAAAACATTGTGACCGCCCCTTCCACAGCGTTTCCTTTCCTTTTAAAGGAGTGTGTGGTCACACAATGATATTGTATGCTGCGATTTAGGTAGTTTCGTTTTGTTTTTATTTTTTGAGTGCCTTGCAATTCAACTTGTCTCCACTGATTTAAATGTGCTTTGAATTTCTAAACCCCCATACAACATATTTCCCAGGAGGCCTGTAAGTATGAGTGTAAATGAGTATGATACACAGAAGCCACAAAAGAGAGGGTAAGAGGTGACAAGAGGGTTGCAGTAGGGGTGTTCCCAGGACGCAAGATTGAAGCATTCATTATGCAAGCGAGCGCAAAACTCAAAACTACAGCGGATAGACGAAACCTCGTGATAATGTCAGGCGGTTTAAACGATGTAATAAATGAAGATACAGCAGGACTAGCAACCACACTGGCGAAAGGCGTCGATGGCATGCGCGCCACTTCTAAGGTACAGGTAGTGATATGCACAATACTGGAGGTACCGGTGCGTGATAGCAACCTGCAAAGAGCGGTTGTCAACGCAATCGAAGAAATATGGCGGATGAGTTGAGAGAAAGGCTTTGAGGTGGTGGAAATAAACAGAGAGGTGCATAGGTGGGGTGGTTTTCAACAAGACAGAATTCACTTCGATGGGCGGCTAGGTCATGAGGTGAGTTGGCAACTTGCAGGACGCGCAGTAGCTCTTTTGGGGGGGGGGGGGCAAGCGAGCCCTTCGGGGTGCAGGATAGCTAGTAACGAGAAAAAACACCAAAGAGACTCTTCGACAGGTGGTATGAACAGATACAATTCCAGAGTGGCAGCAATATCTACGAAGGGTAGAGTCCGGGGCATAAATAGGCGTAGCCACGAGCGCCGAGCCAATTCGGACATAGGGTATATTAACATGCAGGGTGGTAGGAACAGGCTGAAGTGGGAAGAGATGAAAGAACAGCTAAGGGAAGAGAGGAAAATGGTATACGGTTTTGTAGAAACACATCTTAGAGACATGGAACAACCTCCGAACAATCCGGACTATGCGTGGGACTATTGTAATAGAACAGAAGGCAGCATAAAGGGGGTAGTATTGGGGCATTCATTCATAAAAGTACAGACTGGCAAAGGGTCAAGCAGGATTGCAAGGAACCTTTTTGGGTCAAAGGAAAAGTGGCAGGTCAAATGCCACTCCTTGATTTCGTGTACTTGTGGACGGGAGCAAAGGCCAGACAGGAAAACCAGGCAATGGTAAAGTGTATATCAAAGGACATTCAGGAGTTAGGAATACAGTGCGAGATAATTATACTAGGAGCCATGAATGCGCACATAGAAGATATAGATGGGTATACCGACCCTACAGGCAAAATGATTCATGTATATGTGTAAAAGGCTTGATTTGATCATTTGCAACCGTACCGAGAAGTGTGACGGGCAAATAACATGGGAGGTAGGAAGGCTGCAGTCGACAATAGATTATGCGCTGATGTCACAAAGAATGTATGATAAGCTCAGGGGAATGCACATAGATGAAAGTGGATCTAGAAGTCTCGGTAGTGATCACAAACGCATCAAGCGGAGTTTTGTAAGAGCAGTGAAAGTGGGAAGGAGACAAGATGGGCAACTACAGGAAAACTTTTAGCCAGAAAAGCAAATTGAAATAGCCACTAAACAAATTCAGAAAGTAATCAAGGAGGATAATAAGACAGTGTGGACATGCACGAATCTAATTAGACTCTTCAAGCTAGAGCTTGCTAAAACGCGTGACAAGTCACCCTGGAAAATAAGACGCAAATTCAAAAGTTGTGGGATGAGGAAGTTCAGAGAGCCATAGCAGAACGTCAGAAACCGTATAGAGAACACAGACATGCTAAGCAGCAGGGTGAACCGACAGATGATGTTGAAAGAAAATGGGAAACCTTTCTAAGCTGTAGAAGGGATGCATCTCTTCTGATCAATGAAAAGATTAGAAGAAAGGGAGCTCAGTGGGTGGCAGAAGTACATAAAAAAGATAGAAATGCAGCTGCGAAATTTTGGAACCATCTAAACTCCCTAAGAAATGAGACGAGCCTAGAGCAGAGGTTTACAACTACAGCCCAAGGTGCTAGGGTAGAAGGGGGCGAAGCTATTGAATATATAAGAACAAGGGTGACAGAAAAATTTCAACAAAGTACTTTATGCACCACAATAGACAACGACGAATCAAGTGGTGCAATGGCTCCATTTTCACAACGAGAGTGGCAAAGGGCTGAGAAAAGGGTTCCTAGTAGTACATCAACAGGCCCAGATGGCATTCTAATTATGCTGATAAAACCATTAGGTCCGAAGTCTAGGCAGGCTTTGAGAGAGGCAGTGAGCAAAATAATAATCGATGGTGAAGTTTCCTATGGATGGAAACTTAGCAGGATGAGCATGATAAAAAAGGAAAGGGGACAAAGCTGACATAAACAACTACCGTCCTATAACAGTCACATCATTGGTCTACAGGCTGGTGATGCAGATTATAAAGGAAAGACTGCAGGCATGGATAGAGGATGAGGGGGTGCTGGGGGAACTGCAGATTGGGTTTCGAAAACACAGGAGGTGGGAAGACAATCTGTTCTCACTGACGCAGTGCATCGAAATAGCAGAAAAGGAACACAGGTTCCTGTGGCTAGCATTTTTAGATATCAAGGGAGCGTATGATATTGCGGTTCAAGAGGAATTGTGGGGAATACAGGACACACTAGGCGTGGAACATGTAGTCACTAATCTTTTAAAGAATATCTATAAAGGTAACAAGGTAGTTATAAAGTGGGAAAAACAGGTATCCAAGCCTGCAGAGGTAAAACGGGAGCTTAGGCAGGGGTGTCCCTTGTCACCCTTAATATTCATGATGTACCTACAAGGATTAGAAGCCGAATTAGAGGGAAGTGGACAGGGCATCAACCTCTCTTTAGTCAAACAAGGAAAACCTATTGATCAGGCACTACCAGCATCATTGTACGCAGATGATATAGTGTTAATGGCCAACAACAAGGAAGATTTGCAGAGATTGATGGACATCTGCTGTAATGAGGGAGATAGGTTAGATTTTAGTTTCAGTAAGGAAAAGTCTGCAGTCATGATTTTCAATGACAATGAAGGTAGTGAGCTTAGAATACAGGAGGTCACGCTAGAGATAACAGACAAATACAAATATCTGGGCGTATGGATAAGCAATGGGACCGAGTACCTGAGGGAACACAAAATATACGTGACGACTAAAGGTAACAGGAATGCAGCAGCGATGAAAAATAGGCCACTGTGGAATTACAATAGGTATGATGTTGTGAGAGGAATAGGGATAGGTGTCATGGTTCCTGGGCTGACGTTCGGCAATGCGGTCTTGTGCATGAGAGCAGAAGTTCAAGCAAGATCAGATATTAAGCAACGTGGAATAGGTAGGCTTGCTTTAGGGGCTTACGGGAATACACCAAATCAGAGAGTACAAGGTGATATGGGATGGAGATCATTTGAGGGGAAAGCTAAAGGCAAGATAAAATTTAAGAAGCGATTGAGAGAAATGGGGAGGAGTGTGGGGCTAGGAAGGTTTTCAGCAACTTGTACATGAAGAATGTCGATACAAAATGAAGGAAGCAAACCAGAAAATTGACTGGTAAATACTTGGAAAACAGCAGGGGGCCAAACCAAAAAGAACTATCGATTAAGAAGAAAGTGAAGGAAACGGAGACTGACATGTGGAGAATGGGCATGACTAAGAAGTCCGCACTAGAGATCTATCGAACATATAAGCAGGAAATTGCCAAGCAAAGCATCTATGATAGTATTCGGGGTAGTTCTACTGTTTGAGGCCAGGACGGGAGTACTGCGAACCAAGACATATCGGGCAAAATACGAAGGGGTAGTACACAGTATGCAGTGCGTGTGGAGATAAAGAAGAAACTGCCGAACACGTGATAATGTTCTGTAAAGGGCTTCACCCTATAGTTCAGGATGATGGCACAGAGTTTTTCAAAGCACTGGGGTTTAGGGACCGGGAGGGCAAAATAGACTTCAAGCAGGTAGACTTAACTAGAAGGAGGTTATCTGATTGGTGGCTAAAGTCAAAGCACGAGTAAAAATTAAACTCTTCACTGTAAAGTACGAATCCTCAAACTCACTGTTTAAAGGAGAAAAAATAGGTCTAGTTTTTGGTTCATTAGGTATTAAGGCTTGGTGGCACTAGCCACCGCCCGATCTAAAGGGTACAGCCATATCCATTCATCCATCCATCCAAATAAATAAGTAAATAAATAATAATACATTTTTCTATCTATCTATCTATATAGCTGCCTACGTCTTTTAGCTCTCCTGGGCGTCTTAATTACGGTAACAATATCAATATTAGTATGGCATAACGTGACCGTATGAAACACATGATTGTCTAGTCAAAACATGAACATCATGTCATGTGTTTCATGATTGTTATGATTTACATTAGACGGTGTTGCTGCTTTTGCGATAGTTTCGTTCACACGACATTCTGCAAAACAAGTTTGATATGACATGACTGCACGACAAACACAAATGACGGACCCTAATGCAGAAATCATGACATGCATGTCACAATATAAATGTTATCACTAGTCTTGACTACACGCCATGCTCATGGTGCGCTCGCGGTCATTTCACTAGCTTGACATATACCAAATTTGGCAGTACGGAACGTAAATGATGACGAAAGTAAATCACATGCCCAGACATGTTAATCAAGACATTGGTGTCATGTAAAGCCCGACTAGATGCTACACTCATAGCGCGCTCGCAGCCGTTTCGCTAGCTTCACATATAGCAAATTTGTATCATGTGAAGTAAATAGACTACCAAGATGAATGACATCTCTAAGCATAATAATCATGCGTGTTTGTATAACGATGTAAAAGTGCAGTAATAAATAAATATATATATATAATATATATATATATATATATATATAAATATATATATATATAAAATCATGCCTGGGTGTAGACAGCGTTTATTCAGCCCAAGGGCTCAGCAACGAACGGGCAGTCCGAGACCGAGCGTGCACACACGCGACGATGATTGTGGTGACCCCCACTGAAGATGAGGACAGGGACACAGACGGATGATGATGAATATGATAATGTATATATGAGAAGCGCATAATGAATGCCCACAATATATATAGTGCCACAAGGCAGTAGTGCGATTGGGGCATTAGGTGGTAGAGGGTCTCTGCCTGGAAGAAAATACTACGAAGTGGATAGAGACTGGTCCTTGCCCGCCAGTGTGCCAGGCATTGTTGTCGCGTGTAAACGTCGTAAATATCTGCAAATATACGATTAGTGGTGGAGGTGCTGAGTACGCCTACCTGGCTTTCCCGGCAAACCAACACGGAACTTCGGAGTGGTCGCCGCCTTCAATTTCCTGCAGTGGCTCAACAAGCCCACCCACAAGAGCAACAGCAGCCGCAGCAGCAGCAGTAGCAGCGCCAGCCTCTTCTGATTCTCCTGCCTCCACGAGACCCCGGAACCTTTTTGAGCACAGCCAAGGACAAGGTGGATGTTGAAGACAGGGTTGCATTGTACGAGCGCGTGAGCGAATACTATAGGTGGGACCCCACGTTGATGCTGGCCAACGTTTTATTTTACTTGCTGGATACGGTGCTCACCTGGTATGGGACGCATGAGTCAGAGTTGACCAGCTGGGACATTTGCAAACTGAAGCTCGTCGAGTTGTTCAGCAGGCCATTTGGGCGACAGGAGGCCACGAGGAAAGGCCTGGAATGTCGCGTGCAGACATCGACGGAATCGTATGTATCTTACATACAGAACGTGTTGGGCCTGTGTCGAAAGGTGGACGAGAACATGAGCAAAAGTGACAAAATCGCTCACATAATAAAGGAAATTGCCGATGACGCCTTCAATCTGTTGATCGTTAAAGATTGCGCCACCGTCGATGCGGTTGTGAAGGAATGTCAGCGCTTCGAGCACGTCAAGAACCGTCGCAGAACCCGCCAGTTTGCGCGTTTGCCTAGTACTGCAGCCACTTCGATCTGCGAAGACAGCCCCAAGTTCACGCAAGCTACATCGTCCGAAAATTTCAGCCGAATCGTTCGCCGCGAACTCGAAGCAATGGCTCTTGCAGCCATTGCTTCCGACGGTCCTCAAGACAACGCATCCACAGTCTCCTTCATCCAAGCCGTCGTTCACCAAGAAATGGCAAATATCGGCATCGCACCTGTTTGCGCTGTTCGCACTACTGAGAGCTCGGCTTCTGTTAACCAGATTCCGGTGTACCCTTCACGCTACCCTTCCCCCTACCAGAACTCTGTTAAACGGAGAACGTCGGATGATAGACCGATCAGCTTTCACTGCTCTCGTGCCGGCCACAACGCACTACTGTCGCAATTGTTAGACATCCCATTCACCTTGGAACACTGGGACATGGCGTCGCTTTGAAGTCAGCTCTCGCCGGTTTTCTACTCCACATGATCCACAGCCTGCTCCTACTAACGTTCAGGGCGGAAGGTTCAGCCGGTTACCATCACCACAAGGCCGCCGATCTCTCTCGCCGATGATTTCTTGATCCAGGTCCCCTGAACGACCTGTGGCCTCAATCTCGGGAAACTAGACCATGCAGCTCCCAGAGGTGACGCTGCATTAACGACCCATTCTGCAAATCCTCTGTTGACAATTTCTACACGCCGCAATATTTTGGACCTTTTGGTGGATGACGTAACCGTTACAGCCTTCATAGACGGTGGCGCACAAATTTCAGTCATGAGCGCTGCGCTCTGTATTAAACTGCGAAAAGTGATCACGCCTCCTAGTAAGTGTGCAGTAATGCTTGCTGATGGGAGCACATCTACCGTTCTCGGCACGTGCACCTTTCGCGTGTGTATTGCTGGCCGCCAGACCATCGTATTGTTCACCATGCTTGAGCTGTGCCCACATGACGTGATTCTCGGTCTCGACTTTCTCTCTGCGCGCTCCACCCTTATCGACTGCTCGACGGCTTTTCTTCAGTTAGAATTACTTTTGACGCCGCTGTTGCCCGTGATGCTCAAAGTTGCCTTTGTGCCACCGAGTTTCTGCATCTTCCGCCGCAAGCCGCGACTTACGTGCAGCTCGTGTGTGATCCGCCTGTGCGCGATAGTGGATATGTCGTTTCACCTATTACCGACGTTGTGCTAAAGCATTCCACTGCTGTCCCGCACACCGTGGTGCGGGTACGCCAAAACCAGACCCATTTGTCTCTTTTGAACTTTGGTTTCTCCGCGCACGTGCTGCCGGCTGGTATTAAACTAGGCGTGAAGTCGTCGTTGCAAGAGTGTGATATTTCTGAACTGTCGGCTCAGCAACATACTTCGCACGTCAACTTGCTCACTGCGCCCAACCTGTCAAGCATTGACATTGTCAAAATGACAGCGCCAGATCTTTCGCCCTCCACAACACAAGACCTCCACCGTCTGCTAACATCCGATGCGGACATATTCGATCTTGACACCCACCCTTTTGGCCAGACATCAGTTGTGACCCATCACATCAACACCGGCGACGCCAACCCAATACATTGCCACCCTTACCATGTCTCCGCTGCCGAACGTTCTGTCATCCAGAAATAGGTCGAGAAAATGCTCGCCAAAGGCGTCGTCGAACACTCATCTAGTCCGTGGGCATCCCCTGTCGGGCTTGTCAAGAAGAAAGACAACACATGGCGGTTTTGCGTCGACTATAGACATGTCAACAAGGTCACTAAGAAGGACGTTTACCCCTTACCAAAATAGGTAACGCCCTTGACTGCCTTCATGGCGCAAAGTTTTTCTCGTTCATTGACCTTCGATCGGGTTATTGGCAGATCGCTGTTGACCCACGGGACCGAGAAAAAACAGCATTTCTAACCCCCTATGGGTTATACCATTTTAAAGTAATGTCGTTTGGGCTTTGTAATGCACCAGCCACCTTTGAGCACATTATGGATTCCCTTCTGCGCGGCTTCAAATGGTCCACTTACTTATGATACTTAGATGATATAATTCTTCTTTTCACCGACGTTCGCAAGCCATCTTGGGCGACTGTCCAGTATTGTTCTTTCTTTATTCATCATCAAGTGCGAACATGGAAAAGTTTATGGGTACAGATTCACTGGCAGGTCCCAAGGTAAGAACCGCAGGCGGGACCTCCCACGGAAAAAAAAAGGTAATCATCAAGGAACACTGAAATACATTGTGAGCAATTAAACACAGCATAAACACAGCATAAAAAAGAGAAAGATGAAAAAACAACAAAAGAAAACGAAAAAAACCATTAGAATAATAAGCAGGAACACTAAAAAACAAGGAATACATCGTAAAAAAAAGACATGATAATTCAGTTAGACTTCAATCAAACAGAAGGGCCTAACAAGAAAGTCTTTAGTTTGGTTTTAAAAACGCAAAGTGATTTAGAAGATTTAATATCAGAGGTAAGTGAATTCCAGAGTGAAATGGCCGAGAATAGAATCATTTGTTTGCCGTAGTTAGTGTGTATACACGGAAGTAAGAGATTCTGGCGTGAGGCAAAGCGCGTTGAATTGAGATTATTAGTGATGCAATGAGGGAGAATATCTAAGACAAGGTGATCGTGCAAGACGTTAAAAAATAAAATACCAATGTTGTACCTAAACAGATGATGAAGGGGCAAAACACGGAGCTGATAGAACAGCGGGGAAGATTCTGCTTGTCGAAGTATTCTCTAAGTATTCCGCAACGCTGGCCTCCAGCTGAACTCCTCCAAATGCCGTTTCGGCCGTCGCGGAATGACTGTACTTGGTCACCTCCTTAACGCATCTGGGGTACAGCCCGATCCGGACAAAGTTCGCGCAGTGGCCCAATTTCCATACCCTCTCCTCTCAAGGATGTCCGCATCTTCCTTAGTTTGTGCGCCTATTTTCGCCGCTTCTTACGGAATTTTGCCGATATATCGCGGCCTCTCACCGAGCTTCTTGAAAAAGACGTCGCATTTACTTGGAATTTGCCTCAAAGTGCTGCATTTTCGGCGCTCATTGCAGCCCTCACGACTACGCCAATATCAGCCCACTTCAATCAGACTGCCCCGACAGAAGTCCATACTGACGCGAGTGGCCACGGAGTTGGTGCTGTTTTAGCTCAGCGTCAGCATGGACGTGACTGCGTCATCGCCTACGCCAGCTGCCTTTTATCCCCTGCCGAGAGGAACTATACCCTCACCAAAAAGAGTGTCTTGATCTTGTTTGGGCTGTCGCTAAATTTCGCCCGTACCTGTTCGGCCGCAATTTTACTGTTGTAACTGATCGTCATGCACTCTGCTTGTTTTCCTCGCTCAAGAATCCAACGGGACGTATCGTTCGTTGGTCTCTCTGCCTCCAAGAATACACCTTCTCGGTCGTGTATAAATCTTGTCATCTCCATCAAGACGCCGACTGCCTATCACGGTATCCAGTGGATCCGCCAGATGCCACAGAGAGAGTTACTGAGGCTTGCGTCTTATCAATATCAAACTTTATTGATATCACTTCTGAGCAACGCCACGACCCGAATTTACTTCTCGTCATAGAAAGCCTGAGTTACGCTACTCCACCCACTTCTCTGAACTTGTATTTCCTTCATGAGGGTGTTCTCTACCGCCACAACATGCGCCTTAATGGTCCTGACCGCCTCCTCGTCGTGCCTTCCCGTTTGCGTGTAGATGTTCTCCGACAGCTTCACGATGAACCTGCCGCTGGTTACCTGGGAGTCACCAGCGCTTATGATCACGTCCGGCGCCGTTTTTTCTGGCCACGCCTATATTGCTCTGTGCAAAAGTGTGTCGCCAGCTGCCACCTTTGTCAACGTCGAAAACGACCAACATCGCTTCCAGCTGGCCTTCCTCACCTTATTGAGATACCTGCTGAACGATTCTACTACGTACGGCTCGACCTACTCAGGCCGTTTTCCACTTATACGTCGGGAAACAAATGGGTTGCCGTGGCGACCGACTACGTGACACGTTACGCGATCACTTGCGCTCTTCCAACCAGCTGCGCTACCGATATCGCCGACTTTCTACTGCATGACATCTTTTTGCATCACGGCGCTCCTCGACAGCTTGTTACTTACCAAGGCCGATATTTTTTATCTCGCGTCATCCAGGATATCGTGCGTTCCTGTTCCACGAACCACAAGTTTACAACGGCATACCATCTACAAACTGATTGATTGATATGTGGGGTTTAACGTCCCAAAACCACTATAGGATTATGAGAGACGCCGTAGTGAAGGGCTCCGGAAATTTAGACCACCTGGGGTTCTTTAACGTGCACCCAAATCTGAGCACACGGGCCTACAACATTTCTGCCTCCATCGGAAACGCAGCCGCCGCAGCCGGGATTCGAACCCGCGACCTGCGGGTCAGCAGCCGAGTACCTTAGCCACTAGACCACCACGGCGGGGCTACCATCTACAAACAAATGGACTTACAGGGCGCCTGAATTGCACTATCACCGACATGTTGTCGATGTATGCTTCTCCAGACCACCGTGACTGACGCGCAACGTTACCGTACGCAACCTTCACTTACAACTCTTTCAGACATGACACTGCAGGCTATTCCCTGTTCCACCTCTTTATGGACGTGAATCTTCTCTGCCTCTTGATACACTCCTTCCCGCTGGTTCAAGCTCCCATGTCACATACGTCTGCGATGCCATAGAGCGAGCCGACGCAGCACGACAGATTGCCCGAGAACAACTCATACTTTCTCAAGCCTCTCAGTAAGAGCGATACTATCATCACCACCGTGAAGTTTTGTATGCACCAGGTTCTCTGGTACTCTTGTGGACCCCATGTCATCACATCGGTCTCTCAGAAAAGCTTTTATTTCGCTATGACGGACCATACAAAGTCCTACGCAAGATCACCAACCTCACCTACGAGATACAGCGAGTCGTCATTGAAGCACACTCAGTGCCACCACCATTTACTGTTGTGCACGTCGTAAGGCTGAAGTCTTATGTGTCACCCAACACTCCTCTTTAGTGACAAGCACCGGGTCGGCGCTTTAACACCGCGGGGTAGTGCCACAAGGCAGTATGGGGATCGGGGCATTAAGCGGTAGAGGGTGTCCGCCTGGAAGAAAGAACTACAAAGTGAATAGAGACTGATCCCAGCCCACCAGCGTGCCAGGCACTATCGTCGCGTGTAAACGTCGCAAATATCTGCGGATGTACGTTTCCTTGTAAGAATATATATATATATATATATATATATATATATATATATATATATATATATATATATGTGTGTGTGTGTACGGGATTTGGCACAACAGGAGCGTTGTCCAGAAGGATAAATATACTTATTTCCCAGCAGTTTCGGGAGGAGTCCTCCCTTCATCAGAGGATGAGTTATACTAACTCATCCCCTGATGAGGACCCCTCCCGAAACCGTGTAGAAATAAATATATTTATCCTTGTTGACAACGGTCCCGTTGTGCCATATCCCGTACCTTTACGAAGACTAACTGGCTCATTGAATTAATGCTCCCACTATATATATATATATATATATATATATATATAATGAGATATAACAGACAGTAATGCCAAGGAATGTACAGGGGAAGTTATTAGAACCAATGTAATGTAAATAGGAAGAAAGAAAAGTGGATGAAAGAATTACCAACTGTGAGCAGGAATCGAACCTACGACCTTCGAATTACGCGTTCGATGCATCGAACGCGTAATTCGAAGGTCGTAGGTTCGATTCCTGCTCACAGTTGGTAATTCTTTCATCCACTTTTCTTTCTTCCTATTTACATTACATTGGTTCTAATAACTTCCCCTGTACATTCCTTGGCATTACTGTCTGTTATATCTCATTATTATTGTGTTAAAACACGGAAAAACGAGCCCTTAGGTATACACTTCTTTCCCTTATATATATATATATATATATATATTCAAGAAGATCCTCCGTGAGTGGTCACAACGTAGTTTATTTCGACGTTTCAGCCTAGAGTCTGGCCTTCATCAGGACTGAAGGTACAGTTTGTAGGTGTTCAGCTTTATACAATCCCAAATCAGGAGGAGGAGAGAGAAAAAAAAAGAAAAAAAGAAAAAATGAAGAAAAAACATAAAAAGCGTATAAGATGGACTCCCCCCCCGGAGCGCCCCCTTCCACTCTTCCTTTCACTTCCCTTTCATCTCTCTCCCCTTTCTGCTTTCCACCTTTCTGCTTTCTGCGGTCTATGTATGCTTGCTTTCACTAACGCATTCTTCCCGACCAGACCTCGCCTCCTGGCTCTGACGGTTCGGTGTGGGGCGAAAAGAGCTTTTTTAAGAAGTCTATTCCTTTAACCACTCAGCACCCGTCGACATTTTGTCGTAGAAAGAGGGGTGCCGCGTATTGCAGCAGAGGCTGGCAAGCAGGTGCAATGCGTATTCCTTGCCCGCTTCTGTATTACGCGTGCAGTAGGGGCTTCCCGACTGTGTACAGGCTTGCTGTTGGGCATGTCGTGCTTGGCACAATTGATTGGGTAGTAAAGTGAAAGCAGAAAACAGACGACAGCTGTAGTTAGGAAGACTAGTCACACTTGGTATTGTTTTGAGTTGTCCAGTGCCCTTCGCAGCTGCAGTGCCGTAACTCAGTTACTATTTTCATTATGGCCGTTATTGACACCAAACAAAAGACACCACACAAAAGACACCACAAAGACACCAAAATACATCACACATTTTCTTCGAGACATTGCAGCTCTGTGCGTGCCGAAAAACTCGTACTTTGTTACTCTTGATGTCTCTTCATTGTATACAAGAATTCCTCACGATGGCGGCATCGCTGCATTACAAAACATGTACCCAAACCATAGACAACTTCCCGCCCCATATTTCTCTGCCACCGCAACTTTGGCGAGGATGATCCTCGAATTAAATCCGTTCAAGTTTAACCAAGAGTATTTTCGACAAATCAGCGAGACTGCTATGGGCACCAAAATGACACCTAATTATGCCAACATAAACATGGGAAAGCTATAATCAGAATTTCTCGCACAGAGTTCCTTGAAACCAATGTTATACAGAAGATACATAGACGTATCTTTCTTATTTGGACCCACAGCGAGGACGAACTTCTCAGCTTTATCGACACTTACAATGCTATACATCCGAACATACACTTCACACACACATACTCGCAAGTAACTGTAAATTTTCTTGTCAACATAACGACAGAAGAAAATCTCTCTAGAACCCTCTATCGCAAACCAACGGATCGTCAACAATACTTCCATTATCAAAGCAATAACCCGCACCACTGTAAAACAGTATTGCACGCAGCTATGCTCACCGGTTTAAGCGACTCTGCTCTAGAGACGCTGACTTTGACACGAGCTCACAGAGGCTAAATCCTATGCTCAAGAAAAAAATACCCCCCAAATGTAATTGATGACGCTGTTCAAAAAGCGAGAAAACTAAAGCATGAAGACTTACTTATGAAACGACCACTGCAAGAAGACCCACAGCTAACAAACCTCTGCTTGACTTACAGCACAAACTTCCCCAATGTGAACAAAATCCTTAAACGACATTACAACATTCTGAAACAAAGTGAACGTCTGAAACGTGCATTCCCATCCGCTCCAGGTGTCGTTTACCGACAACCACGCAACCTCAAAGACACATTTGTCCACTCTCAAATTAATACATCACCCCCCAATAATTCATGCCAACCTTGTTTAAAGCCACGACGTCTTGTATGTAAAGCGATGTGAAAAACACACAAAGCGACCAGCACACAATCCAAGTTTGCGATCACCATACGCGGAAACCTAACGTGCGATTCCTCTAATGTGGTATACCTACTCGAATGTAACGTGTGTAGTATGCAGTACATCGGACAAACAAAAACACTATTTAGGATTCTCTTCGATAATCACAGAGACCATGCGAAATCAGCCCCAAGTCTACTTCTATCAAAACATATCAATCTTCCCGACCATTCATTCGACAAACTATTAGTAACGCTCTTAGAGACAGGATTTAAATTAAATCGAGAACGTGAACAAGGAGAGTCATACCTTATCCACCCTTTACCATCCTCGATAGAGGAAAAAATGAAAATCCTGGTGCACTTGCAGCAAATAAAGCATTAGAAAACAAACGGCAATAATTAAAATAGGAAATGAGTTAACGGCACTGCAGCTGCGAAGGGCACTCGAATGGAGGGGAAGTGGAAAGAAGAGTGGAAGGGGGCGTTCGGGGAGGGGAGTCCACCTTATGCTCTTTTAACTTTTTTTTCCTCCTTTTTGCTGTTATTTCTCTCTCCTCCTTCTGATTTGAGATTGTATAAAGCTGAAAACCAACAAACTGTACCTTCAATCCTGATGAAGGCCAGACTCCAGGCCGCAACGTCGAAATAAACTACGTTGTGACCGCTCACGGAGGATCTACTTGACTATGTGCAACGTTACGGCCACTCAACCACCATGCCTGTATATATATATATATATATATATATATATATATATATATATATATATATATATATATATATATATATATATATATAAATATATATATATATATATATATATATATATATATATATATATATATGCGTGCGTGTGTGTGTGTGTGTCTGTATGTAATATCGCCTCACTGCCAAGTTCAAAAGGTTGTAGGCTAGTCAAGCTGTCCGGAGACAGGTTTTTTTACAACCACTCATGTGTATTTCACAAGGATTATTAATATTATTATTATAATAATTATTTTATTATTACTGATACTATATTATTAATATTAATAAAACATGACTACATGCTACGCGGATAGCGTGCTCAAGAATGTTTCGCTAGCTCCACATATCACATCACGTGATACTAAATTTATTATCACGTGTTGTCAGGAGACGATGAAGGTAATTGACTTATGAACGCATGATAATAATGGCATGAGAGTCATGTACGGCATAATTTACGTTACCCTCGTAACGTTGTGCGCTTTAAAGTGGCATATCAACTCTCCTTATTCGTGCTTCGCATATCAACGATTCCTACAGTAGTTGAGATATGCCCTTTTTTTTGCAAGCCAATATTCACTGAAGGAGATAGTTTATCCCCTCATAATTTCAGCACCATAGAAAGTTTTTGAATTCGTCCAGTACCAGCGAAGTTATAAAGGAGTTAGAAATATTTGCTGCTCGCTGCTATTGCATTTTATCTTCTAGTGTACCAACGAAAGCACTGGAAGCTAAGCAGAGACACGGTGAAAGAAACACGTCGCACGTGCCTCGTGACCTCGTGGTATATTTCTGTCTCTTTTAAACGCGAAGCATTTCTTAGCGAACTTCAGTGACCTTACACGTATCTATCTATCTATCTATCTATCTATCTATCTATCTATCTATCTATCTATCTATCTATCTATCTATCTATCTATCTATCTATCTATCCGCCCATGACTTTTAGGTCTCTTGGCCGTTTTGATGATGGTATCAATACCAAACTTCTTATGGCATAACATGACTGTATGAAAAACATATTTCACTAGTCGCAACAAGAAAATCATGACTTGTATGTCATGAATGTCATGATTTACATTTCACGGTCCTGCAGCTCTTGCGGTGGTTTTGTTCAAATGGCATGTTGCAAAACTGATATGATATTTCATGAGTGCATGGTGAACACAAGCGACAGACTCTAACATGAAAATCATGACAATTGTGTCATGTGACAACATGACTAGATGCTACGCTCATGATGCGCTCACGGCCGTTTTGCTAGCGTCGCATATACCGAATTTGGCATTACAGTACGTGAATTGATGACGAAGGTATGTTACTGGGCCAAACGTAAAAATCATGGCATGCGTGTCATGTAATAACATGATTACATGCCACGCTCATAATGCACTCGCGGCCGTTTCGCTAGCGTCACATATGCCAAATTTGGTATTGCGGTATACGTAATGAATGATGAAGGAGAAGGTACTGGTACAAACGTAATAAACATGAAATGCATGTCTTGTAACAACATGACTACATGCTACGCTCATGATGTGCTCGCGTTCGTATCACTACGCTCACATGTACAAAACTCGGTATTATGTGACGTGAATAGACGACATAGATATATGACACATACAAACATGATAATTACGGGATGCGTGTTATGTAACATGAATACATGTCACAGTGATGATGCGCCCGCGGCCGTTTCGCTATCTTCACGTATGCCAAATTTGGTATTACGTGACACCAATGAATGACGAAGGTATGTGACTGGTGCAAACATGATAATATTGAAATGCGTGTCATGTGAGAACACGAGTACAAGCCGCAGTAAAGGCGCCAATTCGTATGCACACTAACTATAGGTGGCACGCGTGGCGATTTAAGTTGGAAGACCGAGAGATGATCAGCTTTCTTCACTGCACGTTGCGTGTCGTAGCAAGCCAGCCTTTTGTATTTTCTGTCAGAGTTGATTCTGAACGGCTTGTAAATGCCACTGCCTTTTACAAAGCGGCTATCACTAGCGAATATTATGGCACACTTCGAAGCTTCTGAAAGAAGGATTCGGAGTCTCATCGAGGGAGAAAAAATTGCCCGCAGCTTCCCTCGGGGGAACACTGAGGAGGATGCGGAAGCATTTAATTGGTTAACGGGTGTTAAATTGCGACTTACTTGGGTAGATGGCTAAATTGGTTAACGTGGTTGTGAAATGGGGTGTTAAATGAGTGAACACGTACGGCACGTATGCGAAAGGGCGGTGTTTTATTTATTGCGACGAACTTTGAGGACGATGGCTTAGGGACGTCGATCAGTCTGTTTGTGGATTCGTTGGCATTCATTTCACGGCGACTTCGGACGTCGACGCGCCGTACAAACCAACGGACGAGCGGCAACTGAGCGAGCGAGCGCCGACCTTGAGTATATATACAGCGCGACGGCGCATGCGCTGTCAGCTGTCGAATGTTCTCGAAGGAGAAGCGCGCGCGCGGCACAGATGGCGACGGCGCGACGGCGCATGCGCTGTCAGCTGTCGAATTTTCGCGAAGAAGAAGCGCGCGCGGCACAGATGGTGGGCGACGGCGCGACGGCGCATGCGCGCGCGTCAGCTGTCGAATGTTCGAGAAGCGGTGCGGACGGCGCGGACGGCGCACTACAAGGCGCGAGTATAAGATGCTTCCGCATCTAAAAAGATTTTGAACGCCGGCCACCTTATTTGTTGTGGCGTCAAAGCATGCAACATTGACGCTGTTCCCATTCAAGGACTCTGCCTGCAAACGTCCCATGTTCGAGGGAAGGCTAATGAGCTGGAGCTCGTTTTTGACGTGAACAGTCGCATCAAGGTACGTACTACGTGAGCTTTATGCGTCACAGTGGCTGCGCATATGTCTACACCGAACCGTCACGTACACTATGTAATTATCGATGACTAGCATGTTCAATAAGTGATGCGTACGTGCTCGCCATCGTGCCGTCACGAACAAGAAGTGCGTACGCGCTTATTTTACCACACAGTATCTGAAAACGACGATATGGCTGTGTGCGTTTTCGGAGTAGGCCAGAAAAAGTACGCGGTTCTCGTTTGCAAATAGGATTATGATCGAAGGTAGTTAGTGCGCGATATAAGATAGAGATTAGATAGCTAGCGACGGCGCGGAGCTGCGGACCCTGTTACGTTCGTATACAATGAGCCTCTAAGGTGAAGGACGTGCACTTCAGCGTGCCGCTCTTAAAATTTGCTTATTTTGTTTCGCCTGCCTCAGCAACGAAAACAAAGCAAGATGTTAGAGGTGGGGTTGAAAGTACTATCGTACAATCTACGTGAGTTAGAAAAAAAGCGCCGCGAATAGCCGAAACCCAAGCATTAATCGCTGTACGCTACGGTGAAAACATATTGTAATGCGCTCCTGGTATTCCGTTCAGTATAAATTAGGCTGGACCTTGCCATTTTGTCTGCATTGCGAGCTGCACTGTACTTCATAATTTTATTGTATTTTTGCCAAACTAACAAACACTAAAAATTTATGCACAGCGGCGGTAAACTGTGTGTATAATACAAGTAATCAAGCAGTGTTGTTAACTGAATTTTAGCCCACTATAATTATGGCGCTCCTAAATAATGAAACGTCATCCAAAGCAACCAAATTCTTTGTTGCAAACAAAACCGCAGTAGTAGAAATAGCTAAAATCAGTTTGCAGATTTTATGCTTTTAAAACTGACCCAATTAAAGCATTTTAGGTAAACTTTGAGTGGTTATGGTGCATGTGAGGATATGGTGGACCAAGTTTGACAGTTGCCAGCTGCCATCCGGAAGCAGCTTTCCTTTCTGAGCCTAGGTGACTAACGCAGTAGTGCAATCTATATTTGGAAGAAGTGTTACCATGTTCTCAAAGGTGGCTTATGCGCATAACCTACTTTCTTCTGCAAGGCCACTGCTCCTGCAAGGTGGGAAACTCTGAGCATTGCAAACATATGATTGCAATGTTGCTACATGTGAGCAGGTGAGGAGCAGTTTTCTCACTTTATTCAAATGTATAAAACACCAGCCAAGCACACAGATAGCTAAACAACGCGATCTAAACTTCCATCAATGTTTTGTACAGTGATGAAACTTAGAGCTGCGCCCTTTGGTTCACATTTGAAGGTGAAACTGGTGTGGGCTGATAAACTCGGCAGGGACATGAAAAGAATGAGCTACTCTTTCTGGTTTACAATAATGATCTACCGAATTCTTTATCTTCACACGTTCGACTTTTCGCGGACGACTGCGTAAAATTCCGTAACATTTCTTCTGATTCTGACCGCTTAGCTTTGCGATCTGACCTTAACAAAATTAATCTTTGGTGTTCAACTTGGCTTATGTCGTTAAATGTTTCTAAAACAAAGTGCATGTCCTTTACTAACGCTGCTACACGTTTTTCTAGTCAATACTCGTTGAATATTATGACACTTGAGTTAACATCTACCTACAAGTACCTCGGTCTCCACTTTCAATCGAATCTATCTTGGCACCATCATATAGAAGTCACTCTTGCAGCTGCTAACCGGTCTCTCGGGTTACTGAAACGAACTTAAGCAGGCTCCATCGCAGTTAAAAAAACTTGCTTTTACTAGTCTAATTCGCCCTAAAGTAGAATATGCCAGTGCCATTTGGGATCCTTATCAAGCCTACATCGTATCAAATATTGAATCTTTGCAAAACCGAGCTGCTCGTTTCATTTACTCAGATTATTCTACCTATTCCAGCGTAACTAACTTAAAAAACCGCGCTGCGCTAGAGGATTTGGCCATTCGTCGGAAATATGCACACCTGTCACTTTTCCACAAACTTTACAATCACCCATCATTACATGACAGTTTCTTTGAACCCGCCTGTTCCATCTTTCCTCGCCGTGATCATCCTAACAACGTCAAACGCCCGCTATCTCGCACACTTCGTTCCGCTCAGTCATTCATCCCGCGCACTATTATTGAGTGGAACAGTTTGCCTGCACATATTGCCACCGAGAAAGACTCGGTAAAGTTTTCAGAGCTCATGCGCACTACGGTGACTAAATAAATATTTTTTGCTTTTGTTGTTTGTTTTCTTTCGCTTTTTAGCTATTGTATAACGCCATGCAATTGCTGCCTGTATTCATGGTTTGCGCTTTGTTGCGGTTGTCAGGTTGAACTGTATCTTGCTGTACTGCTTTTTTTCTGTTTTGTTTCTGTTTTCAAACCATGTTGTATTGCCCCCCCCCCCCTATGTAATACCCTCTTCTAGAGGGCCTTTAGGGGTAACCTGAATAAATAAATAAATGAACAGGCGCCAACTTTCAGCTTTTATTTATCTTCACTCTACAATATGTATTCATGATACAGACATTTGCAAGTACACGTAGTCACGTGTTCATAAACAAACAGGTTACAAAAAGGCATGCAAAGTTTGGCACTGACTATCAAATGATGATACTGATTAGTCGCTATCACAAGCATTGCCTCTTAAAGCAACTGGCCTTCTCACACTCTCAGGCATAGCATACACACTATTCGAATCCATGGTGTCCAAAACTCAGAAACAAACAAACATTAGAGGTGGTTCTAAATTTCCCTTCGCCACTTTCCACTTATCGCTTTTAATGCTGCATCAGCCAGCATTTAAATGCACTGATGCTTCTGGTGCCTCTAGTATGATTCAATAGGGCTCCTGTCTCCACAGATATTGTTCGTAAACTGTGATGGTAGTGCCAGAAGCTGCACCACTAAAAATATTTGTGCGAAAACCTTTCGCAGCATTTTTTTTCAGTTTGCCTCTTTTCAATTAAGTAGCTCAAGACTGACTGCACATAAATATTTTGTATAAGTAGCTTAAGTTATAAATGAGTGAAAAGTAATTTCATGGTGGACTGTGGTCTCTTCATGCTGTTTGGTTTATGTCAGAATCACTGCTAAAGTCTTAGTGATTCAGAGCAAAATAAATTCTCAGAACCGGGAACTTTACGTGCACAACAAAATGTTCAAGATAACTGTGTAACAGGCATGTCTCGGAAAGTGAGCCAAGATCACAGGTTACTAAGCAGTAAACCTTTGCGTGCGACATTGAAAAACATGCTCGACACGTGCTTGTTAAGTAATCTATTTCGCAGCACTGCAATGTAGCAGAAGCTATCTTGAGTGTTATTTGTGGTTCCTTTCATTTTATCAATAGGACTGGCATCCAGAACTTGGACCTGCTGACGTCTACTGATGTTACACAAGCCTGGGACAAGTTAAAGACAAATGCACTATATGAGGCCTGTAAACTCAAAGAACTGTGCCATGTACAGTCCAAACCGCTGCCAATTCTGGGCCCCGAATAACAAGAAGAAATACGCCAGCGACTGATTGCGACAGCACACCAGAGTGCATTGGCGATGCATCAGTGTGGCAGAATGCACCATATTGAAAGCAATCAAGCTCGCGAGTGTGCCACTATTCAGGAGCAAATTTTAACAAAGCACACCATGAAGAATGAAATGGAACAATACAGTGAACTAATGTTCCATGACGTGGCATTCAGTGATGCAACAGCAATGAGAATTTGTAAGTTTTCCAAAAATGACCTTGCGAAAATGAACTTCAGTTCTACAACACACATACTGGACTCACTGAAGAAAAGGCACTTCTAATGTGCACTGAGACAAGGCATCAGGACAACACAAAGTGGCGAAGAGCTCGAAAAGTGAGGATAACAGGGAGCCTATGTCACGCCTATTTTACATACATTCCAAAAGATCCAACATCTTGGGAAAGCAAGGTGTCCAAAATGCTCTCCGAAAGCTTCTGTGGAAATAACGTGACTCGTTATTGTAAACACTTTGAGCAATTAGCCACTGAGAAATGCAGTAGCATAACCAGAAACGACATTTCAGAGATCTGTTTCGTTGTTCACCCCAATGTTCCATGGATTGGATACAGCTCAGATGTTGTCAAGAATTCCAACCCTGCAATTTTGTTGGAAGTCAAGAGCCTTGTACTGAGAAAACTTCAACTGCTGCCCAACTTGCTACGCAAAAGAAGCTTGCCTACATAAAGAAGAACGGCGAAAACATCGCTGTGAAGCCTAGGCATGCATACTTCTCGCAGGTGCAGCTTGGCATGTTTCTTTTGAACTTGACTGTTACACTCTTCGTAGTGTATTCAGAACTGGAGTCAATGATATTAACTGTGCATAGAAATAATGACCACATCGACAAATTTGTCCGCAGGCTGCAATTTGTGTACTTCCAGCATGTTTTGCCGAATGTTGCTGAGCTTGCTTAAGGATGAGCAGGCTATATGCATTTCTGTTCAGTAACATTTGGCCTCGTTTATCTGCTCGGCCATGTTAAGCTATTAAGGACTGAGGGCAGAGTAAATTTATTAAAATCAGATTTAGATTTCTTGGTTGTTTGTGATAATAGATCTTTCCTTAAAAATATTCAATACCCCACACAATTTTGTGTGTTTTGATTAAGCTGAACGACCTGGCTTTTGAAGACCAACTGACGAGCAGCCAAGTACTTTTTTTTTCTCGGAGCGTGCACAACCTGTGGTTCCTGGCTCAAGTGAATATAAGGGTACTTGCTTGAGCAAGTTAGTATCTATTCATTGGTACGTTATTGCGCACCACTTAGATGACGAAGACTTTTGTAGGACCATTGTGATACCATACTTTCACAACGTTTCCCATAGCCTGAAAAAATTGCGCTTTTTATGGGCGAAGCTTCTTAGGCCGTATGTCGAGCGTCCCCGATGTATAAATGTAGTAGTAGCCACCTCTCGTTCAGTCTTTGGAATGTCCGCTTGATGGCGGCCGGTAATTGTATATGATGAATATATGACGAAAGATGCCAGATGGCGGTACTTCGAGTTTTCGCTGGATGGACGGATCGACAGACAGACAGACAGACAGACAGACAGACAGACAGACAGACAGACAGACAGACAGACAGACAGACAGACAGACAGACAGACAGACAGACAGACAGACAGACAGACAGACAGACAGACAGACAGGCGGATGAACGGACGCGAGCACGCGAACGAACGGGCGGGCAGGCAGGCAGATACACTGACAGATGAACACACAGATGGACAGACATACATGCCCCGCCACGGTGGTCTAGGGGCTAAGGTACTCGGCTGCTGACCCGCAGGTCTCGCGGGATCAAATCCCGGCTGTGGCAGCTGCATTTCCGGTGGAGGCGGAAATGTTGTAGGCCCGTTTACTCAGATTTGGGTGCACGTTAAAGAACCCCAGGTGGTCGAAATTTCCGGAGCCCTCCACTACGGCGTCTCTCATAATCATATGATGGTTTTGGGACGTTAAACCCCACAAATCAATCAATGGACAGACATACATCCATTTAGACAGACAGACAGACAGACAGACAGACAGACAGACAGACAGAAAGACGGATGAACGGACGCAAGCACGCGAACGAACGGGCGGGCAGGCAGGCAGATACACTGACAGATGGACACACAGATGGACAGACATACATGCCCCGCCACGGTGGACTAGGGGCTAAGGTACTCGGCTGCTGACCCGCAGGTCGCGGGATCAAATCTCGGCTGTGGCGGCTGCATTTCCGGTGGAGGCGGAAATGTTGTAGGCCCGTTTACTCAGATTTGGGTGCACGTTAAAGAACCCCAGGTGGTCGAAATTTCCGGAGCCCTCCACTACGGCGTCTCTCATAATGATATGATGGTTTTGGGACGTTAAACCCCACAAATCAATCAATGGACAGACATACATACATTTAGACAGACAGACAGACAGACAGACAGACAGACAGACAGACAGACAGACAGACAGACAGACAGACAGACAAAGACGGATGAACGGACGCAAGCACGCGAACGAACGGGTGGGCAGGCAGGCAGATACACTGACAGATGGACACACAGATGGACAGACATACATGCCCCGCCACGGTGGACTAGGGGCTAAGGTACTCGGCTGCTGACCCGTAGGTCGCGGGATCAAATCCCGGCTGTGGCGGCTGCATTACCGGTGGAGGCGGAAATGTTGTAGGCCCGTTTACTCAGATTTGGGTGCACGTTAAAGAACCCCAGGTGGTCGAAATTTCCGGAGCCCTCCACTACGGCGTCTCTCATAATCATATGATGGTTTTGGGACGTTAAACCCCACAAATCAATCAATGGACAGACATACATACATTTAGACAGACAGACAGACAGACAGACAGACAGACAGACAGACAGAAAGACGGATGAACAGACGCAAACACGCGAACGAACGGGCGGGCAGGCAGGCAGATACACTGACAGATGGACACACAGATGGACAGACATACATGCCCCGCCATGGTGGACTAGGGGCTAAGGTACTCGGCTGCTGACCCGCAGGTCGCGGGATCAAATCCCGGCTGTGGCGGCTGCATTTCCGGTGGAGGCGGAAATGTTGTAGGCCCGTTTACTCAGATTTGGGTGCACGTTAAAGAACCCCAGGTGGTCGAAATTTCCGGAGCCCTGCACTATGGCGTCTCTCATAATCATATGGTGGTTTTGGGACGTTAAACCCCACAAATCAATCGATGGACAGACAGACAGACAGACAGACAGACAGACAGACACAAACGCTTGCATGGGCAGCCGGATGGACTGATGGACACATGGGCGGATCCACGAATGGACAGAAGCAAGAACGAACGGACGGACGGAAGCACAGACAAATAGACGCTTCGCTTCACTCATCAGTATTCACTCCGTGGATAAGCTGTGACTTCTTTCCTAAATTTGTGATGTTTGTGCCTATTACAGTAAGACTCGTGTAAAGTTTCCTGTTGGAGAAAGCGAATTTCTGTCGAATCATTTAGGTTTTTCGTAGATGCCGGAGAAACTTTCATGGCAAAGCACAGTGTATTTAGGGAATTTGAAATATCTTATTTTTATTTTTAATACTTCGGCACACATTAGTTTCCATCCTGATGGCTAGTTGTAACCACGTTAGCGGCACCTAGCTTGTTACCCTGTAGCAACCTTTTTTGGGTATACGCAAAGAGACAATTTGCACATTGAATCTGCTGCTTAGGCAGGAGTCGGCCTATCCTAAGCTAATATATGCAAACTCTTTACAGCTCCGATAACTAGAACTAGTCACGAAACGTTTGACGTTGTATCTTCAGGGATTTGCGTCATGCAAATGAAGAGTTATCAACAACGTATCGCTAAACAGCTGGTACGCGGCAGGCGTAGAAAAAGGAGGCAAACGCTGGCGGTGAAGGCCAGTCCTTACCATGACGCCACGCTGAAGCTAGCCCAAGCTGCCACACTTTGCACACAGACACGAGGACAAATACGATAGAAACACAGGGACCAGTACAGTATCGTATTTGTTCTCTTGCGTGTGCGCTAAAGCTTCAATATGCAACAAAACCAACTAGCCCGTTTTTCCGTTTTTCAGCGAGAAGTCACATCGCAACGACCACAGCGACGCCAGTGTTCGTTCTCAGAGATAATAGGCATGCCCTCGCCAACCCGATTTTCGTTGCCACTGTCATGAGCGTCCCCAAGCGACGTATAAAGCTCTGAGTAATATGGAATAGTGACAATTCCGTGGCGTGGCAAATCATATTCTGTTCTATGCTCTTCTGGGGCGATAAGTAGGATCGCCCGAGCCGGGCGAAAATCGGCATCTTTCCAAATTCTGCCGACAACCTCTTCAGAATGAGCCAGCTGAGCGAAAAAAACGGGCACATCCTACGTACACATGCAATCGATGATAGGTGAAGTACGAATGAGAAACGTTGGTATGTCACTTTATTATCACCGCAACGTTAGGAGGCGGTCATAAATTATGGCGTACATTACTTAGATGTATTGTGTTTTGACGTGCCATATACCTTCGTCGTCTATTTGCGTCACGTGATGCCAAAGTTTGTATATGTGGAGCTTGCGAAACGACCGCGAGCGCGCAATGAGCGTAGCATATGATGTTTTACATGACACATATCATGATTATTCTGTTCATATGTTTATATTCACCTTAATCGTCTATTCACGTGAAGCAGTGCCAAATTTTATATACATGAAGCTAGCAAGACAGCCGCGAGCACACTATGAGCGTAGCGTGCAGTCTTGTTTTACATGAAACGCATGTCGTGATTATCATGTTTGGACGTATCATTTACCTTTGATGTCCGTTCGCGTCACGTTATACCAGACTTGTTATATGTAAAGGTAGTGAAGTGGCCAAAAGTGCATCATGAGCGTGGCATGTAGTCATGTCCTTACATGACACCAATTTCATGATTACCATGTTTTCACCAGTCATATACCTTCGTCATCCATTTGCGTTCTGAAATACTATGTTTTGGGTTCGGGAATCAAGCGAAACGACCGTGAATGCACCATGAGTGTAGCGTATAGTCAAGACTTGCATGACATGCATGGCGTGATTTTTCACGTTAGGGTCTGTCATTTGTTCGCCATGAAGCCATGTCATGCCATACCGGTTTTGCATCATATCATGCCAACGAAACCACCACAAGAGCAGCAAGAACACGCTATGTAAATCATGACATTCTTGATTGATTGATTTGTGGGGTTTAACGTCCCAAAACCACCATTTGATTATGAGAGACGCCGTAGTGAAGGGCTCCGGAAATTTTGACCACCTGGGGTTCTTTAACGTGCACCCAAATCTGAGTACACGGGCCTACAACATTTAATCATGACATTCTTGACATACATATCACGATTTCCATGTTATGACTATTCACTCATCATCGTCATACAGTCGTACCAATTCTGGTATCGATACCATTATGGAAACGGCCAGGAGAACTAAAGTCGTCGGCGGTTAGATAGATAGATAGATAGATAGATGGATAGATAGATAGATAGATAGGTGAGTAGGTGGGTAGGTGGGTAGGTGGGTAGGTAGGTAGGTAGGTAGGTAGGTAGGTAGGTAGGTAGGTAGGTAGGTAGGTAGGTAGGTAGGTAGGTAGGTAGGTAGGTAGGTAGGTAGGTTGGCAGGTAGGTAGGTAGGCTCGAAGTCGCCAAAGTTTGCCGAGAAATACTTCGCACTTTCAAGTCAAAGCAGCCCTCAGCGCGCTGCGTTTTATTGGTTAATATAAAACCCGGCATTGCGTCATCAACCACAATCGGCAAATTTGGACGATGTTTTCAAACCAGAGAACTTTCTTTTAGAGGTTTGTCGCTCCACTAAGAGCAAAAGTGAACCCATGCAAGAAGTGTGTCAGAAGCTTTTCCTGGCGATATTTTTGAAAGCCGTGAGCTGTTTGAATTGTCTTTGAAGCTTTCATTGCTTGTACTAAAGCCTGCTTGACAATAACCGACACGGTAGCCTTCGAGATTCGTCCCGGCCGAAAGCCCCACAACGTTGCGACCACAGCTAAACATGGGGCCACGTGCTAATCATCATGATCACCCTGTACCTTCTAGTGCGCTGCTCGACCGGTGTGCGCCCATTTGTAGCCTTTCATCATTCGCCAACACCTGAGCGCATGCGGCCCGCTACTAAGTGGAGTGGTATACTCGGCTAGTTAGCCAAGGCACTGCATTACCAAGGTAATTAACGCCACTTGTGGTAAGACTGAGCTAATTACACCACACCATAAGCCATGGTAATGAAGCGATGTGAAGCTAGAACCATGCAAACGAGATCATTCTAGTTCACGCACCAACTATATTATGCTGATTACCGCGACGTTGATGATGAGCACGCTAAGGAAAACCACGCTAATTAAGTGTTACTGGTAGATGACTATTAAAATCAGGCTAATAAGACTTACGTAAATTTTCTCTACAATGACCATTGCTTCTGTCATTGCATCAAAGATATTGCGATTTTAATTGAAACCTTATCAATTAGGACAAAACTGTTCAGTGTTATGCTCTTTGAACTTTGTGTATTACCATAAGGGAAATAAAGACAGAACTAATGCGGCCTTCACTTCGAAGCAGACCAAGCAGGTGAGTATAGAGGGCCAAAAAGAAAAGCTGCAAGAAGCTATAATCGGTGACAAGCCAAGAATATGAAGTAAATAACAATGCTGCCTTTTCGTATTATGCGCGTCCAGCTGAATCTGCTCTTTTATATGATGTAACAGTCGCGATGAACAAATGTAAAATTGAGCATGGCACCGTTCGTGACGATAGGTGATGTGTCACAGCACCGAGATCGGCAGGACTTCATTCGGTTTTTCTGTGGCGTTTTCTTCGTCAATAAGAAGCTATTGTATACACTCGCACTCAGAATCATCCTCGCCGGCCGTCATTCGGTCTTGACGCTTCTGATTTTGCAGTGTTTGAGGTGCACCGAAACGGCAGAGTTTCAACGCGTTTCGTCGTTTTTCTAACGTGAAGCAGCAATGCGGCGTCTACTCTCTGCGTCGCTTGGACAAACCAAGCATATCGTCTGAGGGTGACCCCACTCGGCGATTGTCGTCGCGGTCATTGGGGTCCAGTAAAGTGAAAGGAAAGTTTAAATGTGCGTGTCTGTGTTTTCCGCAATGGACTAGTCTGTGATTTATCACCCGAAAAAGCTGTGGCAACAGCACTGCCACATGGGAAAGGTTCTGTGTGCGTGTGTTACTTGGTTGTCACAACGTAAGAATCTTGGTGATCTCTCGCGATATTAGTGTTCCTTTATGAGTGTTGTAAGTGCGGATAAGGCATGAGAAAGAAGCAACCAACAGGACCTGCTAGCGCAACGCAGCACGCAACTAAGCCAACCGAAGAGGAGAGTATGCGCAGTAGTGTATGCATTGTGAAGTAAGTTGTGATCATCCGGTGTGTGTGCGTGTGTGTGTTTGTGTGTGCGTGTGCGTGTGTGTGCGTGTGCGTGTGTGTGTGTGCGTGAGTGTGCCTGTGTGTCTGTGCGCATGTGCGTGCGCGTGGGCGTGTGTGTGCGTGTGCGTGTTCGTGTGCCTGCGCGTGCGTGTGTGTGTGTGTGTGTGTTTGTGGGTGTGTGTGTTGACGCAGCTGCGTCATCTCAACGGAATTTATTTTCACCAGCTCAGAACCCTGCTCGAAAACATTTTCAGTCCCGGCTGGATTATGAGACAAGTAATAGTTTCCAGCCAAATCTTTCTAGCTCAAACGAATGCTAATCTGAGTTCTGCAATGACTGAATGGAATTGTATAATCGAATCAACACCAAAATGCTTAATATTATTAATTTGTTTGTATAGCCTTTCGCCGAAAGCATTGACTCTTTTTCTGTATTAGTGTTCTTGTTTCATTCATTATTTTTGTTCTGACATTTCAATTGTTGTACCACTTTATTTTTATGTTGTGGTGACAGTAACAGATCTTGTAAAGCGTGTTAATTACTTCGTCATCATCGGTACCAGCACATATGTTGTACTCAAATTACCAAGAACACTTCTGAAAGCCCAAATTTGACATTTTGCACCCAATGAGGACGGAAGGAATAAGTACTTTTCAGGAACTAATATCTGTTATAGTAAAGATGCTGATGACTTTTAAAAAAACAAATTGAGTGTCATTGGTTTGTTTACATAACATTACCTCACAGATAGAACGCGTCCCTCTCGATGTGTAGTTTCTCGAGTAGAAAGTAAATTGCCAAGGTGTCAATGATTTATTAGAATGACAAAAAAGACAACCTAAGCAAACATTGATCTGTATCTTTTCTACCTTTTTTTTTCTAAACGACCAGAAAATATCAATAACGCCCGCATATAAAATTTATTTTTAAATCAGTATCTCCTTACCGACTGTCGGCATAGATTTAGAAAAAGAATCAGTACTAAAACTGCACCTCTCGTTCTATCTTGCTATTTTCAAAATTTCAAGACTAGAGCGAGGACATAAGGTTTTTTTTAACTCTTCAGCGAGGCATTTGACTGAGTCAATTATTTAATACTACTTGATAAATTAGAACGCTGTGGTTTTAGACAAATACAGTTGCAACTAATTAAAAGCTACTTAAAGTCCCACCACTAATACGATAATTTAACAAAATAAATTGATAATGATGACCATTTAGAGGGGAGTACCTCAGGGGTGTATATCGGGCCCAATATTTTTCTCGTTCAACATAAACGACATCGCACGAATTCATTACCCGTGTCATTACCTCATATATGCAGATGATTGCTGAGCTATAACGGAAGAGAAAAACATGAACGAAATAAAACGTAAACCTACGACATTTCGTCAGCAACTATTCGTGTGGTGCAAAACGATGGACTGAATTTAAACACATCCTAGAATGAATGTGTCTTATTTCGCCGATAGATATCCGTAGAAATAACACCTGGGCCAAAATACTAGTTCGCTCCGAAATCAACACTGAAAAATCTGTTAAATTCTCGGAGTCATTTTTATGGAGTTCAGTGCATTGAACGAGCACATAAATAAACCTACTGAGTAATATAAGTAAATCTGTTGGTGTGATGAATCGTTGTCTCCATAATCTTCTGGCTAATGTGAAACGCACATCATACTACCCTTTTGTGAATCCCTCTAGTGTGGATCTGTGTGGAGAATCACGACACTTAGAAACCTACACACACTCTCATTATTTCACCAAAAAACCCCAAGATCTATCGAAAACATCTTGTCCTTTGAACACACAGATCAACATTTTCGTAAGTACAAAATTATAAAATCGAATAAAATCACCCCCCCCCCTCAAATTACCTTTAATGTGTAAAAGTGTCCACCACAGCAAACTGAACCTAGTAAGCTTAAAAAATACAATCGCGTTGCACACATTTAAGTACGAACCACCATATAAAATTCATTTTCCGCACACATTGAGGTACAGACAGAGTTAAGCACACAATAGCACTTACATTAAGTACATACCATTCACAACACATAGATAGAATAACACGAACAAAACAAGAAATCCTTGATCTCTGCACGGCATAGAAAAACTTTGCACGTGAACAATATTATCGTTAGTTCATTAAACAGTGTCTCAGTATCACTGGTGTTATTATGACAAGTTGCTGTATTATAGCTCATATTCATAGTAAATCTATGTCCCAGTGTAGTTGCAGTACTGTTCTCATTCATTGGTCATTCTGTTTGTATTATTTCTTTTAATTCATATTGTGCTACACAGATGTTCTCCCGGGCCACTGTAGTGTAAACTGAATATAAATGGTTTATTCCGTATTTATTTGATACTTGTGGGTTTCGCTGTATGTTGCCTATGTACAGATGGAACGAGCTTTGTCAGGCTACAAAGCAGTTTTTCCTCTTGCCACCAATATTTACTTTTATCATGTAAACCAACTAAGAAAATAAAAACACGTTTGATTTTATTTGATTCCTGTTGTAAATGTCATTTCCCGCAGAAAACGAAGAATTCCCAGCCTGATGAGCCAATTTTGCTGAAAACCTCACTGTAAACTTCATTTCCAGCATGAAATTGACAACCAATGTTCATGTGCGAATTATGTGCTAGGTTGAGTGCTCGTTGCGTAAGCGCTTGCCTCACTCTCGATGCACAAACGGCTCGCATGGAAAACATGGCAAGAGGTTCTCCAAACTGCGAGATCACGCGCGCTGTGTAATATCGCTGCATCAATCGTGATCGAGGCAGTGATCACAATCGATCACGATCAGTTGCATCGATCATAGTTGTTGTTGAAAATATGGCGCTAAAGCTAATATTGAGCGAAAATAAAGGTCACAGCTTTGCCGCAAGTGTGAAGCATTGAGCGTATTAGCAATGAATTGGAAGGTTATGCGCAGAATTGCAAACAGATCTAAACTTGCGTCACGTTTCTCACACACAAATGACACACGAAATGTACTCACAGTTACAGATCACTGCGAATAAGCGTCTCAGTAATTACTTCACTGTATCTGAAAAGCGTGCCCTTTTCGCTATTGAAGACTGTGAAACAATCGCAGTGACCTTTTTGCGTTCGGTAACTGCAACAAAATCATTTGGGTGAGAGCCCAAGGCCACCCAAGATGTACGGTTGTTCTCACCGCGAGATAAGCGCTCGCGTAAGCATCCACCTCTGTAAATCAAAGTACGCGTGGAAGATGAAAGCATGCACCTCCGCGTCGCGACAATTTGACGACGCGCACTCGTTTCACCATCTTGCTGGTAGTGCTGAAAACACGATAGTTCCACCGAGATGCCCATCACCAGCGGTAAGGGGTTGGTATAAATAGCTTGTCGTTTGAACGTTCAAAGAAGTGCTCCTTCCTGTCGCAGTGGATAACGCCTGGCACTCAAAATTCAGCGGTCCCACAATTCATTCTACACGCCGGGTCCCGCAACGGTGGTTTAGGGGCTAAAATACTCGGCTGCTGACCCACAGATTGCGGGATCAAATCCCGGCCGTGGAGGCTGCATTTCCGATATAGGCGGAAATGTTGTAGACCTGTGTACTCACATTTGGGTGCACGTTAAAAAACCCCAGGTGGCCGAAGTTTCCGGAGCCCTCCATTACGGCGTCTTCAATAATCAGATTGTGTTTTTGAGACGGTAAACCCCACAAATAAATCAATAAATTCTGCATGCCACAGTCTTTTTCTGGATAATTTTGTGTTTTGATATTGTGGTGCATGTATTTTGGAGTATAAAATTTGTCCAGCTGTCAAGATGGCGGCTGTTATTGGTATTTCTCAAACACCGGCACGCCGTCATCCTCTTCTTTGCACAACCCCGCATAGAGATAGCCACGACCTCGCTACAACGACCTCCGGTTCCGGCTGCGGCGGCTGCATTTCCGATGGAGGCGAAAATGTTGTAGGCCCGTGTACTCAGATTTGGGTGCACGTTAAAGAACCCCAGGTGGTCTAAATTTCCAGAGCCCTTCACTACGGCGTCTCTCATAATCATATAGTGGTTTTGGGACGTTAAACTCCACATATCAATCAATCAATCAATGACCTCCGGTGGCAAAAGCGCCGATCGGGCGCTTATTAGCAGGTGTTGGACGAGAGGTTCAGAAGGGTTGCTGATCGGGCGAGTTGGTCATCCATGAACGTAGCGTGTAGTAGCGCAGTACATTAAAGACAGGTACACGACACAGGCGTAGAGATATGTAGGCGCTAATTAGCACCTACCTCTAGGTAGGCACTACTTAGCGCCTACCCATTTCTACGTCTGTGTCGTGTCCCTTTCTTTTATGTACTGCGCTAATACACGTTACGTTCATGGACGAGAGGATAGACTTCAGACAAGCGACATCGATGATATCGGAAGATGTAGAGGAAATGGAAGTGCTAAGACAGGCTTTATCATAGGCAACATTACTTACCTGCTGTGTAGCACACGGTAAGACCCAGGGCACTTGGGTAGAAGCTTTTCGGCCAGGCCAAATGCCGCATTGGAGTGAGCAGAACTACGTCACCCGGATTAAAGCGGACGTTCCGGCGGTGACTGTCATAACTGTGTTTTTGCTGGAGCTGCAAATCTGAAAGGTGTCGATGGGCATTTGACGGGCTTTCTCGGCTTTGCTAATAGCGTGGCGAACTTGTGTTGTGGCCATGGGCAGGGTCGAGTAAAAGTGTGTCGAACAGGCAATGTCAGGTTTCTTCCCTACAAAAAGTGAAAGAGAGAATATGCAGCAGGCCCCGCCTCGGTGGTCTAGTGGCTAAGGTGCTCTGCTGCTGACCCGCAGGTCGCGGGCTCGATTGCCGGCTGCGGCGGCTGCATTTGCGATGGAGGCGGAAAGGTTGTACGCCCGTGTGCTTAAATTTGGTTGCACGTTAAAGAACCCCAGGTGGTCGAAATTTCCGAAGCACTGCACTACGGCGTCTCTCATAATCATATGGTGGTTTCAGGACGTTAAACCCCACAAATCAATCAGAATATGCAGCAGTGTCGTTGCGCGAGCGACTGTAAGCATAAGTGACAAAGCGAAGTGCAATGTCCCAGTCACAATTATCAGTCGACACATACATGGCGAGCATGTCGGTGAGGTTACGATTGAAACGTTCCATGAGGCCGTTAGTTTGACTATAGTATGTTTCGTAAGCTTGTGCTTCATTGCACAACGACGAAGTTGTTCGTCGATTACCTTAAATAAAGAATAGCGACTGCGGTAGGTGACCAGTTTACAAAGAGCGCCATGATGTGAGATGTTGTCATGAATAAAAAAAGTCTGAATAAAAAACTACACTCTTGTTAGTAAGTGGTTGACTGCATAGCGGTTGAAGGTCCTTGCTGCATTAAGTAGTGGCAGTGTTATGAAGTGACAAGAAATTCTTGGCGACGGAACGACTTTTCAGCTCTGCAAATAGGCGGCACTATTTGATGATGTCCTCAATGGTTGAACAATTCTTAGAAACTAGTAAGTTGAAAGCTTCATCTGCGATGCCCTAAAGCGAATGGCTTATTTGGTCTTCCTCTGTCATGCTGGGGTCGACACGACGGCAAAGGGCGAGAACGTAAAGGATGTAGGTGAAACACGAATCGGTCATAGTTTGTGCTCGAGAAAAAAAGTTTTTGAGAAGCGGCCCACTGGCGTCCGACGGCTTTACCAAATAGGTCACGGAGCTTCTGTTTGCAGGCATCCCAGCTGGTTATGTCAGCTTCAAAAGCCTCAAACTGCCCGCCCGCTGTTCCGCTGAGATAAAAGGCAACTTTGGCGAGCATCATTGTAGAGTCTCAGCGCTACACCACTGCCAACCGCTCAAACTTTGGAATCCCGTCGTCAACGTCAACGTTTTCGGTGCCGAAAAAATTACCAGGGTGGCGTGGTTGCGCTAATACGACCAACTGCACTGAAGTTGCGGTTGAAGCAAGAGTGATACAATTCGTTTCTGCTGACATGGTGGGGCTGTCGAGAAGATGTCCGCTGCAAAGTTCCGTCTTGCAGCAAACCCAGCACGTCCACTAAGATGTTGCGGATGTATTTACTACATTGTAGTAGAAACATTTTCGAGCCGTCAAGATGGCGAATGTTGCTTGTTTTTTTTTGTTTGCTTCTTTGAAATTACGGCTCACACCCTGTAAGACAGAAAGTAATCTGGCAGCCCGAAGCTACATGTTATCTCGTTGTGACACCGTTTCATAGTCATTCCTAGGTGCGCGCGTGTTCTATGACTGCATTGATGCCGTAGCACCGCGATATTAAAGTCGTTTTCGCCTTATCCCCGCCTTGTCTACGTTGCCGATCTCTTGCATTTGGCACAGTCATCGAAGAACCATGCGGCAGAAGCTCGAGCCACTCCTTTATTTTGTGCGAGTTGGTTGTTGGTACCAGCACCCGCATCTCTTCCATTCGCCTGCCTTAGGCCTTATTCGAACCTGCTTGCCCACCCGTCAATCAACCGCAAGGCCGCTGAGTACCTGGAATAAGGTCACTGCGGCAGACTTCCACGGGTGTCACAGAACGAGCGCTGAAAATGAGCGCGCCGCCAAATTCTTGCGATAACGCGCGAAAGAGACGCCGCGAGGTCAAAAGAAAAAAAAGAAAACAAACATCCAAGGCTCCCCGGGGCGCGCGCTCTCCTCTCGGAAGCGTGGCTTCGCCGACGAACCTCCTCACCCCACAGCGGCAGCCGGGCAAGCACTGGAAATTTCCAGAAGGAAAGGGGCGTGTATGCCGGATTGAGTCATCTGTCGGGGACGGCCCCCGTACACTCTCGCACCTCTCCCTACCCTTCGCAGCGTATTGCGCCGACGAAATGACGAGAACTTTCTGGAATGTCGCGCGGAAGGTATTTAACCGAGCAGCGGAGATGAGAGGTCAGGAGGAGACGGAAGTGAGCGCCAGAGCGCGCGTAGGGATTCCGCCGTGTGGTCGGCGGAGGTTTTGCCCGTTGGGACCAAGCAGCAGAAGAAGAGGATTTCCACCTGAGGGGTGAAGGCTCGAGCTACAGGCAAGAGCGTGTGTTTACCGCTATCGAGCGAAGACGCGTGGCAACAGCTGCGTGTGTGAAGCCGACGTGTTCCGGCGAAGTAAGTTGAAGTCTGAAGAGAGGACAATTGAAGACGCGAGGTTTCCTGGAAGAGAAACTTCAGGGGGTAGCGGAACGACAACAACGCTGGACTTTGAGTGAGTGATTCTCGGAAGAGTATCATTCAGACTTTTGTTCCAAGGACTTTGGACTGAATAGGTTTTCTATCTCTTTAGTCTTTAAGTGTCTTGGTTGTTCAATGCATGCGACTGCACTGTAGTGCGTATTGTTGTCTGTGTCTGTTGTTTCGAGTGTGGCTGATTGTACTGTCTAATACGGTGTTTGATTGGTGACATATTATTCTCCTCAATTGTGGAATGTGCATACTTGTGTATTGTTTTCGATTTGCCGTTATTGAGAATATAATTTTGTTTGTTTATCAACTCTCGGCTCTGACTTGTTCTTTGGGCCACAGCCGGCGTCCGCTGGCGCGCCAAAAAGGACCACTTCTAAATTGTCTACGCTTTCGTGGTGCGGTTCGGGGGGCCGATACTTCGGCCCTTGGAATTAGCCCGGCGATCGCCTCCCTAATTAACATGACCGGTGTGACAACGGGCTCACATCGGACTTCATACGCCATCAACTTTCGCGCCTTAACCTGGAGACGCCTGGCTCGAAGGTTAGACATGATCGAATGCTTGCTTCATGACATCGCCCAAAACCATCACACATCTGGTGGACACGACTCGACAGCTGCGCAGCCGGTATTGAAGTACGCAATTGTTGAGTGACCTACTGCAGCAGTTTTTCACGTTATCACAACGGCTGACGTTTCCAGTTCAAGCAACTACGTTGCCAGACCTGTCGGCCTCGCTGCCAACGTTTAGTGGAGACGGTAGCAATTACACTCACCAGCGGCTTGAGGAACTCGAGCGTACTCAAGGCTTAGCGCCACGGACACCATTTACTCTCCCAGCTGTAGCGTTTCGTAAGCTCCGTGGCACTGCTGCAGATCAGAAAAGCGTGGCAGGAAACCAGTTAGGCACGTGGAAGAATTTTAAAGCTGCGTTAGAGAACCAGTTTGGAAACAAACTTCCGCTTTTGCAGTGGCAGCACATAGTCACCAGGCACGTCACCCAGTAAGAGCCTCGTTGAACACTCTTTGGTGAAACTGCGCGTAATTTCAAAATGTCAGGTCCAACTAACAGATCCTCAGCGCATTGAATATGCCTTACAAGGTGACGCGATGCACACTTGCCGCAACTATCGCTGCACAACGACCACCAACTGTGAGCGCATTTCTTGCCATCGCCACCCAACTTGACTGAACTATAGAGCGTGCATCTGCTTTTCCAAGTCAGCCGCCCATCACAGCTGCAACATCAACGTTACGAGTGTCTCTCTTGCCCGTGCTGCAGATTGATTCTAAATATGACAGAGCGTCTTCACAAGCCAATCCGCCTGCTTTATGAGCACCACATCGGATTTCGTCGTTACTCCTGGATCAACAAGACACTCTTTATCTTGCAATTTGTTCCCGAAAGGGCGCCCCTGCTTATCGCCCCGGGGAAGACATAAGCAAGGCGATATGTTGCAACTGTTGCCAGCCGGGCCATCTTGCATCGAAGTGCCCCTGTCCCGGAACCAGTGTCCCGCTACCCAGACAGCAAACAAGTTTTCCCTTTCTGAAATGCCTTCAACCTTCAGAACCACTCGATGGATCTCTGGTACAGTGCACTGTGATTCAAGCAGACATTCCACTTAACGGCACTGTAGACGCATTTGTGGATAGTGGTTCAAAGCACACCATGCTATCGATACACGTAATAGGATCTGCTGACCTGCTACTATGGACCAAACCACCCATATCTGTTGTAGGTGGCGGAACCATCATGCTAGCTGGTACATTATGTACTCGTATCGCTGTAGGGCCTGTTGCGGTAGTACTTGAAGTTGTAGTTCTGGCTAGTAACCACTTGCTTTTAATCCTTGAAGAGGACTGGTTTGAGGCTGCCCGCGCTGAGCTTCTTCTCTGACCGCTTCATCCAACAGAAATCCACCAACCTGGCACGGATGTTGTCATGCGATGCCTGGAAAAAGTGCTACCCTGGATACCCTATGCTATTTTGCTGTCAAGTAGCCTTGTGTCTTATTTTAGACAAGCTGTTTCTCCCACAGGCTGCTTGCGGTTTTTGCCACGGCTAGACAACAACCATGTCATACGTTCATCCCTAAAACACAATGCATATTTGCCTAGAAAGCAGCCACTTCAACCAAAGACAGCAACGCTTTGCATGAATGATGCTACATTAGACAAGCTACGTGACGCTCTTATAGCTCCACAGCTACAAGAAGCAGTTAAGGCACTTCAGCACGTCTTGTGTCAGCATGTTGTCTTCTTTGCTACAGATGACAAAGAATTGGACCTATCAAAAGGGACAGAACACGCCATCGAGCTTGTGCCAGATGCATCGCCATATGCCCGTCAACCATGTAGATGTGGCAAAAAAGATTGCAATTTCATGGAGCGCCAATGCCAAGTGCTTCATGCTCAAGGCTGGATGACCAAGACGGCACAGCTAGAAGAAGGACTGTAGCAGTCAGCAAGCCAGCTGCTGCAGGCCAAGAAATTGAAAACAAAGAAACAACGGGATGCCAAAACAAGACCCCATGGAAACTTGTAAGTTGTCTGGACAAGCTTCAACCGTGTCTCAGCCATAAGATTGAGACTCCTCGAGGTAAAAAACCTGCAGAACGTGAGCGCACGAACAACAAACAAGTCACCAAGTAAGCTGCTAAGCCAACCCAGAATAAGCAACACAAGGTCAGTCAAGAAAAACTAGCCGTTGCAAGCAATCCGAAAGCAGGAAATGCACCACAGAATGCTCCTGCCTTCTACCATGACAGCTACGTTGTCTGCAGTAAGCGTGAATTGACTGACCCGTCAACTAGTACAGATGCGCACCCTAACATCTAAAAGCAGGAGGAGGTTGTCCTTCAACAGGAGATGAAGGCGGAAAAAGTGAAGTACGTTAGGGAATGTAAAATGTGCCGTGCGAAAAAATCTCCGGAGTCGCAAAAATGCCACTGGACTCTGTACAAAGAAGAACAGATCAAGGTCAGAGGTGACTGAACTTTGAGAAAGGCACCGCTGAAGTGGAAAAGTGGCAGCAGAAGAGGCGCTAGAAGTGGGATTCAAGCACTGAGAACGTCAAGCAACGTCATATAGAGTGTCACCAGAAACGTCGGGACAACATCAATCCATGCCAACAGGCAAACTTTAGACCAAGATGAAGAGCCTCAACAACGTGAACCACATTGTTCCAGTATTCGCGGACAATTTTGACGTTTTCGTGGCAACAAAATAATGAGACAAAAAAAGAAACAACGTGGGATGTGATGTAAAAAGCCAATGAAGCATTTTACAAAAAAGGGGAGGGGGTCAGATGTGAGACAGCAAGTAATCTGGCAGCCCTGTGCTACATGTTTTTTTAGTCGTGACACCATTTCGTAATCGTTCCTAGGCACGCGCATGCTCCATGGCTGCATTGATACCATAGCTCCACGTTATCAAAGTCGTTTTCGCCTTATCGAAGCCCTCACAACCCGCTCAGAGAGAATGGCCAAGAAAGCGTAGAGTACCTTTTTTGTGAGAATTGCAACTATGTGTAAGAATGATTTTGTATTAAAATATAACTATATGGTTAACGTAAGGAGAACTACAGAAAACGAGAATAAAGGAGGAACGTAGAAACGTCAAATTGAGAAATGTTAAGATTTCAGGTTTTGAGATGACAATACAGCTGCGTTTACTTCACCAGACCATTTAAAATGTATGTAAAACACTTCTAGTTTATACACCATAATAATTGTTTGATTAGGGATTACAATGACATTCGTTCAAATACTTGAATAAAATTGCAAACGGCGTTAAAAACATTCCTGTGGCAATGTCCTGAAACCGAGGTACCAAAGTTCTGTACAGTTTCCGCCGTCAATCTAAGGCCTATTTTCAGTTAAAGAATAACTACAAGTCGTGTTTAAGTATGGAGTATTGGTGACAAGAGTATAGATAATGTTATATTGTTTCTATTTTTCCACAGAATACACAGACGGGTGATATCCCCTGATCAGCTGTGTGTAAATATAAGTTAAGAGGGGAGACACGACATTGAAAGCTAGCAATCAAAATTTCAAGGTTTCTAGATTGACTCCACTGGGCTCGCCATGAAAACTTGAGGAAGTTATATTGTGTTCGTTTGTTTTGCTCCAACTGTAGCGGCTGTTGTATCTCTCAGAAGCCAACACGTCGTCATCTTCTTCTTTGCACAACTCCTCATAGAGATAGCCGCAACACCTAAAAATTATGTATAGGTACGAATACATATATGGTGAGTGACGGCAACGCTGACCCTGACGCCAGTGGAAAAATTCAACTGAGAGTGTTTATATATTTGAATAAAATAAAAGTTTCGATTTTCAGGGCATTGTGTATTACCTTAATATATATTTTATTAGGAAGTCTTAATTTTCTTTGACGTGTTGTTTTTTTTCTTTTTTGCCGTCTACCTGTGCATGTAATATATAGTGATAAATTGTTTATGTAAGAGACCCGCGAAAGAAAACATGAATGATGTATTGCACTCCACTGTAAAAGCAAAGCCTGGCACGCAAAACTTTCGCATTCACTGAGGAGAGAAAAGCTTCTTGCCTGCTCAGACCAGTGTTACGGAATGGGCACCTTCATTCCAACTGAACTCCATTCCAGCAAATTGCAACTTGCCATAATTTCATTTTTTACAATTCCTTGGAATGAAAATAAAAAACTTGGCCCATTCCCACTACGGGAATGGCCAGGCAGGTCAATTCCGTTCCTACAATTCCTCAAGGTAGGAATGGCAAATCTTGATAGTTTCCAGGAGCTAAGAATGATTGTAGCAATGTAAAGTTGACTTCATCAGATGCATAACAACTGCAAAACTACGCTAAACATGGTTGAGGGATAGTAGCTTCCTGACTTCTCTCGTGCAATACAGCCACATTACTAGTTCCCATAAAGGCAGTTCACCCTCTACCTAAAGTACTGTGCAGGATCAGCATAATCTTAAAAAAAAGTTAGTAAACAGTTGGAAGCACATGCATTTACTTTTTTCGAGCGTATTTTACTACCTTCGTGGCATCTCTTTACTATAGCCAGCAGCTAATAAAGCTTCGAACTTTTGTTTTCTGAAGAATGCTTTCTTGGTCCTTTAGAAGCCAAGCTCCTTAAGGCATGGACTGAGCGCCCCGTCATAATATAATGTGCCACCACTCGTTAGTTCTTGAATCGGCCGTAGAGGGTGGTACTGTATATATACCGAAATGCATATACGCTGAAAATGCAAATATTACGATACTAGACGACTTTACTTGCAACATATCGATGTTGTGAATGATCATGAGTGGGGCGAAGCGTCCACCAATCAATCCGCGCTTTCGTCTGTTCGTTCGTTCTTGCTTTTGTCCTTCTGTGCGTCCTTTCGTTCATCCATGGGTCCATCCGTGCATCCATGCGTCCATCCATTCGTGCATTTGTCCATGCCTCCATCCGTCTGTCCTCTTGTGCGTCCATCTGTTCGTCAATGCGTTCGTCCATCAGTACGTCTGTCCGTGCGCCCACTCGTTTATCTGTTCGTCCATCCATGCGTCCGTTCATTCGTGCATCCGTCCATGCGTCCGTCCACCCGTCCGTCCACCCGTCCTCTCGTGCGCCTATCTATGCGTTTGTCCTCCATTCGTCGAAGCCTTCATCCGTCCGTCCGTGAATCCGCCACTGCGTTCGTCCATCCGTGCGTCAAACAGACAGGCAGACAGACAAACGACGGACGGAGGCAGTCAGAGAATGATTCACGGTTCACAAAAGAAACCCTCCGAAGCTTCGTGCTACTGATCATCATTAACTCCATGGATATGCTGTGATTTTTTACGTAGGTAACTACCAATCCCCACATGTTTCCTGATCACTCGTAAACACCACTGTATATCTTGCAGTGTTCGGGACCCTTTCAAAAGTTTTGGTCAATCTTAACTTAGTCAATTACTTTGGAATAAAAATTTCATGCTATGTGATGACATAGATATATTGGTGGAAAGACAATCATGCGTACAAAACGTTAATTATTTTTCTAAATGCTATGGCTGCTAGCCAGTATGCAAAGTGGTATTTCAGAGTAGGAGCAAAGCCTTCAAACGGCTGCTACAGTATATAATACCAGCTAAGATTCAACATTCGATTGATTGATATGTGGGGTTTAACGTCCCATAACCTCCATATGATTAAAAGAGACGCCGTAGTGAAGGGCTCTGGAAATTTCGACCACCTGGGGTTCTTTAACGTGCACCTAAATCTGTGCACACGGGCCTACAACGTTTCCACCTCCGTCTGAAATGCAGCCGCCGCAGCCGGGATTTGAACCCGCGACCTGCGGGTCAGCAGGCGAGTACCTTCGGCACTAGACCACCGCGCCGGGTGCGCTTGAACATTCGGGGTGCACGTTTGCGTGTATGACCGTGTCTGTTATTCGCTTATGCCTCTTTGTATGTTGCTGTGATGCGTACCTGCGATGGTAATTACATAAAGTGGTTATAGCAACCACTTATCAATCTACGTGGACAACTGCACTTCGCTTATTATCCCATTTATTAATATGTAATTGAATTATCTTGATGTGCTAATGTACATGTACGAATAAAATCCCGTGAACTGAAAATTTGGTAATTTATTTATTATTTGACTCTGCACTATTCAAGAACTACTTTGCAAACTAGCAAGCTTCACTAATCAATAGTTTACTACCTTCATTTACTAGGAAATTAGGGCTTTTTGTGACTAGTAAATGATCAGTATGAATAAGTAGGTCTTTTTTCTAGATGCTAATGTTTAAACGACTGACTCATTATTTATTTATTTATTTATTTATTTATTTATTCAACACTATTGTTCTTGTGATGGCTCGTAAAGATCGTTCGACAGTTGTTCGCGCGATGCCCTACTCGGTTACATAGAAAACATCGCGGAACACTCTCCGGTGCCCGCTTCTTTTGTTCGGGTGCCGAATTTTTCGAATCTTCGGGGCACTCCTTCTTGACCTTGGCCAAATTAGTTCCACCTTGCGCTTCCACGAATTGATCAGCCAATTCAAGCATGCCTTCAAGTGACTCAACTCTCCTCTCTTTCAAGTACAGCGACGGGCTTGGGTGGCAACTAGTAAGAAATTGTTCTCTAATTAGGAGCTTTCTAAGCTCATCGTACTCCTGCGCTGTCCCTGAAAATTCAATCCATCTGTCGAAATAATGGCGAAGTCGGGCGGCATACTGCGTAGCCGTCTCACCATCAGCTGGTTTTCCTGTCTGACATCTGTCCCGGAAACCTTCCACAGTAAATCTAAATCGCTTCAGCAAAGCAGCTTTCACCTTTGCATAGTTGGCTGCATCGGTCGGCGTCAGCCTGCCGTACACACTGAGCGCTTCACCACTCAAGCAAGTATTCAAAGCGGTTGCCCATTGATGTTCTGGCCAATTCTGGCTCCTTGCAATCGTCTCAAATCTGTAAAGGTACGCGTCAAGGTCGTCCTTCCTTTCATCAAACGCTACGAGCAGCTTGCTTGGGTTCAAGCGGAAGCCATGATCTTCCCGTTCGCTGCTTTCAACTCTAGCTTGGACCGGAGTTTCGCTTCGCTGATGCAGACGGAGCCGCTCGAGTTCCATCTCGTGCTGCCGTTGCCATTCCCTTTCAGCCATCTCCGCTTCTCTTTCTTTTTTCGCCCTCTCAGCTGCCAGTCTTTCTCTCTCCAGCTCCAACTTCAATTGTTGCTCTCTTTCTTTTTTCGCTCTCTCAGCTGCCAACCTCTCTCTCTCTCTCCACCGCCTCTTTTTCCTTCTGGCTTACCCACTTCCGTAGTTCAGCACCAGAAAGACCCATCTTCTCACGAAGAGGTACTAACTTTTCGAGGTCCATTGTGTCTCGCAAATAAAACCTTGCCGCGTGCAAAAAGCTTCTGCCTAAATCAGTCTATCGGAACACTCCCCTGCGCTCGTTAACGAGAACACTGAACAGCACAAAAAATCGTTCCGATAGCAGTATCAACCACTCGAGGCTCTTTCTCACTACTTTGGACACACTGTGCACCAAAAGGTCCTTGTCGCGGATGCCAGATTCATAGTCACAGGTCCCGTTAATTTGGGAGGCGATCGCCGGGTTATTTCCAAGGGCCGAAGTATCGGCCCCGCGAACCGCACAATGAAAGCGTGGACAATTTAGAAGTGGTCCTTTTTGCGCGCCAGTGGACGCCGGCTGTGGCCCGAAGAACAAGTCAGAGCCGAGAGTTGATAAACAAAACAAAATTATATTTTCAATAATGGCAGATCAAAACAATACACAAGTATGCACACTCCACAATAGCTGCATACAATATGTAACCAATCAAACAACTAACTACACAGTACAGTCAGCCACAATCGAAAGAACGGACACAGACAACAATACGCACTACAATGCAGTCGCATGCTTTGAACAACCAAGACACTTAAAGACTAAAAAGATAGAAAACCTATTCAGTCCAAAGTTCCTGGAACAAAAGTCTGGATGATACTCTTCCGAGAATCACTCACTCAGCGTTGTTGTCGTTCCGCTGCCCCCGAAGTTTATCTTCCAGGAAACCTCGCGTCTTCACTTGGCCGCTCTCCAAGCTTCAAACTTCTTCACCGGAAGCACGTCGGCTTCACACTCGCAGCTGTTGCCACGTGTCTTCGCTCGATAGCGTTAGATACACACTCTTTTGCCTGTAGCTCGAGTCGTCACCCCTCAGGTGGAAATCCTCTTCTCCTTCTTTGTCACTACGGACAAAACCTTCGCCGACTACACAGCGGAATACCCTACGTGCTCTGGCGCTAACTTCCGTCTTCTCCTGCTTTGTCACTAAGGACAAAACCTTCACCGACTGTCGCGGCGAGATAATCTACGCACTCCGGCGTTAACTTCCTTCTTCTGCTGCTTTGTCACTACATACAAAACCTTCGCCGACTACACGGCGGAATGCCTCCCCTCCCCCCGTGTTGATCCAGCAACTCATAATAACAGGTCATAAAGCGCTAAAACTATCAGAGATTTGTCAATAGATGCTCGCAGTGTAGTAAATAAGCTCAGACTGCTAGAATGCGCAGTTGCAGCCCATCAACCTCACCTTATAGTTATCACCAAAACTTGCCTTCATGAAGGTATTCAATATTCAGAAGTGTTACTGTTGTATTATCCGCAAAGACAGAGAATCACTTGGAAGAGACGTGCTTGTTGCAACTAAATCGAACATTAAGTTCACCGTTCTAGATAGCGTGTCTAGTTATGAAAGCGTAGACTTCACAGAAAAATCATATTCCTGGGCGGAGTGTACCAAGTGCTCCGGCCGAGTACCTCATTGTCATTAATGATTACATTGCACAGCACACCAACTCACCTTCTAATATTGTCATCGCAGGTGATTTCAGTTTACCTGAAATGAACTGGACAAACCGTTCGTACGGTAATACCAATACAAAAAGTGCTTAAGTGTTGTTTCTGTCATTTATTTTCTCTCTAGATCAACTAGTCTCTGACCTGACCAGAATAGTTGGTCCCTCACGTTATGTTCATAATCTCATTTTTGTTAGCAGTCTAATGCATGATAATACTGTGAATACTGAGAGTGGTATTTCAGACCACAAAATGATCGTATTCTTTTGCCCTATTTCAGGTAAGACTGAACGCGTAAAGACATCAATAACTGTCATCAAAGATTAGCCTCGATCAAATAAGAATGCTATACCGCAATATTTGGGTACCTGTTTTCTCGAGTTTTCGTTGATACAAGATGTAAACACGTTATGGTTGCGTTTTAAGCAGATTGTATATTTTTGTGAGGAACACTACATTCCCTCCCAGAAAAAACGAGTTCATAGAGAAAAACCTTGGATTTCGAGGTAAATCATCCACCTAAACAGGCAAACTAAAAGGAAACGCAAGAATAAAAATACATGTTATCTACAACATCTTGCGCGCACACTACAAGATAAGATTCAAGCAGCCCTAGAACGTTTTTAACGGTCACTCTGCCTTCTTACAGTATGGTAAAACGCCAAAGTTTTTGGCGCTATCTCTCAAAGGAGCGACATACTGAATCGCCGATTACGGTTGCAAAAGAAACTTTTGTACAGCCCGACGTCATAACAAATACGTTTATGGCGTTTGTTCAATCGTTATTCATCATAAATGGCTTTGACGGTCCCATGCCTCATCATCAATGCGACAATCCAATGCCAGAAAATTGATTGATTGATATGTGGGGTTTAACGTCCCAAAACCACTATATGATTATGAGAGACGCCGTAGTGGAGGGCTCCGGAAATTTAGACCACCTGGGGTTCTTTAACGTGCACCCAAATCTGAGCACACGGGCCTACAACATTTCCGCCTCCATCGGAAATGCAGCCGCCGCAGCCGGGATTCGAACCCGCGCCCTGCGGGTCAGCAGCCGAGTACCTTAGCAACTAGACCACCGCGGCGGGGCGATGCCAGAAAATGACATCACTCAAGAAGGAATTTATCACCCCCTACAAAAACTTGATGTTAAGAACCTTCTTGTCCTGACCTTATAACGAATGCCTTTGAAGAAAAACACAGAATGGATGTTAAATTGTTTGTACGTAATTTACAAGCGATCATTAGAAATGTTGGTAATACCGGACAACTGGCGACTTGCGACAGTAGTACCTGTGCATAAATCTGGCTCTATACATGAAGTAAATAAATACAGATCAGTTTCATTAACATTGGAGTACTGTAAATTGCTTGAACATAGTATTTAATAGGCCATGCCATTAAATTTAGAGCCTAATAACTTACTATACAACTTGCAGCATGAGAGAGAGAGAGAAAGAAACGCCTAAGCTCATAAACGTATAGAGAATGAGGGCGTGGAAGGAACCCCCTAGTCCGTGGTTCCCAGGACAACTCCAGCGACCAGTCGGCCCCGCTGTATCAGAGCTCGGAGGACCTCGAGAGGTCCACCGCAGATAGCATCGTCCCAGAACATGGTTTGCGTTGAGGACTGTCAACGGTCAGTCAACTATCTGAGATAACCCATGATAAAGCTAAAAGGCAAATTACTGCAATATTTTATATTTTTCAAAAACATTATGTTGTCCCCCATCCAGACCTAGTTACTAAATTAAATGTCATTACTATGCAAGAAAAGGCAGTTTCGAGGATAAAGAGCTATATGGAAAACAGGTTGCTGTGCACAGTGGAGAATAATTGTGGGTCTGATTACCTTCTCGTTTATTCTGGTGTGCCGCAAGGTTCAGTGCTCGCGCCACTACTATTCCTGATCTACATCAGTGATGCTCAGTGGTGCATTTCTTCACCTGTTCAGAAGCGATTACTTGTAGATGATTGCGTAGTCTACCGAATAATAAATAGCAGGCACGGCTGAGTAGAATCGAACAATTCCTTAGTGTCTATAGAAAACTGTTGTAACAAATGGAAATGAAATGAATTCCCCCAAAACGAAATGAATTTGCCCAAACAACTAGTATTTCTTTTGCACATAAAAGAAAACCTCGTGAGTACCAGTACACCTTCAATAACGTCCCTCTGAAGAAGTGCGACCGGATTGTCATATAAATGCCGTATATCTAAAGGCTCTAGGCAAGCTGAATTTTTGAGAAGAAAACTAAAAAAACGCACCTCTCAGCGTTGAACTAAATGCGTCTAAAACACTCATTAGGCCAGCTTAAGAGTATGCGGACATAGTATGGGCTCCACACTAAAAATAATTAACCGATAAATTTGAACGCATACAGAACCTAGCATTGCGGTTTATATATTCAAAGTATTCACAAAAAACCTCCATAACGAATTTGAGAGTCAGGGCTGATATCCAATCATTTCTACTGCACAGACTGGTTTGTAAACTAAAATTTTATACCTCCTTTATCAGGTATCTTAACGAATACCCCAAGCGACATATATTCGTACGCCATTCAGGCATTTAACTCGGACGAATCATACAAAAACAATACGCCAGCAACCCTGTTATAGTAACACTTTGATTATTCTTTTTTCCACACACAATCCCACTGGAATGCACTAGCTGCTGATGTTGTAAACTGCTCAACGTATGATGAATTTATTAGCAGCGTTTAGAATCTAGATTTAAAATGGTGAAATAATTGATATCATTAGTATTTCATCAGCTACCCCTTCAACATGCACAGGTATTAAAATACTGTTTGCTTTTGTATCTAGAGCCGTCAGCACCTTTAACACGAACACTTTGATGCGTGGCCAGGGCTAGTTTGATTAATGTCGGCCGCGAAGTGCTGGGCGCTTTTTCCAAGATAATACCTTGGTAGGCCCGGATAGTATGCCGGCGTGTAGGTTTAGCATCTTGGCAACATAATGTAAACGTACGGGGTGTCAGCGTCAGTCAAATTGCTGGAGGACACGCGGCGAAACATTCGTGTTAAAAGTGCTGGTGACTGTACCTTGTTTACAGCACAATGTTTATATTCATTAGCATTTTATGTGCTCATACCTATTGCTAAGCATAAATGTTTTTTTTTCAACCCACTCCTGCATAGGCACGAGAAGGGCTTGCAGTATTGTGAAAAAAAGTTAATAAATAAATAAATAAAATCAATGTCCCACATGCGTTTTTGACACCACAGGCGTTTTTGCAGCCATTTTTCTCAGCCGTGCTTTTATAGTGAACTAGTTCTATTTCCTTATAGGTGCTATCCCGCACTCCATACTGCCTTGATCGTAGGGCAGTCGTAGAGTGAGCTCGGAGGAAACTGGCCTGCTTAAGAAGTTCAGGCCGTCCTGCATAGCACCCCTGAGCAGTTAAATTGAATTCGATGCCTGAACGAGCAGCGACGAGGTAGCTGGAGACGCACAGTTGAAGCACACTGGCTAGTAAGACATATGAACGCTGCGTGCGTGTTGCATGTTCGCCATGACCGTATGATCAAAAAAATAATCGCATTCTGTGTCACTACTCCGCGAGAAATCACCCGAGGCGGCAAAACAGAAAATGGGCAGATCCAACGTACATTGACTAATGGTGATATGCGAAACACGAATGAGGAAAGTTGATATATCGCTTTAAAAATGAGCACAGCGTTACAAGGTGGACGTAAATTACGACGTACATGACTTCCATGCCTTGATTATCGCGTGGATGTGTCATTTATCTTCGTCGTCTATTCACGCGACATTTGGAGCCAGCAAAACGACCACGAGCACGCCACGAGCGTAGCATGTATTCATGTTTTACGTGACACGCAGTTAAAGATTGTAATTTTTGGACGTGTCATTTACTTTCGTCGTCTATTGACGCCACGTGATACCAAATTGGTTTATGTAGAGCTAGTGAAGCGGCTGCGAACGCGCCATGAGCGTAGCATGTAGTTACATTTTGCATGACACTCATGTCATGATAATAATGTTTGTACCAGCTGCAGCGGCAAGAGTAGAGAGAGACGAGAGAAGACGTCGAAGGCGGCCGATGTGGCTGTGCCAATCTCACTACTTTATTTCAGGCATCAAGCGGAGCCACGGCGGCTGCCAGCGTCCGACACGCCAGGCGCGCGTGCTCGTTCTCTTCACGCGCAGCTCTAGCTATGCATGAGCTGCGCGAGAGGGACAACGCTGTGGCTATGACATGATGATGATGATGATGATGATGATGATGATGATGATGATGAATGGTAATGATGATGATGCTACACCAGTACCAACTACACCAACTGGCTGCTCGTGCACCTTCGTCATTCATTTACGTCCCGTAACACCAAGTGTGGTATATGTGAAGCTAGCAAGACGGCTGCGAGTGCGTCATGAGTGGGGCCTGCAGGTATGGTATTACCAGTCATACCATGAAAATCATGACATGCACGTCATGATTTCCACGTTAGGGTCTGTGACTTATGTTCGCTATGCAGTCATGTAACACCATACCAGTTCTGCAAGATATCATGTGAAGAAAACCACCACAAGAGCAGCAAGAATAATAAATGTAGGTAATGACATCCATGACATACTTGTGATGATTTTCATGTTATGAATAATCAGTGATGCTCGACATACAGTCATGTTATGCAATATCAATTTTGGTATCATAACATTATCGAGAGGACCTGGAGAGCTAAAAGTCATAGTCGGATAGATAAATAGATAGATAGATTAGATAGATAGATACGCTCAAAGTCACCGAAGTTTGCTAAGAAATGCTATGCATTCAAGCGCAAGATTCATAGGAATGCATTAGAGGAACCAAGCAAAACTTACAAAGTGAAGTCGTTGCCAAGCAGTCAGGCGTTGCCACCAGGTGGTAGCAAGTGTAGACAACGCAGTCACAATATTAAAATTGCCAATGTCATCGCTGCTCGCTCACCGCCAGTCAGCGCCTGAAGCGTTGTCTAGCAGCTCGCTGAACGCAGAACACCTAAAATACCATCGATGTCACTGCGCGGGAAACGCACCTTCAAGCCTTTGTACGCTGTTTGTGCTCACAATTGAAAAACTCCTACGTTATGGACGCTGCTCAAACTTCTACCCTTGGTAAGCTTCTCTGACACACCTCCAACACACATTTCCCTCTTGGAATAAATAAAGTTTCTACTCCTGCTCGCCAGAAAATTTCACGCGTATCAAGCAATCGAATGAACGCCACATCTATAGTTTGAACTTTGGTGTCACTGCTCGTTTAATCACCAAAAATTATCAATAGATGACATAGCCCGCACACACCCATATCATTGAGCTGACTCCTGTGTGTTGAGCATGGTCGATGATGCACTAATCTTTTGTCTATTCAGCCTGGGATCAAATAACTGTTTTTCCGAGGTGTTTTCTGTGATCAATCGATCAAGAGGTATTTTAATAGGTGCTTTAAAGATGTCTCTTGTTGTTAGAGAAGTATTTTAGAGCTTGACTTAATCTAAGTCTTTTTATCAGGCGCACCAAAGATGCGCATAAGCACCTGCGAGAGAATTCTCAACTTCTTGCACTGGACACAGGGGCTGGAGCCCGTCGTGCTTGAATGATCTCACGAATTTGAGGATCTGCAGTCATTATTCATAGACGATAGAGCAGCAGGTCGTATTTCGTCGAAGTCTCCCAACTCGAGCACCCTTAAATCGTAGGCTCTTTCAGCGATCACACTGGTCGAAAAGTCACTCTAAAAGTGCGTGGTCGAGGGTGGGGAAATCTCAAAAAAGACAAAAGAGGGACGAAAAGAGCAAAGGAAGGGAATAAGACACTCGCACTTGCAGGGCTGGCTTTTTTCTCCGTTTGTCTGTCATTCGTTCTGGAAGCCCTTGCTCATAATATATAATTGCGGAGTGTCTTGATATCTTCCCCGCAACACAAAGAGCAATACCTTGATTGTGCACCTTGTTAAGGCGCTTCTCCTGCTCAATGTAGCACGCTCAACTGCGTGCCAAATTAGTGGCTCTTGAAAGTGTTTTGACGCCGTTAACTTGTGCTTTCTAGCGAAAGTATTTATAAGCAGGCGTGGGGTTCAGGGGGCCAAATGTTCCTTGCTATGCTCCCCTCAAAAGAATAGGGCAGACAAAGCACCCCTCCCTCTCACCTCAAGTCTCTAGAGGTGGGGCCGGCCTTCCCCTCCCCCCGTAAACACGCTTTTATGAACGTAATACCAGTACTGTTTATTCCAGGCGGTGCTTGGCACGGGCATTCGTAACCAAAACAGCGAATTGTGGAGCCGGCTGACTACCGACAACACCGTACCTTCGGCGTTCCGCACCCTGGCGGCATCGAGACTGGCTGAGAGCGCCAAGGAATGGATCCACACGTATTCGAGAGGCAGCGCAGGAACGTATGTCCCAACAGAGTCACATTACAAATAGGGCACTAGCAGCTGTATTTATTAGATGCGGAAGCATCTTATACTCGCGCCTTGTAGTGCGCCGTCCGCACCGCTTCTCGAACATTCGACAGCTGACGCGCGCGCATGCGCCGTCGCGCTGTCGCCCACCATCTGTGCCGCGCGCGCTTCTCCTTCGAGAACATTTGACAGCTGACAGCGCATGCGCCGTCGCCATCTGTGCTGCGCGCGCGCTTCTCCTTCGAGAACATTCGACAGCTGACAGCGCATGCGCCGTCGCGCTGTATATATACTCAAGGTCGGCGCTCGCTCGCTCAGTTGCCGCTCGTCCGTTGGTCTGTACGGCGCGTCGACGTCCGAAGTCGCCGTGAAATGAATGCCAACGAATCCACAAACAGAATGATCGACGTCCCTTCGACCAGCGCCGGCCAAACTGTTGGCGGAACCGCTTCCGCATCCTCCTCAGTGTTCCCCCGAGGGAATCTGCGGGTAATTTTTTTATTTATTTGTAATTGTATTTGTAAATACATCCAATCCCAAAGCGATCATAGCAGGAGGGCATATACAATAGTTGAACACAACATAACACAAATTGTTATACAATGGAAACACGAACTAATTATAAAAAAGTGCAACACAAGAGCGATTAGTGGCACAGTAATATAAAGAAAACAGGCTCGCATAATAAAACCGTAGGCAAGGGAAGCAAAAATAGGAGAAAAGGAGAAAAAGAAAAAGCATTGTGAGATTATGGTGTAAGCATTTTTACACAGTGGTGCTTTAGAGCGAGGCAACAAATGCATATTGTGGGGTTTCCGCTATTTGTAAAGAAAAAAAGGTAAGAGAGACAATGCATGAAGAACTGTGACAGGCGTAGTTTTACACACCAATAGGAGGGGGAAAACGACAACACAACAAAAAAAGAACTGTCTGACAGGGTTCAAGGTACGATTTCAAGTGAAGTTAAGATCTGTGTAAGTGATGTGCTTTATATGATATGTAAGGGGAGGTTATTCTATCCCCTTATGGTCAATGGAAAAAATGAATTTTTGAAACAGTCGGTATGGAACGTGTATTCAGTGAGCATCTGCGTATGGTTATGTCTGGTAGGGCGTGTTTGTAAGCTTGTTATGACGTTTTGGCATCAATACTTACTTTGTTATGAACTATTAAGTACATAAATTTCAGTCTAGCTATTCTGGCTCGGCACTGAAGAGTATCTATACTGCGGTTTCCATTAACAACGTAGGTGATTCGTGTGGCTCATACTTGTTAAAAATGAACCGTATTGCCTTTCTTTGTACACCTTCAAGTTTAGCGATGTCTTGTTTGGTAAAAGGAAACCATACTATGTTTCTGTGCGCTAGTATCGGTCGGACAAATGTATTATAAGCCAACAGTTTGGTATCTATGGGGGCTAAACGGAGGCGGCGTCTGATGAAAACGTGTCGTTTGAGCGCGGTCGCTGTTATGTGGCTTATGTGACTACTCCATCTAAGGTCCTCAGTTATTGTTATTCCCAAGTATTCGTGTTCAGTAATGGCGCTTAATTCCGTGTCATTACTTTTATATGGGAATAATGATTTATTCCTTTTTCTCGACATTATGAGTAGGGCTGCTTTTTTTCCATTTAATGTCATTTGCCAATTGGAGCACCATTTTATTACTGTTTGTAAAGCGCGGTCAAGGGCTACATGATATTCATGCATGTTGATTATGTTATAGATAATGCAGTCATCTGCGAACAGTCTGATGTTGACATGTATATTAGCGGGTAGGTCGTTGATGAATAGTAAAAAAAGAACCGGAGCCAAAACATTACCCTGTGGTACACCTGATATCACTTGGGCAGTATCTGTGGCCGTCAATTTCAACAAACTGTAAACGATCTCTTAAATAATCAGCTATCCAATTAATTATGGAGCCGTTACCTAGCGTTAACTTAAGCTTATAAATTAGTTTCTGATGAGTCACTCGGTCGAAGGCCTTTGAAAAATCTAGTAGTATATGGTCAATTTGTTTTCTGGAATTGATGCCCAGGGACAGGTCGTGAACAAGTTCCAAAAGTTGTGTCACCGTAGACAATCCACGGCGAAAGCCATGTTGGAAGGGCGTTAGGATAGACTCAGCGTCAAGGAACGATGTTATGTGTTTGAGAATAACGTGTTCAAGTATTTTAGATGCTGCGCATGTTATTGAGATAGGCCTGAAATTAGCTGGGTCATGCCTGTTTCCTGATTTGTGTACAGGAGTGATTCGAGCGCTCTTCCATTCTTTTGGAAGCCTACCAGTTGTTAACGATTTGTCAAAGATTAAACATAAATACTTTGTGACCCATTCTGCTACTTCTTCACAAATGTGTTGGGAATATTATCAGGCCAAGAGCCTTTCTTGGCATCTAAATTAAGCAAAAGATTAAGGATGCCTGACTCAGTGATTGTAATGGGTTCTATATGTCTCCTAGCACATGCCTCCATATGAGGTGTACTGCTATCATCGCGTGTGAATACTGATTGAAAATAATTATTAAGAGCATTCGCAGTAGCTAGGTTTTCGCTGGGGGAAGCTGTTTTTTCATCGGATGACTTGGGGTTGAGGTAATTCCAGAATTTTGTAGGTGATGTTTTTATGAAGTTATCCAGTTTGTGACTAAAGAAATTTTCTCTTGCGGCCTTTAAAGTCACTTTTAGCATAATTATGGCATCGTGAAGGTTGTTTTTTGCTGACGTAGTAAACTTTTTCTTAAGGGATTTTCTTAGCCACTTCACTTTTCGTTTTGCATGAATGACGTCACGCGTGATCCTTCGGTCATGTTTCTTTATCTTTTTTGCTTTTACTGGTACGAACTTTTGAATGCAATGTGAGACAATACCTTTGAACGTATGCTATAATATTTCAATATCAGTTGAAGCCTGACAGGAAATTTCGCTGAAGGGTGATAGTTCGTGTGAAAGGTGGTCGATAATGCTAGTATTGTCAGCATTGTAAAAGTCGGGAAAGAATTTAAGCACCAATTTGGAGCCTTTGTTCTTGACTAGTATACTACACATCACCATGTTGTGGTCTGATATTCTGTCTGTTACCTCTATTTTTATTTCTTCCAAGTGAAAGTGACTGCTCAAGAAAATCAGATCTAGTATGTTCCCACCAAACCCATGACTGCGAGTAGGAGTATTAACTGCTTGGTGTAAGTTGAAGTCTAACATAATATCTAAAATAACATCTGAATGGGCGGAACGATGCGCCATTGTTAACCAGTTGATATCAGGTAGATTGAAATCCCCGAGAAGGATTACTCGGCCCTGTAATAGGTGATTATGCGTGTATTTGTACAACAAAAGCATGGTGTCAGTGTCAGCAGCGGGACTTCGATAAACACAACCGACAATTATTGAATAGCAGCTGAGTAAACGCTTGCAGAATATTGCCTCTACTCCTTCAACATGAGGTAGTGGCGTAAAATTTAATTTTTTGCTTATTAGTAACGCAACTCCACCCCCACGTGGCTCTCTATTCTTGCGTAGAATTGCGCAATTTGGAGGAGTTACTTCCACATCTAGGATATCAGGGGATAGCCATGATTCAGTGATACCTACGAATTCTGGTTCTAGCGAAATGAGCAGATCTTCCAGGCAGTCTTTTTTGTTTAAAATGCTACGCGCATTGATGTTTAAAAACGTTATTTCTGATTCGTATTTTGGCGGCGCGGGAGCAATGTCCGTGCATCGTCTTGACTGTTTTTTGGCCGATCATCGGCATTATAGCTAGATACTGCAGGAGCGATGCCATCTTTTTCGCTGTCCCAAATAAACAGTTCTCCGTTTATGCGCAGTTTGTCGTAGTTCATTATGACTTTATCTCCCGCATGTTGGAATTTCTTCGCACAGTTCCATAGTTTCCTCCTTACATCACGAACTCGACTTGAGAAGTCTTCGCTGATGGCAAAGCTAGAGCCTTTTAATTTGAAGCAGTTTTTAAGCACTCTGTTTTTGTCTCTGTGATCAAGCAGCTTGAGTATAACTGGTCTAACCTTCTTTGAAGCTCGTTTGCCTAATCTATGAATTCTTTCTATAGCGACAGGTTCTGTTTTAGGATGTTACTTATTATTTTCCCGTTAACAATGGTATCAAACGAACTCGGGTCTTCATTTTTTTCTTTCGGGATACCATGTATAATGAGGTTATTTCTTCTAGACCGATTTTCTAAATCGTCTATTTTCATCTCCAGTGCAGATACGCGATTTCTTAAGGATGTGATTTTTCTCATGCACATAGATATCTAATTTTCGAGAGCGGGTAGGCTGTCCAACTTTTTGCCAATGGATGCCAATGTTACCTTTTTCATTTCTTTAACATCGTTTGCTATCTGCTGGAGCTGTTTGGAAAATCGCGTCGTATCAGGTCCGGGGTTAGTCTCTACGTCACCAGCAAGAAGCAATAATTTCACAAGAAACGATCCCAAACCACAAAACATAGAACAAATCAGCCATGGGCACGGCAGCACAACTATGAAAGGGTTGCTGGTTCGGAAGCACTTGCCATAATTTTTCCTCACCTGCACGAGATAGATTAATGGATTAGCGAGACGCATCCCCGCCGTGCTGCCGTGCCCATGAGCTGTTCGAGGGTCGTGTGGCATTTATAGCCTTGTGGGTCCATTGCGTCATCGTGGTGGCGCCATGGTCGTTCGCTGAAGTAATCGGAGACGACAAGCGCATGTGCGGTAGCGTCCAGATCACTGGGTTGAATGGTGCCTTCGCCTCATGCCAGTCGATGCCGTCGATTAGCTTGGTAAAGGCAGGATGTGTCCGAGCACATGATCCATTGTGCACCGCTGAAGAAGTCAACAGTGGCGCAAAAAGATGCACGAGATAGATGAACGGATTAGCGAGACGCATCCCAGCAATGCTGCCGTGCCCATGAGCTGTTCGAGGGTCGTGCGGCATTCTTATAGCCTTGTGGGTCCATTGAGCTATACTGAAAAAGCATGTAGAGGTGAGCTTGTTACACTGCGGCACAGTGATCGTTAGATACCTTGGCGTCCGCTGAACAGTGTGAGCGGCAGAGGCTACGGCTGCCACCGTTCAAGGACACAAATAGGCGGATAGTTGGACACCCCGAGTATGAGCTGTTGAAGGCTTTCGCCTTAATATATCGATTTAAATATCTTGATCATTCTAAGTAATATTCGCGCATGTGTTCACACATGCGTCATCATGGAGCACAGTCTTCAATATCATTATCTTATATTCTGTTGCGGTGAAATAAGCTAGTTGTTCATGGTTCTCCACTTCTGTTCCGTGGGGTGTCTTTGCGTTTTTTCTTTCATGTTTCCCACTGAGTAGCGAAGGGTGCAAGGTATTAATAATAATATACTGAAGCGATGTACCTGCCATGATGTTCGGGGAACCAATGGTGAAGCTTCAGCTTTTATACCCGTTTCACTTGCCGGCACAACTGCGTTACGTTGTATCTAAAGCCTCTGAATTCACACTGCAATTTATTTCTTGGAGCAGCTTTTTGACTAGCCTGTGTAACACTGCCCCGAACGTACGCACGGACTCCTTCGCCACAGGCGTTGAAGCGGTTCCAAGTAGGTTGATTCACAGCTGCGCGTTGATGTCACTTTGGCTCTCACCCGCAGCAGCTATCGGCCCCTCCGCCGACTCGCAACACACTTCTGTCTCACTTTCACCTCTCCACCACCTGAAACGCTCGACCACTCATCGATTAGAAGCACTAGACCGTGGTGTACGATACAATCTAGCTTGGCAACCGTCTCGGCTTCCTGAAGGAACGTGATCAACCAGATAAAGTAACAGCTACGCGCGTCTTTCGGACCACTGCAGGCAGTGGACCTATCGCCAAGCCAGCACAACTTCAAAATATTGTTACGTAGCTGACGTATCAGCGATTAGGAGACGACAACGAGGAAGTGGTCGGTCGGTTGTGCGTGCTGTCTTCCATCTTAGTCGACGCCATACGCATCAGTTTGAATAGAGATTTTAAATAGACACGCCTCGTGTCATTTTTAGGTAACATCTTTGTGGTGGACTTGCTGGGTACTTCCCCGTCTTCATCACGAAGCTCCGCAATGGCCGCATCATCATAGGTCCAAGCATGTCACAGATTGAACAACCATCGTCTTCGCCACCTGCCCCTACTGTGACTTCTACATACGTCGTTCTACCTCGTGCTCGTGATCCCGGTGTATTTTCCGGTCAGGATGGCGTTGACGTCGACAAATGGATCAACATGTACGAACAGGTCAGCGCAAGCTATAGGTGGGACCCGACTCTTATGCTTGCCAATGTACTTTTTTCCTCGATGGCCCACCGCAAGTGTGGTTCGAGACGCACGAAGCAAAGATTACGAGCTGGGACTCCTTTAAAGAGAAGATCCGCGACCTTTTTGGCGACACTGTTGGGCGGCAGATCGCAGCGCGGAATCAACTGGCTGCTCGTGCACAGACGTCAAAGGAGTCGTACGTCGCGTACATTCACGACGTCATCATCCTATGCCGCCAGATTGACGAGCACATGAGTGAGTCTGAGAAAGTGGCCCATGTGCTGAAAGGCATAGCAGACGACGCATTCAATCTTCTAGATTACAACAACGTTGCCACCGTCGACGCCATCATTAAAGAGTGCCGGCGGTTCGAAGAAGCGAAGAGCCGCCGTATTATTCAGCGATTAACCCGGCTGCCCAACACGGCCGCAACCTCATCGTGTAAAGCCGCCCGCAAGTCCCTCACAAATGACAACTTCACACGCATTGTTCGTCGGGAAATCGAAGCCGCCTGTCCGGCTCCTCTTCAGCCACCCGTTTTCACAACGCTCGCCTCTGACCAACAACAGCCGTCAGTGGCGTTAATACAAGCTGTGTTGAGGCAGAAGTTTGCAAACCTCGGCCTTCCATCAGCATGTCCCTTGACTCACCCTGAAGTTCCGTCCTACTCCCGAGGACACGCTCACCGTTCACTTCCAACAATGCCCTTCCGTAACCCTTCGGAATGACGAACACCCGATGACCGGCCTATTTGTTTTTCCTGCCACCAGCCTGGGCACGTTTCTCGCTATTGCCGTCACCGTTGGTCAAACCAACCACGTCACACTTTCTCTACCTTGGCGCTCATGCATCCAACGACCCCTCGACGTTCAGTCGCCGCACCCTTCAATTTCTATTCGTCGTCATCTTGCGAGCCCTCCACTGACGCCCCTTTGCCCGGTCGCCGCTACCCTGATGCCCCTTTGTCCGGTCGCCGCAGCTCTCGCTCCCCGTCACCGCTACGTCGCCAATCCCGCTCTCCGCCACCTCGGCGCTTTTCCTCGCCGAGCTTCTCTAGACGACCGCAGCAGGAAAACTAGATATTGCAGCTTATAGAGCTGAAGCTGCAATACCAATAATGACCGAAAATCTTCTACTGACGCTTCCCACGCACCATAGCCTGCTTGAAGTACAAGTCGTCCATGTTCCTGTGACCGACCTCATTGACACAGGTTTGCACCTGTTTATTATGAGCGCTTCTCTACGCTGACGCTTACAAAAGATTATGACGCCATCTACGACGCAGCCAATACGTGTTGCCAATGGCGGTACTGTACTAGTAATCTGAATGTGCACTGCTCGTGTCAGCATTGCCGGTCATCACGCCATGGTCCTTTTTGCCGTGCTAGCCTGCTTCCCTCATGACCTCATACTGGGCCTTGATTTCCTTTCGGCACACTCGGCCTTAATTGTTTGTTCGTCTGGTAACCTCAGCCTTGATCTACCTATCTTTGCCGACTACTCTACAAAGCCCACCAGCCGCTTGAGCCCAACCACTTTCGTTCGCCTGCCACCTCGAGCCGTCACGTACGTGTCTTTGTCATCGACCCCTCCCGTTCCTGACAGTGATTCTATCGTTACGCCAATTACTGACGTTCGGCTGACGCGCAGTTTTACTGTGCCCTATACCATCGCGACCATAGCAGATAACTGCATGTTACTTCCACTCCTTCACTTTGGTTTCACTCCTCAAGTGTTGCCCTGCCAGATGTCTCTAGCCCAGCTAACTGTCAAAACAAAGGACGATGTTAGTGCTGTCGCTGTATCTGCTCTTGATCGAAGCGCAGTCTCACGGTCACCCAGCTCAGACGATGGTATTTTTTGAAACATGATGTGATCGGAGCGGTAGCCTCACCAGGCCGGCGCTCTCTGCCAAGTTCTGGTCTCATACAGTGACATTTTCAACACCGACGATCGTCCCTTGGGCCAGACAAAAATTATCACTCACCAAATGAACACTGGTGACTCTGCGTCCAGTCACCGTCAGACGTACCGCGTGTCAGCGTCCGAGCGAGAAGTGATTCAGAAAGAAGTGGCCAAAATGCTTACGAAAAACGTAATCGAACCATCAACGTGCCCTTGGGCACCTCCCGAGGTATTAGTAAAAAATAAAGACGGCTCATGGCGTTTCTCCGTTGATTATCGCCACCTCAACAAAATTACCAAAAAAGACGTGTACCCTCTACCACGCATTGACAATGCCCTTGATTGCCTCCTTGGCGCCACCTTCTTTTCATCTCTCGAGCTCCGATCTTGGTACTGGCAAATTGCTGTAGATGACATGGACCAAAAAAGACCACCTTCGTTACCCCTGACAGTCTTTACCAATTCAAGGTCATGCCATTCGGGCTCCGCATTGCTCCAGTGACCTTCAAGAGAATGATGGACACGCTTGTACAAGGATTTAAATGGTCAACATGTTTGTGTTACCTGGACGACGTGATCATTTTCTCACCTACCTTTCCAATCCACCTTGAACGCCTTTCGACCATTCTATCCATATTTCGACGGGCCGGCCTGCAGCTCAATTCCTCCAAGTGCCACTTCGGTCTTCGTCAGATTACCGTATTGGGTCACCTTGTTGACGCTGCCGGCGTACGGGCAGACCCGGCAAAAGTACGCGCTGTAACAAACTTCCCCGTCCCACGCTCTGTCCATGACGTTCGCAGTTTTGTGGGCCTCTGCTCCTACTTTCGCCGGTTCGTGAAAAACTTTGCGGCACTCGCACGACCACTCACCGACCTTCTCAAACAAGACGTCCTATTTTTTGGGGCCCTCCTCAAGATGACGCCTTCTCTCAGCTAATCACCGCTCTAACGACATCTCTTATTCTTGCAAATTTCGAACCTGATGCTCCTACAAAAGTGCGAACTGATGCGAGTGGTCATGAAATTGGTGCAGTTTTGGCACAAATTCAGTGGGGCAACGACCATGTAATCGCGTACGCAAGCCGTCGGCTTTCTAAGTCTGAACGCAAATATTCTATAACAGAACGGGAATGTCTCGCTCTTGTTTGGGCGGTTTCGAAAGTCCGTCCTTACTTCTATGACCGCCCTTTCCGTGTCATCACAGGTCACACGCGCTTAAGACACGTGAGTGCTGTTTGCACATGTTCTGCTGTGTGCTCCCGATGCTCGGAGTCGCACAACACGGAAGCCTGCCAGGCAGAACATCGCAAATGTGGCAATTGCCAAAGTCCTCACGAGGCGTCATCAAAGCAGTGCCCAAATGTGAAGAAGGAAATGCAAGTGCTGAGGCAGATGGCCAGAGACGGTTCTACCCACAGTGAGGCTGCTGCCAAAGTGTGACGTCGGCGTTCGCGCGATAAAGAAACTCCTAGGACATCTTCTGCCAAGGCCAGGTATACACCACTACCCCATATCACAGACTCACCACCACAAGCATCAACAAGTGCCAACAATAAGCATCCTCAGAAAGACGCAAGAACCATTGACCCTGACGCGTGGCCAGCGCTGCCGTAAGTGACACCGCCAGTAGAGCGGCAGCAACGCCCACTGAAAGCTACTTCAGAGCGAGTAAGTCAAGAAAGTCAAGATAACGAAATATTAGACGTGATTAAGACCCTCATGAAGACAATTAGAGTACTCCTGAATAATATTCAGACTCCGGCCGCCCACAGCGCTCTTCAAATATTGGATGCTTTGAATCCGGTGCTATCAAATCTACAGAAGCACCATGGCTCTTTCCCTGCAGTCCTTCAGTAAACAAGTGAAAGAGGCATCAATTTTCTAATGAATGCCCGAGGTCTTAAACCCCGCATTTCGGATTTTCGACCATATGTTTTCAAGAATCAGTTTCCAATTATCGTAATTTGTGAACCAAGTATTCACAATGCTATACGACTTTCTAAATACGATGCTTTCAAATCTGCAACCCGTAACGAAACCAGTAAGGTCATTGTTTACATCAGGTGCGAACTCACGTATATTGAGCATCCAGTAACACCGGATGACAGCAACCAATACGTGTGCCTGACAGTTAAGCGTAAGAACGTGAACTTCACGCTAGTGGCAGTATATATTTCGCCTTCAGGCCGCTTCGACCCAGCAAGATTAAGCGCCATAATATCAGCGACACCTACGCCATGGATTATTACCGGTGATTTTAACGCTCATCACCCCCTGTGGGGAAGCCAGAAAATGGACCGTCGGGAAAGAGATGTGTCCTCTTTTGCATCTGACCACCAACTATATTGTTTAAATGACGGCGCTCCCACGTTTTTACGGGGTCTGACATATAGTAGCTGTCTCGACCTACCTTTTGTGTCAAGTAGCCTGAACACCAAGGTGCAGTGGTTTGCGGACAATGAAACGCATGGCAGTGACCACATCCCCACCTATATAAAAATCAAGGGGCTAAGCAAGTCGCAAATCGCGCCCACTTCACGGATAGACTGGTCAAAGTACAGATCATCCACAGAGAAGCAATGCGAGAGAAACCAAGAAGGTTCTCTTGAAAGCCTAGAAGGTATAATGAAGGCCGCTATTCAAGAGGCAACATTTAATTGTGGACCTTTGCCAGATTTTTGCAAATATGAGGTGGAGTTGGAGCGACTTCGCGCAATCCATGGTCGCGCCGAACGACGTTATAGGCGCACAAAATCCATCTACGACTTGAGGGAAGCTAGACGTCTACAAAAGAAGATTCAACGTCGAATCAATGCCCTACAGTCGCAACGATGGAAGTCACTATGCGAGTCGCTTGATCCCCACAAACATCTTTCGCAAACATGGAGAATAATCCGCGGCCTACGAACATTGCCACAACAAAATCGTCCGTTCAAATGCCTTGCTCTCTACCAAGGCCGGCGTGAAATCAATGTAGCGGAAGATTTCTGTGCCAAGGCTGCAAACAAGGGGTCCGGGATAGACATGAGTAACCTACGAAACCCGCCGGTGTCCAGAGACACTCGGATGGACAAAATGTTTTCTCTAGAGGAGCTTCAGGCAGCATTGGCAGCATGCAAGCGCTCGTCATCGCCTGGACCCGATGGAGTCGCTTACATGGCCCTTGCTAACCTAGGACGAACAGCTCAGCGTGCCCTTCTAGCTGTTTACAATGACTCGTGGAGCAACGGTTTGATTCCTCCTTCGTGGAAGTGCAGCCGCCTTGTGCCTCTGCTCAAACCAGGCAAATCGCCTCTGGACGTGGCCTTCTATCGCCCCATCGCGCTTGCCAGCTGTTTTGGAAAGGTGATGGAAAGAATGGTGCTGACTCGCCTGGAGTGGTACTTGGAACATAACAATATATACCCCGATGCTTTGACCGGCTTTCGACGTGGACGGTCTTTCATAGACAATGTTGTTGATCTTGTCACGTCTGTACAACAGCAGAAGAGCCTAAAAGATTATCAGCGGCACTTTTCTTGGATATTAAGGCTGCATACGACAATGTATTACATGAAACCATCCTGGACGCCTTGGGCAGCATTGGATTGGGAGGCTGCGTTTACCAATGAATCTACAGCTACTTGAAGGACAGAACCTTCTTCGTTCAGACAGAAGATGGCGCAACAAGGCAACATCGTACTTATCGTGGCGTACCTCAAGGTGGGGTCCTAAGCCCCATACTTTTCAACCTTACGCTCATCGGCCTCGTTGACGTCTTGCCACAATCCATACATCTGTCGATATACGTGGACGACATCTGCATCTGGGCATCAGGGGTCACGCGTCTGCACGTACGAGCCAGGCTTCAGACAGCGGCTACACTGACGTCAAACTACCTTCAAGGACGAGGACTGGAGCTGTCATATGAGAAATGCTCACTAGTTGCGTTTACGTGCAAGACAATGACGCCATACCGCATCAGAATTAATGGACACACAATCAGCTATCAAAAGAATCATCGCTTCCTGGGAGTAATAATAGATCGTGATTTGTCATGGAGCCCTCATACCGCTTACATGAAGAAGAAACTGACCATGATGACCTTCGTCCTAAGGTTTCTTGCGGGAAATTCATGGGGTGCATCGGTACGAGCCATGCTTCAACTGTATGCTGCACATTTTCTTGGCTTCATGCGCTACAGCCTACCTGTGCTTGGCAAGACTCGCATAACAAACGTACACGTCCTCCAGTCATTACAAGCTCAAGCACTGAGAATATGCCTCGGGATGCCGAGATGCGCATCCTCAGCAGCGACTGTCGCAATCACTCATGAACACCCTATTACAACCTACATTCGTGTCGATTCTTTAAGAACGCACATAAGACATGCCACCCGGATTCAATCGCATCACCTCGCCTCCCTTCCAACTTCCAGGCCATGCTCTGCGTTCTGCTCTATTATTGCCCCACATCGCACGGTGATTCCCACGAACTTCACGCACGCAGCAAGACCGTCGTTACCATTGTGGTGTCTACATCCACTGGAAGCCCTGATATCCATCCCCGGATTGCAAAAGAAGAAACATTTGTCAAATTTGGCCCTAAAACAAACAACATTACTGTTTCTGCATGAGAAACACAGTGGACGCATTCACATTTACACGGATGGGTTGGTCACTTCAACAAGTTCGACAGGCGCAGTGGTGATTCCGGAGAAATCCATCACGATAAAGTTCAGGACCTCGCATCTGACATCATCCACGGCGGCAGAACTCGCCGCCATTCGTGCCGCTCTGGAGTTTCTAGTTGAAGAACCGCAACAGACATGGTCAATATTCTCCGACTCCAAAGCAGCTCTCCAGGGAATTGCCTCGCCATATCGTCATGGACCAAACGAACAGCTAATTGCTGAAATACGACTGCTTCATCACCGGGCTATAGAGAAACAACATGGCATAGCGTATCAATGGATACCAGGCCACTGCAGCATTGATGGAAACGACCGTGCAAATGAAGCAGCCCGAACTGCTCATGATGATGCCCCTTGTGTAGCTATATCATTATCAAGAACGGACGCCGCTGCAAGGCTTCGATCACTTGCACGAGAACTGACACTCGCTCAGTGGAATTCACCGGCATTCATCAACGTCCGCCTTCATAATTTGGACCCACACCTACAGCTCCGTCTTCCATCAGGAATAACCAGAGCAGAAGAGACACTTTTGTGCCGTCTGTGGATTGGGGTGGCCTTTACGAATGCTTATTCGTTTCGAATCGGAATGGCCAGAAGCCCAACATGTGACAACTGTGGCTGCGCAGAGACTTTCTCTCATCTTCTCTGCGAGTGTCCCCGCTTCAGCGTGCCAAGGAAGGAACTGTCAAAAGCTTTAGATAAAATAGACAATCGCCAATTGTCGGAAGAAAGGATATTAGGACACTGGCCGAGACCGTCCTCTGCACGCAAGGCATTGAGAGCGTTGTTGCGCTTTCTGCGGGCAAGTGGTCTTAGAGACAGACTGTAAACAGCGTCGTGGATCGTCTGATGACCTTGTCTCTTTTTTTTACAACGTCTCTTTTTTCTCATCCTTTATCCCCCTTACCCCCTTCCACAGTACAGGGTAGCCAGCCGGTCTGAGAACTGGCTAACCTCCCTGTCCTTCCTCATTTATTCCTCCTCCTCCTTCTCTGAAGGACCCCACTGGACGACTTGGTCGTTGGGAATTACGCCTACAGGAGTATTCCTACTCGGTTGCTTATAAGTCTGGACGTCTCCATCTGGACGCCGATTGATTATCCTGCTACAATGTTGATCAGCCCGACGAACCAAACATCGAGCCTAGCCTCAGCGTGATGTCAATGTCCAGATTTCTTTATTTTGGTGATGAACAACGTCGTGATGCTTCTCTGCGACAACTTATTGACCGTCTCAAATCTGCTCCCAACGACACGTCACTTCGCATGTACGTCTTGCTGAATGGCACGCTGTATCGTCGTAGCATCCAGCCAGATGGCCCTGAGCTCCTTCTTGTCGTGCCGAAAAATTTGCGTTCAACCGCGCTGCACGAGCTTCACGATGAACCAACTGCTGGTCATATAGATGTATCTCGGACGTACGACCGCGTGCGTCGCCGCTTCATTTGGCGCGGTCTCGCCCGGTCCGTTCGCCGTTACGTGTCCTCCTGCGATAAATGCCAACGTAGGAAGCGACCTACTGCACCCCCGGCTGGACTTCTTCAATCGATCTCCATCCCAACCAAACCTTTCTTCCGTGTTGGTATATATCTTCTCAGTCCTTTTCCCGAGTCGAAATCGGGCAACAAGTGGGTCGCCGTTGCTATAGACTACGCGATCACTCGAACGCTCCCCACCAGCACCTCTACTGACGTTGCGGACTTTTTGCTCCACGACGTCATCCTACACCATGGCGCTCCTCGCCAATTACTCACGAATCGCAGCCGCGCACTTTTGTCCCGTGTGATCGACGATCTTCTGCGCTTTTCCTCGACGCACCACAAGCTGACCACTTCCTACCATCCTCAAACAAATTGCCTTACCGAACGGCTAAATCGCATCCTAACGGACATGCTCACGATGTATGTGTCCTCCAACCACCATGACTGGGACCTGGCGCTACCTCACGTGACCTTCGCGTACAATTCTTCGCGCAACGACACTACTGGTTATTCACCCTTTTATTTGCTTTATGGCCGTGATCCGAAGTTACCACTCGACACCCTACTTCCAACCACTACAACGCCGTCAACCGAATATGCATGCGACGCTATTGCTCGTGCCGTCCACGCACGTCAGATCGCCTGCTCTAGACTTTCGGCTTCGCAAGCCACCCAAAAAGCCATCTATGACAGCCGGCAAGCTGACGTTCACTTCTCACCCGGTTCTCTTGTTCTCCTGTGGTGCCCAGTTTGTCGAGTTGGCTTATCAGAGAAGTTGTTGTCTCGCTACATGGGTCCTTACCGTATCATCCGCCAGGTAACCGACGTCACCTATGAGATCATTCCTGCATCTGCGACCCCAAGCCTGCCTGCAACCACACCCAGTGATGATATGCACGTCAGCAGGCTAAAACCTCACCACCTGCCTATTGAAGACCGTAGTTATTGTGCACCAAGGCGGCGCTTTTACCGCTGGGGGGGGGGGGCAATGCTACGTAGCTGACGTATCAGTAGTCAAAAGACGACAACGAGGGAGTGGTTTGTCGGTTGTGCGCGCTGTCTTCCATCTTAGTCGATGCCATACGCATCAGTTTGAATATACAATTTAAATAGACACGCCTCGTGTCATTTTTACGTAACAATATTATTATTAATAAATGCACCGCTGTGATAGTAACCGGCGATGCTATTGGCAAAGCCGGCGATCAGTGAGCGTCATGTTTCCTACTCACGAAAAACAGGCCATGCAGCAGCTTCAGCTCCTAACATGCCTTGTTGACAAGTCCCCTAACTGGTCTTTTATCATATCAGCTTGCAAAATGAACTTTAGGTGTGGTAAGCAGCCACGCAGTAAACATGGTAAACAAATCATCTAACTGCTTTGTTAGTGGTCCGGTGAGGTTACCCGACATACCAAGAAAAAGAAATAATATTCAAGGAAGCACCGCACGCTTAGCACAAGGCATGCAGTCTGTAGCACGCACTTCGCAAATGATATGATTCTGAAGAGAAGATATGTCGGAGAGCTGTCAGGAAAGGTACTGAGCGACGTGCGAAAAACAAGTGTTCTTTCGGATGACGACATTTCTTGCCTTTTTCTGCCTTCTCTCGTACACCCTTAATCGGAGTGTAGTGAAGGAAAGCTACATACCACGAGGCATGAACATTTGTTTTATGTTTATGCAACACAATGACACATCGCAATCAATAGTGATTTTTGGTTACTGGCGCAGCAAGAATTTCTTTCACTTAATATTTAGGTAGGTAAAAAGCTTTATTATGGATACAACGAGCAATCACTGGCCCACGCTAGGACTTCAGGAGCCGTCGGCCACTAAGCATCGTGCGATGTCCTCGGTGGTAGACCTGGCTCTCTGGACAGCCCAGATTTGGTCTACTGCACGTGGGCTTAGAAAGGTGGCTCGCCACCACTCAGACGGTCATCCTGGTGTTCACTCACTCTTGTCCGAGTAGTGGCGGTGAACACCACACTCGCTCTCTGAAAGCATATGCGCCGTGTTGTGCGTCGACTTTTGAGGGGCGAAGCTTCTTACGCCGTGGGTCCTACGTCCCGTGTCGTCGTATTAGCCTATTTTCAAGGTCATAAATATGCATTGGATGTTAATAAAAATGAGGTCACAGCATACCCATGGAGTGAATGATGATAAGTGGGGCGAAGCATGCGTAGGTACGTCCGTGCTTCAGTGCGTCCATTCGTCCATACATCCGTTCGTTCGTCCGTCTGTCTGTCCACCCACCCGTCCGTGTGTCCATCTGTCCATCTGTGCGGCCGTCCGTTCGTCATTATCAAGGAACGCCACAAGGCGCCCGTGTTCCCCAACAGCAATAAAAATTCTTTTTATACCACACATAGTGGTTCTTATGTCTTTGATTGATTGATATGTGGGGTTTAACGTCCCAAAACCACTATATGATTATGAGAGACGCCGTAGTGGAGGGCTCCGGAAATTTAGACCACCTGGGGATCTTCAACGTGCACCCAAGTCTGAGCACACGGGTTCTTATGTCTTTGATTTGATGATCGCCTAGGTCGATTAACCTCCCAGCAAAGAGCTTCGACCCAATCATCATAAATCATATTGTGGATGTGCTGCGATGTTTTTGTGAGTATGGCTTGAGTAGCGTTCTTAAAAAGGTTCGCTGATTGTTAAAAGTAAAAAAATTTGGAAGCCCCTTTAAGAGTTCAAAGCGATTGCGAAATTCAGCCCTTAGTGCGCCTTTCCACCGCTAAGTGCACACTTATTATTATGTTTTGTTACATACGCACACACACGCACATACATACATACATACATACATACATACATACATACATACATACATACATACATACATACATACATACATACATACATACATACATACATACATACATACATACATACTGTTACAAATGATGGCGACGCCAACACGGTCTCGAAGGCACCGCTGCTTCGAACTCCACCGGGAAGATCACCAGTCGTTTGGTAGCGTAGGTTTCTCAGCTCGCGACTGCTTCTGCGCAGAGCTGATAGACAAGCGAACGAGACGACGGTGAGTTAAACAAGGTTTATGTACAGCATATATACAGAGGCATTACAAATTCGGCACTGGGGCCGACAGCTTATGGACTCGAAGAGCCGAGCTCTCTTCTTTGACACATAGGGATACTGCTCGCGACGCACCGCGGGGCTTTTTTTACATGCACCGGCAGGATTCTTTGAGTAACCAAATGTCCAACTAGAAGCGCCGCTGGCCGTGAGGTCAGAATTGTCCAATGCGGTCGCCGCTGGGCCGCGTCATTCTCACCAAATCTGCAGCCGCTGTGCGTGGTTGCAGCCAAGGACGAGTGACGTCGCCATGCATTGCGTAAGTCTCGCCAGACAGGAAGGCGCCTATTGCTGCAACAGGCTCGCTGGGCGAGCGCGAATGAAAGGCACCACCGCGTGATGACGCCGTTGAGTTGTTCGCGTCAGGCGGACTCGCATGCTGGCTCTGACACAGATTGCCTTTTTCAGAGGCATGGTCGTTCGGTGTGGACTCACAGGCATATCAATACATACATACATACATACATACATACATACATACATACATACATACATACATACATACATACATACATACATACATACATACATACATACATACATACATACATACATACATACATACACAGCAGATTGTACCAGCACGCACGCGCGAATGGTACATACAGGTTTTTGATCTGAAGGAACAGTCGCATGGCCTCCAAGATACGCGCCCGCGCTTGCCATCTTGGAGGCCTTACAAATGGTATCACATTATCTAGCGTTTGCTGTTTGTTTTATCAACGCCTCTCAAAAGGCATGATATATTTTACGCTAGATAGATATAGTTGTCCGTTTTCAGTGTTGTTTGAAAGTTCCTGTGTGTTTTTAGCAGCGATGGCTGCACTATCTCGGCCTTTTTCGGCGTAGTTTCATTACCTCCGAAATGTGCCTACAAATCACTAAATGGACTCGTTTTCATCGTGACACCTCTCGAAAGAATTGCGTTAAGAAGACTCCTTACACTACATGGCATTTATGTAGTGTTTCTTTTCCTAAACTATCTGCAAGAAACACCATGGCTTCAGGTAGCACACCTGCTTGCCACGCAAGCCGCCCGGTTTCAATTCTCAATACGACCGAAAATTTTAGTCTTTTCTTTATTCGCTTCTTTCTCAATTTTTCGCTCACGACCGATTGGTCGCTCACAACCGACTGTGCCGACGACGACAGCGGAATTCATGCGTCATGAGCACTCTAACACTCCTAGATTAAAGAAAGATATAATGTGTTTCTCATGCGCAGTGAGGAACGATATTGAGAGCAGCGAGAATAAATGTGCAGTCCTCCGTAAACATGTGCTCCCAATTTTTATTAGCACACTACCAAGAAGTAGCTAAATTCTTATCATGTCATGCTTAAGGTTCAAGGTATAGACAGGAAGCTAGAGCGTCTCTGTCTATAGTTTCCTGCTTACAACCAACACAGAACCCGGGAAGGGATGAAAAGTTTATGTACTGCTCGCCAACAAATTCTTCTAGGTGTTTAGGCTAGTTGCTTACAAGCGTTCACACGATCTTGTTCAAGTTCTGCTTTGCCGGTCATCAAAAGCATGTGCGTTTACACATGCTGTTAGCACGCGCCCAAGGCCTAGCTTGCCAATCTCCATGCAACACTTACCATCACCGATTGCACAAAAACTACAGCATTTAAATAAAGAGCCACTACCTAGAAAATTTTGGAAGAAATTTCAATCATGTACGTATATGTTACGCCCCAAGTAATATTAGGTTCAAAAGACGTGCGAAAACCACCTTCAGATACCAGCATGAGTTTCACAAAGAAGCATGACGACAGCGTTTGTCGCGTGTGTCAAAGCTGCGTCAGTTTTGTTGAGAAGAGTAATCAATTTTCGCTTTTAACAGGAACAAGGCCTATGTGTAACTAGGCTAGATTTTCTCGTGAAAGACCGGTTGTTGAAAAAAAACAGCTTTCTCTCTTCAGTTTCGTCTACTCGGCGATAAGTATGGCATGCCTGTAGTGGTCGGACGGACACGCGTCGCTGTTACTTTATCTGGCTGATCGCGTCTCGCAAATGTTTCCACCAAATTTTCAAAGACGACAGTCTTTTTAAGGGTACTTCAACGCATTTGGGCTATTTCCACGTAACGATACACCTAACGACCAACCCTATACGCAACAACCATAAATATTGCGCTAGTTTAAGCGTTCGTTCTTGTGCGATTGTCAAATGAAAAGCAATTATTGCGCATTTCTGAGGCACCATTAGAACACGGCTATATTCTATATAAGTGTCTTTAAACTAGGAAAGCATACATGGGTAATTCTAAAGACCATAGTGCTTATCACGCTGCGCTGACAATGCAACGCTATGATCAAAAAGGCAAGTTTTGCCATCGCTTTGCTAAAACGACACGGTGAGGGCACCTGCCCGTCGCTTTGCGTTCTACAGCTTACTGCCTCCGAAAAAAGAACGCACGCCTTCCTTCGTTTTCGAAGATAACTGCCAGATAGCACTCGTGTGTAACGTACCTGATGCACTCGTTCGCCACTGCTGCTCGGAACCAGGCACTCTAACTCAGCGCCTCCAGAATACTATTCACCAGTTTTCTTGAGCAGAACATAAAGTAAACATTTTAGAGGCGAGAAAGGGGAGTTTATTGTACACTTCACTTGTACGTACACAAACGAAACATCGAAAACAAATAAAGAGAGTGTATACATCTTACAATTGAGCACCAAAATCTAATTGATCACTGGGTATCCAAATGTCACATGTGAAAAGAAAATTAAAAAGAATCAAGTTAATCACATTTTACATGATAACACATGCAGGCGTACTAGAGTGGGCGCAAGGCTTGTACAGAATAACTGGAAACGTCAGCTGTCCCTCTCTTACTTTGAAAAAAGGTGCGTGCCATCGCGAAGGAAGGCCTCTTCGCCATTCGTTTCCAGCTGCTGATCTAGGTAATTCCACACAATGAGCCGAACTTTCTGTAGTGCGGGAAAGGCGCCTCTATACGGCTTGTGCCGTACCTCTGCTAAACAACGTCGCCACCACAGTACGTACAAGGTTACTGTAAATACCAGTCTTGCAAACAGCCCACATTCTGTTCCCATGCGCGCCGTGCGAAAGCCAAACAGGCGTTGTACCATGTGCCCGACGCCCCTTGCCACCGAGCACTGAAACAGAGCATGTTGGGCCGTCTCTCTTTTGCCGTAGTTTGGGCAGCGGTCATTTGGAATGAATCCCCAATGTGCTAACCGTCACGCGTAGGCAATGCCCTCTATCTTCTCAACCAGTCAAATTCGCGCACCTGGTTAGGTACGCGATTGCAACGCCATCGTTTCCAGTTTCTCGTGCAGGATGCTGTTTCTTCCTCTTTGTTCAGTGTGCTACTTGTCACCAATTCGCTTATTTCTTGCATTGAAACATTTTCCAGACTGCATGAACCTATTGATTCCACTGTTCGTTTTAAACCGCTGGCAGCTCTGTAAAACTTAAGAAGAATTTATGCTCGTGGCCTGATGTACGGATTGGCCGTGAAAATACCTTTTAGTGTACTGCTCCAGTACATCAAGAGCCTGTACCCGGGATAGTTGCTGTCATCGAACAGCTTCTGTGTTGTTTTTGCAGCTAGCGCTCTCGTGAACGTTGGTATATCTAGGAGGCTCAAGCCTCTACGGTTTGTGGGAAGCTGTAAAAATTTCCTCTGTAGCTTTGCTGGTTTTCTTCCCCAGAGGAAAGTCTCCGCTATGGAGGCGAGGCGTCCTGTAACACGGCGAGGTAGCAGGGCGATGTGTGCTATGTAAAACGCAAAAGCGCATGCCTTTGTCTTGATGACTGTTATTTTGTCGTTATTGACAGGTTAAAATGAGTGGCTGCTGCTATGACATCGGTAGATATCCTAAGCACGTCATCCCAGGTCTTTTTCGATACATCTCCTTCCTCAAAGTAAACGCCTAACACCTTTACAGCTTGAACGTATTCTAAATTTCCTGCAAATATTTCTTTGAAGCCTCCAAAGCGCAATGCCTTACATTTCGTGGTGTTTAAAAGAGCACCAGACAGATAGGAGTACTGAGCTAAAATGTCAGGAATGTACTATAGCTAGACAAGTTACGAACAAATACCAAAATATCATCGGCGTATGCGGCAATTTTGAAGGTTTTCTTGCCTGGCGTCGGAAAATTCACTATGCGCTCGTAGTTTGCAACCTTTCTAATCAAAGGTTCTAAAGACAAAATGAATATTACCGGAAACAACAGACAGCCTTGCCTCACTCCCTTTCTAATTGCAAAGCTTCTGGTCACTTCATTGTTGAAATAAAGACAGCTTCACATGTCCTGATAAAGTATTTCTACCAGTCACACATACTGACGCAAGGCAAACGCAGTACTCAAACTACGCGCGCTAGTTCGTGCGCCCCCCAAGAGATCAGCGGCTTGATGATCAAACAAGAAAAGGTCGTGACGGCGCGTGCTTCCTCAGCGCGGGATTTTTGATGAAAAAGAAGTGGGCCACCGCTCGAGGGTTTTTCTCGGAGATTGATCCCTTTTTTTGCTGATCACCTGTTAGAGACGCCGCTACTTTTCGGGCACAAGTTCGCCCCAATAAACAGTTATTCGTACACCATTTGGATTGTATGTAACAATTCTGGTGAAGGAGCCGGGTAATGATCCCAAACCCAGTTGGACTTCGAGGAAGCAGCCCGGAACCACGAGCAGTCGAACCAACTGAGCTCACGCCAGTTCATCAGCGCTCCAGCCGTCGTCTACGTGGTGAGCCGCCGGAATTTCCCCTGCCACTAGAGCCCACAGTGTCTCCAGCTGTCTCCGGTGAGAGTACCAAAATGTCGTCTCCAACCACTGCCGCACACGCGTTTCGTCTCTAGTCGCTGCCACGAACATCGCTGTCGATTTGCCATGGATGCCAGACCCTTTTCATTGCGATCTTCATGAACACGCCGAGGATTGGCTGGAGGGTTTTGAGCGCGTCGCCAACTGCAACGGATGGACCGAATAACGGAAGCTCCGCCGAGTTTATTTCGCATTGCAGGACAGCGCACGAACGTGGTTTGAAAATCTTGAAAGTACCATTCCATCGTGGGATGATTTCCGACGGGAGCTACTGGCCACATACACGAGTACAGACCACAAGGAAAGAGCTGAAGCTGCCTTCCAAGCAAGAAACCAGCGCAACAATTAAAGCGTCGCAATGTATGTGGAAGACAAGTGCCGGTTATTCCGCCGATCTGATCAAAATATGAGCGAGGACAAGAAACTTCGGCACCTGATGCGTGGGGTGAAGCAGGAGATTTTTGCTGGTTTGCTCCGATGTCCCCCGCGGAACGTCACTGAATTTCGCACCAAGGTGACAGCGGTTGAAAAGACTCTGCAACAGCGAGCGAGGCACTACAATCGAGATGTTAACGTCGCATCCGTAGACGCGGTGTCAGCAGTCTTCGGGAATGGCATCGACGTATTACGAGAGCTCATTCGATCGGTGGTTCGAGAAGAGCTCCAGAAGCTAAAGGGCAACCCCTCAACGGTCTCGTCATTAGCGGAAGTTGTTCGGGAGGAGGTGAGACAGGCAGTCCGTGAGCAGCAGCCACAAGCCCAGCCTGTTCAAGCGTCGGTTCTGATGCAGCCCGCAGTCTCGTACGCCGAGGCACTTAGAAACACCTCTGTACCTCATTTCGTCGCCCCTGGACCTCCTTTCGCAGCCCCTGGACCTTATTTCAACGCAGCAAGCACGCATCTGCCGAAACCTCGATTTACGCCGTCCCCAGCCGAGACTAGGATCCGAAAAGCTGATATATGGCGCACTCCTGATCGAACTCCGCTTTGTTATCACTGCGGCGAAGCTGGCCTTCTTTACCGGATGTGTGCATATCGCCGAGCTGAACTTCGGGGTTTTCCCGTAAACGCTGCCTGCCCACGGAATGGGGAGCGACCTTCAAAAATCGAGGAGTACTTGTCAACGCGTCAAGGTGCTCACTCCTCGCAGCAGCATCAGTCTCGGTCGATAGCGCCACTGAGGTATCGGTCACCAAGTCCGCGCCCATCTTCAAACTCTCCGAGGTGACTTCCCCAAAGCCCGCTTCGGGAAAACTAAAATCGGCGACCTGGGGAGGTAAGGCCGCTGCCGACGCAAGAAAACAACCTCCAGTGCCGATTTCAAAATGTGATGATGGACACGAGACTACGTGTGGAAATGGTAACGTCGCTTCTGATTTGTCGGTAATTATAGACGGCTACGAAACGAATGCTTTAGTAGACACAGGTGCAGACTATTCCGTCATGAGTAGGGGACTTGCCAGAACGCTGAAAAAAGTGCTGACCCCTTGGATAGGACCACTAGTGCGAACCGCCAGGGGACACCTTATCGATCCGGCAGACATGTGTACCTCTAGAGTTGGGATACGTGGCTTCACCTACGTCGCCAGCTTAATTGTCCTGTCGGAGTGTTCAAGAGATGTAATTATCGGAATAGACTTTTTGCAGGCCAATGGCGCAGTGATAAACTTGCGCGAAATTTGCGTCTCGTTCTCGATGAAACACGCAATCGCGACATTCGAGAGTGAAAAACGATTTGATGCGCTCCAGATTGCAGGTGATGCTGTAACAGTACCTATAAGATCCATCATTGTTGTCACCGTAAAAAGCAGTGTGTACAACGACTATGAAGGAATGGCAGAAAGCAATACTGGGCCATTACTCGAGAAAGGGATCTGTGCAGCAAGAGGTATTGTACGACTGCGTGATGGGTGTACGAGTGTCTTCCTGACAAATTTCCGAAATGAGGTGCAGCACCTTGCGAAGGGAACTGTTGTTGGGCACTTGCACGATTGCGTTCCGATTACGGATTTGAATTCTTCCGAGACTGCACCACTGCACCCTGACGGTATAGATTCCATACTCGCATCTATCCACATCGAAGCAGCCCTATCACCGAACCAGAAACAAAAAATTGAGAGCCTTATACGGGAGTACGCCTCATGTTTTTCCACGTCATCGAAAGTGCAAAGAACATCTATCATCAAACACCGCATCATAATCGATCAATCTGTTAGACCTATTTGCCAGCACCCGTACCGAGTGTCACCAAAAGAGAGAGAAGTCATCAGAGGCCAAGTTGAAGAAATGCTCAGGGACGACGTAATTCAACCGTCAGCCAGCCCATGGGCCTCACCTGTAGTACTGGTAAAGAAAAAGAACCAGACCTTGCGCTTCTGCGTTGACTACCGAAAATTGAACGTCGTCACAAAGCGGGATGTCTATCCCCTTCCAAGGGTCGATGACACCCTTGACAGACTACGAGACGCGAAATTCTTCTCCTCTCTAGACCTCAAAAGTGGATACTGGCAGATAGAGGTGAACGAACGAGATCGCGAGAAAACTGCTTTCGTGACCCCAAATGGGTTATACGAGTTCAAGGTACTCCCATTTGGCCTGTGTTCCGCACCCACCACGTTTCATCGGATGATGGATACTGTGCTGTCCGGGTTAAAATGGCAGTCCTGCGTTGTTTATCTCGATGACGTCGTGATATTTTCGGCCACCTTCGATCAGCATGTGGAACGACTACGGACTGTGCTCGAAGCGATTAGTTCAGCAGGGCTGACGATAAAACCCCAAAAGTGCCAATTTGGTTTTCATGAACTGCTTTTCCTCGGTCATGTGGTTAGCTCTGAAGGCATTCGACCTGACCCCGAAAAGACAGCAGCTGTAGAAAACTTTCCTAGACCGACAGGTAAAAGGGCTGTGAGACGATTCTTAGGACTTTGTGCCTATTACAGAAGATTCGTTAAAGGTTTTTCGAAGATTGCGGAGCCACTAACCCGACTGACGAAAGAAGACATGCCTTTCACCTGGACAAGTGAGCAAAAAGAGGCGTTCAATGAGCTACGACAGCGACTCCTACACCACCCCGTCCTGGCACATTTTCACGAAGAAGCCGAAACAGAGATTCACACGGACACAAGCAATTTGGGACCAGGCGCCGTCCTTGTGCAGCTGCAAAACGGAGAGGAAAGAGTGGTCGCATATGCTAGTCGCACTCTTTCGAGAGCTGAAATAAATTATTCGGCGACGGAAAAGGAATGTCTGGCGGTAATATGGGCCATACAGAAATTCCGACCGTACTTATATGGTAGACTATTTCGAGCAGTGAGCGACCATCACTCATTGTGCTGGCTCGCAGGCCTAAAGGACCCTTCTGGGCGACTTGCTAGATGGAGCCTCCGGTTGCAAGAATACGACATAACAGTCGTATACAAGTCGGGTCGCAAGCACAGGGATGCTGATTGCCTGTCACGCGCACCAATGTAATCTGCACCTGGGGAAGATGGAGACGACTTTCCGTTTCTTGGGGCCGTCAGCACCGCAGACATGACTGAATATCAGCGATCTGACGCGGAGTTGCTTAAACTGATCAAGCATCTGGAAGGGCAACCCGTGCTTGTTCCTCAAGTTTTCGTCCGGGGATCGTCCTCGTACCTCATGAAAAACAACGTTTTATAGAAGAGAAACTTCGAGCACAGCAAGGAGAAATTCCTACTCGTCGTTCTTTCGGCCTTGCGACCCGAAATCCGGGAAGCCTGCCACGATGACCCAGCAGCAGGACACCTCGGAATGAGTAGAACATTGGCTCGCGTCCGCACAAAATACTACTGGCCAAAGTTACTGGATCCTGTACAGCATTATGTAAGGACATGTAGAGATTGCCAGAGACACAAAACGCCTCCATTGAAACCTGCAGGATTTCTCCAACCAATCGAACCACCTGAGTCTCCGTTCGAACAAGTAGGAATGGATCTATTTGGTCCATTTCCTACGTCATCAATGGGCAACTGATGGATAGTAGTGGCGACAGACTACTTAACCCGGTATGGCAAGACAGCCTCTCTCACCAGGGGCACGACTATAGAAGTAGCTGAATTTTTCGTCACTAACATTGAACTACGGCATGGTGCCCCAAAGGTGGTTATCACGGATCGAGGAACTGCATTCACAGCCAATCTGACGCAGTCCATTATGAAACTTACCCACACAAGTCATAGGAAAACAACGGCTTACCAGCCTCCAACGAATGAGCTAACCGAGCGACTCAACAGAACTCTAACCGGTATGTTGTCCATTTACGTTGACTTGGAGCACCGTGCGTGGGACAAGATACTGCCGTACGCCACTTTCGCTTACAATACTGCTGTGCAGGAGACTACTAAAGTGACGCCATTCCAGCTAGTCTATGGTCGAGTAGTTACCACACCATTAGAGTCAATGCTGCCTGTAGGCGACAATACAGAGCACAAGCCTGACATCAGCAAATTCATTCAGCGAGCCGAAGAAGCACGGCAGTTGGCGCGACATCACATAAAACAACAACAACGCGTGGATGCAAACCATTACAACCTTCGTCGGAGAGGAGTCGACTACGCACCAGGCGAACTAGTTTGGATTTGGACTCCTGTGCGGACGCCTGGCCTTTCCGAAAAGCTCATGCGCCGCTATTTCGGCCCTTACCGAGTCCTTCGTCGCGTCAGCTCCTTGAACTACGAGGTGTCACCGGAAGGACAAGTGAGCTCATCAAGATGCCGAAGGAGCACAGAAATTGTGCATGTAGTCAGATACAAGCCATACTATGACAGGTAATGAACATCGAACTATACACACCCGATTATGAGGAATACCTCTTTCTCTATTGGAAATCACGCATTCATACCATCTCAGCAACACTGCTTTTACGCATCGGGACGATGCGTTTTCGGAGGAGGAATAATGACGCAAGGCAAACGCAGTATTCAAACTACGCGCGCTAGTTCTTGCGCCCCCCAAGAGATCAGCGGCTTGATGATCAAACAAGAAAAGGCTGTGACGGCACGTGCTTCCTCAGCACGGGATTTTTGTTGAAAAAAAAGTGGGCCACCGCTCGAGGGTTTTTCTCGGAGATTGATCCCTTTTTTTGCTGATCGCCTGTTAGAGACGTCGCTACTTTTCGGGCACAAGTTCGCCCCAATAAAGAATTCGTCGTACACCATTTAGATTGTACGTAACAATACTGCTCTGGGAGGCCAAAGATGCACAAAACAGCGAAAAGATACCCGTGTTCAACTTTATCAAATGCTTTGGCCTGATAAATAGAAATATATACTCCTGAGCTTTGTTTTTCTTTGGCATATGTGAAGAGGTCTGTGATGATTGTAAGAGGTGCGAAGACGGAGCGTCCTGGTACTGCACATGACTGCAAGGGGGACACAATCTCTTCCAAGAAAGGCCGCAGACGCCGTGATAGCAGCGTGGCTACTAACCCATAGTCTGTGTTTAAAAGGGTAATGGGCCTCCACGATTTAGAATCTGACGGCTTCATGCCCTCTTTCAGCAATAGAATCACCCTTCTCTCGCTGAAGGACTGTGGTTTATGGCCATCACGCAACAAAATATTCACGAGATCGGTGATCGCATCTCCAAAGATATCAAAGAAATTCTGGTAAAATCCACTGAGTATTCCGTCTGGGCCTGGTGACGTGGACGTATTCATTGATTTTAGGGCGTACCATACTTCTTCTTTATTAGTTTCTGCATATAATACTAAAGCATCTTACGAGCCTAGCGATGGCACACCTTCGAAAATGGCTGAGAGTTTAGCAGTAAACTCGTCGTCCTCCGTGTCATGGTCTGCAGTAAACAGTTTTGCAAAATAGTCTCGGAAAACTTTTTGAACTTCATCTGGGTCATTAACAATGATACCATCCCCTTCAGCACCTCATCGATGTAGCAGGGCTGGCATCGACGATCTCGGTTTCTTTGCACTTATGTCAAATTTTCAATTTCATCGGTCAATGAGGGCATTTCTCTTGCGAGCTTTGTAGCCTGGAACCTCTGCTTTAGAAGATTTTGATAATTAATTTTTTGTGCTTCAAGGTATTCGAGCATAGCGAACGTAGTTGACCCACCTCTTTCAATAATTTGAATGCGTCGGAGAATCTCATTCATCTTGGCCTTGAGGCAAGCGTGGTGCGCTTTTTCTGCCTGTTAAACTATGAGGTGCCAGTGAGATTTCAAATGGTCCCATGTAGTCGGAGTTATGCAACCCACTTCTGCCAGTGAGGCCGCCAGCTCAGTTTGAAGTACGGAAATGCTTTCGTCATCATGAAGAATAGTTGGGACCATCCTCCATGGTCTGTGGGTTCTCGTTGTTGTGCTCACGTTAAACGTGAAGAGTAGCGGAGCGTGATCGCCGAGTTTCTGCTGGCTTGGCGCAAGCTGGACCACCTCACATGCTTGTACGTTCGCTAAAAAGTCTTCGGGCACATAAGCTCTATCTATTCGGCTTTGGTAAATGCCACAAGTACGGGTTGCGACAAACCCGACTCCATGTAGAGCCAACCACCCATCTGACAGCTTGAGATCTTGAACAAATTGCTGTAGTTCTCTGGCGTAATAACTGTTGGTGCCTTGGCCAGGACCCCTGACGTCTCGTGTAGTATCAAGCACGCAGTTGAAATCTCCAACAAGCACGTATGATATCAGCTCGATCAAAATTTTTTTGACACCATTATAGAAGCCGTTTGATTCTGACCTCGTTACGGGCGCATATACGTTGACAAATCTGACTCGCTTGCAGTGAAGTACCACATCTACTCTTATGATGCGGCCTTCGATGTCAACAAGACCGTGAGCACCCCTCCTCAGCGTTGTGTTCATGAAAACAAGTCCTGTGCCACGTGCGCGCGCATCTGTGTGTGAGAAGAAGGCCGCAACATGAAACTTTTCCTGAAACTCTGCAACGTCAAGCTTAGTACGAAAGTTTGTCTCCTGCAAGAAGAGCATGTCTACGCGATGCGCCAGCTCGAGGTCAAGTGCTGCCTGCTGCTTCACCGAGTTTCGGAAACCGCGAACATTGAACGACATAAAAGAAAGTGATCCCATTGTTGAAATAAAGGCGAGAGGTTGCTTAAAGGAAAGAAAAGGTAAAAAGAGGAGAGCCAAATGCTAAAAGTACATATCGTCGTTGCTCACAGTTGGTGACGTTTGCCGTGGCGTTGATCCCACGCGGGGTTCTTAAATGTTCTCTGTTTAGCGGAGTCACTGCCGTTCTCCCACTGCCTGGCTTGAATCGGCGTTGTGAACTCGAAGACTCGATGCGTCTGCAGATTGTGCTGGTTTGGTAGAAACCTTGGTGTCCGCCGTTTCGCTCCACGTCGGTGGTCGGCTTCTTAGCTGCTCCATCGATGTCGAAAGCGTAGCTTTCATGTTTTTCAAGGTCGTCGACATTCCACGGTTAGCGTTTGGTGTACTCTTACTGGCGTCTGTCGCTGTCGTGGGAGAGGAAATCCAAACAGTGTTTTCTGCGATGCCTCTTGTAATGTGTACCTGGTCGTCTAGCATTTGGTGCTTATCGGACGCCATTGATAGCTGCAGTTATGTCGAGTTTCGATGCTTCCTACTAGTGATGAGAAATCGCTGAACGTTTCCGTGGAACTCCCATTTGGGTGTTCATGTTGCGTCTGAGTGGGCTGTTCATCTGAAGTTGGCTTATCTGGCGTACTTGGCAGCTTGACGATAGTAGCGTCTTCCGACTTTGCGTCTACGAAATTATCGGGCAGTCTCTTTTCATCCCAGTGGTCTGGTGTCTTGACTCGTGTCGTTTTCTTTTGAGGACACAGTACTTCATAAGTTCTAGATTGCTTGATCACACTTGATGAGCTTGAAGAGAATTTTTCAATTGTTGGAATACGCGGTCACCGAGCGTCATAATATGACACTCGGTGACCGCGTATTCTGAGCTGCGTCTGCCTATGATCTGCGCTTGAAACATTCTTTGGTCAGGTGATCACCTCCACACTTCCTGCAGGCTTCAGTGCACTCTTCCACAGCGTGTCGGGACGCGCTGCACCTCAGACAAAAAGGTGTGCACGGGCCACGGCCATGTGGCCTTCGTTGTGGCAACACGCACAGGCGCGACGCATGCCATGGTACTCCAACATAGCGCGGTGTCCATGGATGAAATGAAGTTCGGTGCGGGCTTTGCCATTTCCATCTTCACCACTCGTGTACAGGTAAATGTAGACTGACGTCGTTGAGAAGTAATACATGATATACTACGTACTTTGCCGAAATGCTGCAAAACATAGATGACCGCGTCTTCGGGTACAAACGGCGGCAACCTGTACACACTCACGAACACACTTGGTTGGCCGACTACTTTCACTTGAACTTTTTTTCCTCTGAAGGACAAAACCTTCGTTCACCATGGGCTTCGTGGCTTGTTCCGCTGTCCTCGTTGCTACAAAGAACTTTAAAGCGCCGAGGTGCTGCAGTAACAACACCCCTTCTCTACCAGTCGTCTCTTCGACACACGCGATGATCTCATCGGCGAATACCGCGCTTTCAGGAATGGTAAACGTGAAACAATGTTTTTTGGCGAGCTGCCTACTGCTCACGACGCCATCCTCCCAGGGGCCCCAATGGTCGGCGACTTCTCAGCCGAAGCCCCAGGGAACCTGAATATGGGTCAGACGCCGAAGGGACGCCGCCGAAACACTCGACGCACGCGTCGGTGAGAGCCGCCCTGACACAATTAAACACGAATGCTGATGGTGAAGCTCCTTAAAGCGGTACCCGTTTGTCCCTCGTGGCCGTAGTAGTAGTGTGTAACAAGTATTACATTTTGACCTCCAAGGTTGTGGCGGTGAGAGATTTCTTCTGTGCGTTGTTGTACAATAAAAGATAGTGCTCAATGTACATGACAATGACTGCTAAGGGGGAATGAGAGACAGGAGAATTCCTCTTTATTTATTGCGCACACTGCAATTTTTTTTGCTATTCAACAACGCACAGAAGACAAGAAAGGGTTGCTACGTTATACTCGCTGGGCGTAACTTCCTAAGTTTTAGAAAGGTGTAGCGTGCGTTGGGTCGCAGTGCCATGAAGACAGTGAACTAGTAAATACCATGGACTCGGGGTGGTTAAAGGTGGGAAGTTGATATGAAGCGCAAGCCGTAAGAAAGTGTGCGTGTGCCTCCTCTTGTTCAGTCCTTAGAATGTCCGCTGGATGGCGGTGCTTTTATATGAGGAATATATGATGCGAAGATGCGAGATGGTGGTACTTGGAGTGTTGAATAGGTGAATGAACGGACACACAGACAGATGCATGGACGGACGCATGAATGACTGCATGGACGGATGAACGCATGAACGGACGCAGGAGCGGATGCATGGACGAACGGAGGGACGGACGCACAGATGAACGTGCGGATGCACGAAGAGACTCACGCACGGACGAGCAGATGGACGCATGGGTGGCCACACAGGCGCACGCATAGATGGACGGACTAATGCTTCGCCACACTAACCATCACTCACTCCGTGGACATGCTGCCATTTTTTGTCACTCTCTCCAGACGCAAGAGTATCGTCTTTCGAGACATTTGCAGTGAAACATGCAGATAGGGGGTCAAATTTTTCCTCTGTCATCCGTCGGTGCAACAGAGCAGGTGGTAACAATGCTGATTGTTGGCCTAAATGGTATTTGCTTATTGACATGCTTTGGTCGCAAATAACACAAACACAGGTAAAGGAACACACAAGAACATGCACGAGCTGTTTCTGCTTGTTCTTGTGCGTTCCTTTACTTGTTTTTTTGTATTTGCGGCCAAAACATGTCATTGAGAGCAATGATTGCCAATTTACGTTCTAATCATAAGCAGGTTTTTATGGGTAATGCAAATGCTACACATAACATAAGAGTTCGTAGTTATTCGCTGAAACGTTATGTTTCGCAGAGCAATGCAGTCGGAAATTTTAATGAAATTTGTCGAGAAGTAAAATTGATCTATAAAAAACTTTTGAAATAAACACGAGCCTGCATGAGCAAGTGATATGCGTGAAGTCCGCAAAATTTGCCTAACGTCACGTAAATTCAAATTCAGACTAGGCGGGATGAGGATCACTGCGGGCGGAGCTTACAATTATTCTTGGCCTGTTACCGCCTATAGACACATTTATTTGTGCGTCTGCAGTAGCCGTACGGACGTGGCCTGTCATTAAAAATGCTTGGCAGGCTGTATCCGTACGGCTGCGGCGGACGCAAAACTACATCCGTATACTCTTTCGGCTCGTTCATGTGATGAAACTTACGCAAAACCCAACCCGCCTCCGTTGTCTTTGCGTTTTAAACAAACGTTTACTCGAGTGAGCGGTACACTACACCGAGTTTCACTGCAAACTGTTCTTTCAGCACACGCTTCGTTGCCCGTTTCGACCGACTCAATGCCGTGCGCACCGCTGCTGCTTCGCATCTCATCAAAGTTCTCTTTGGGGAGATGGTGTATAATTTATTTACTTATTTGTGATGTTATATGACTGAAAGACAAACTGCGATTCCCTAACAGAAAACTTAGCTTAATAATAAATGCATGGAGTAATTTTTAGCTGCAGTATCAGAGACGTACTTGCACCAGAGTGGCCAAAAAGACTTTCCCGATCTTAAGTTTTAGTGCATATTTTTATAATTTATACCTGCGATACTTCAGTGTGCTACACTCCAAGGCAAAATAGTGTTAAAACGGTGAGTGGTTCGTCCTTTTGAGGCCTAATGGGGCTGCCACAACCATTAATCCCTTTAAGGACTAACGGCACCAAGTATAACAGTTAGTCCCCACAGACGAACTCAAGGGACTAACATTTAGTCTCAGATTTAAGCCTTAGTGAGAAACCGTCAGTCTCACAATTCACATCAAAGGACAAACATTTAGTCCTCACATTGGCACCTTATAGAGCAACTGTTAATTTCCACATTTACACCTTACCGGGCAACTGTTAGTCATCACAGTTGCACCTTGCCGGACGAATGGTTGATCCACTCAAATACTCCAATCGAATGAACTTTTTGTCTCCAGTTCAAACATATTTTTTTCTTTATTTTCGGCCAGGTCTGATAATTTTGTCGCCTGTTTTTCTGCGCAGTGAGCAACAAATTGCGCCGAAAAGAACACGCTGAAAGTAGTGAGCCACCTATGTGTAACTGCTTTCGTAGTCACGGCAACAACGAAAGACAAAAGTGAGACATCTAAATCATTTATTTTTCTACATACAGATGAAGATTCTACATTCTCTTAAGTGAATTTCCGGTGAAGTGTACCAGTCCAGTCACGTTGTCAAATCTTGTTCACTCCTTGGGGAGCTCCTCCGACGGAAGCGATAGATGACAGGCATTGCAGACGCCAGCGCATGCAGCCTCCTGCCTTTTGTGTTCCCACGGCTGCACGTACAATAATATAGTAAAAATAGTTACACACACGTGACAGGAGATGAAGATGCACGCATATGACAAGTACATGCGCGGTAATATAAAAACAAGACTTAAAATATGACACACAAATAACTTTACCTTCACATTTCACACAGTCCTTCTGAAGCTGCTCTAACGAAAGAGATGGATGACAGGCATCGCAGACGCCAGCGACACAGTCTTCTGCACGGTGTGTGCCCACGGCTGCACAATAAGTATTTAAGATAGTGAGTCGCAAGTGACAGAGGATGAATACAAATGCATATGAGAAATACGTGCATTATAAAATGAAAACATACGTGAGATATGACATGCTAATAATTTCATTGTGATGTCACACATCGTCAAAGACTCATTTTGATCCCAGCGCAACAGCTTAGGAGCGGTGGCCGCGGCCACAAACGCAAACCACCGTGCCGTTAACAAGTCGGTGAGTCCCAAGCGAGCAACGTCATTCAGCTCGAGCAAGCGAACGTGAGACCAAGCACGGCGCCGCACGCTGAGTGTCTGCCGCCAGCGAAGTTCGAACAGGAGAGCGAGTGTACGCTTGGCGGCCGCCACGAACAGCGCCGAGCTGGTTTGGAGCTAGCGCTAAAAAAATCGACGGTAATGCGGCCCTTTTCCACAAACTCGAGCGAGTGCAGCGCGCAAAGGCGAGTCCGCCGCCGCGGCCAACTCATGGCACCGAGCTGCTTGCGACCGACTGACGGAAAAGCCAACTGTAATGGCGCCCAATTTTAAATGAGTTCTGACGCTAGCGAAAGTCCCGCCAGCCCGTGCTGGTGCACTTACGGTGCACGACATACTACAACCAAGCTCTTTACAAAAACCTGCAACATGTTTGCGATGACTCCGACACAGCGACGAGGTTTCAGCCCAATATCGTCAGCCCAGAGCTAATCGAGGCGGCGAAGACAGGTGAGCCCTCGACGACCGAGCGTACGGGAGGCCAACGGCAATGGCTGCCCATTTCCAGGCGGTCGCAAAGCTCAGGCGAACTGCAGACACTCAAGCTGACCTTCGCGATGCATTTCGTGCGTGCGATATACAACACGACCGAGCCCGTTGCCGGCAAGCGTGACAAGTAGAGTAGAATAAAGAATGATAACCTACTTACCTTAGAATGCAGCGCTGTTTTCTGCCCTGAGTCGAACTGAAGTATATATCCGATAGCTCTGTTATCTTCTCGGCCGCCATATTGGCCTTCCCCACTGTTGCTGTCGTGTGTTGGTTCTGACTATCTTGAAGCCAGAGATATACAGCGTGGCGTGGTGACGTGTCGACACTTGCTCTTGACTTCATGGGTGCAGCGAAACACAAAAGCTGCAGACCACGCTCATTCAAACGTACACACAAGCACCAAGTCGTAATTCTTAGATCGTCGAATCCAGGCGGCCCTGGTCAAGCACTCCGAGCGCGACGCAACGCTAACCGTCGCCGGCAAAATACGGGAAAGACTGAGCCAGCAGAGGAGGAGAAGGAGGGCTGGTCACCTTGGCAACGCTTTTCGCGCTGCCTGCAATCCCCGGGCGGTTCATCCCTTGGTTTCCCGCGGCACGCTTCCCTCTGCGGTTGCTCCTCAATGCTCTCTCCGTTAATCGCGCGCATATTCGGCTCCGTTACTTGTTTTTTGGGTAATTTTGCCTTATAGTGTACAGCTTGATGAATGTTCACCATCAGTAGGAGTTTGCTACTTAGCATGCACCTAAGTCAAGTTTGTTCACCCCTTTTTTACTTCTATACAGGGGAAATAGTCAATGGACAGTAATTGACTACAACTTGTTCAAGCCAAGAATGAAGAAACTACCGCAAGATTTTGTGTGGTATCACGAAGAGCTACCGTAAGTTGAAATTTAATTTTTTTGGGTGTGTTCTGTGGCCAATATGATATATAACAGGACAACTGACACAAAGAAGTAGAATCAATTCAAGTATTATGCAGTGTACTTTCTTTCATATTTGACCCGCAATAACGTTTTCTAGGTGAGAGCAGCTATGCGTGCACATTTTTAGCGCTGTCAGAGCTTAGTGTAATGACTATTTCAAAGGCATTCTCAGACTTTGTTCACCGTGAGATACGAAAGTCTTCCAAGCTCACCTATTTGTTTCTTCAGTATGGAGACTGATGGAGGAATTAATGTAGCGGCAAGTCAACTACTTGTTCAATGTTGTAGTTTTCACCATTTCTTCGAGTGCGGCTGTGCAGCTGTACAGCTCCACAAATATACGCACCACGGCAAGGTGGCCGAATATTTTTGACCAGGTTCTGGTGCTCAGCTGCTGATCACGGTACCAAGATCACGGTACCGGATCGTCCGCGCAAGGCCAACATTTCGATGGAGGTCTGTTAAGAACACTATATGGTCCGAATTTCCGGAGCGCTTCCTCGCGGCATCCCTCAGAATGGTAGCGTAGTTTTTGTAATGCCATACCTTCGAAACTATATACATATAATTTGGCCCCAACTGGCGTCCCGCTGAAAGAGTCATAATTGAGGTTTCATAACCAACACCGGCGATTTCTCAAAGCTAGGTCTACAACTGCACATACGCTTTATATATATTTGTGTTTTGACGCAATATTAATGAGATATAACAGACAATAATGCCAAGAAGTGTATAGGGGAAGTTAATAAACCAATATAAATATAACTGTGAAGGAAGAAAAGTGGGTGAAAAGATAACTTGCCGTGAGCACGAACCGAACCTGCGTTATTTCGAAGTCGCAGGTTCGGTTTCTGCTTATGGCAAGTTACTTTTTCACCCACTTTTCTTTTTCACATTTACATTTTATTTGTTTATTAACTTCCCCTATACACTCCTTGGCATTATTGTCTGTCAGATCTCATTATTATCGTGTCAAAACGCGGAAAAACGAGCCCTTAAGTACACACTTCTTTTCGTCAGTATATATATATATATATATATATATATATATATATATATATATATATATATATATATATATATATATATATATATATTCTGTGGGTCCGTTGCAAATATAATTTAGAATAAAGGAGAACACTTACAAAAGTTGATAATTGTTTACTCAAAACAATTATCAAATTTTCGTAAGTGTGCTCCTTTATTATTAACAATATATATATATATATATATATATATATATATATATATATATATATATATAAGGAAAAGAAGTGTATACCAAAGGGCTCGCTTTCCCGTGTTTTGACACAATATAATGAGATCTAACACACAATATTGCCAAGGAATGTACAGGAGAAGTTATTAGTACCAATGAAACGTAAATAACAAGAAAGAAAAGTGGATGAAAAAATAACTAGCCGTGAGCAGGAATCGACCCTACGACCTTCGAATAACGCGTTCGATGCTCTAACCACTGAGCTACCACAGCGGCCTCTCGAACCAAAGAGGCCGCTGTGGTAGCTCAGTGGTTAGAGCATCGAACGCGTTATTCGAAGGTCGTAGGTTCGATTCCTGCTCACGGTTGGTTATTTTTTCATCCACTTTTCTTTCTTCCTATTTAAATTCCATTGGTTCTAATAACTTCTTCTGTACATTCCCTGGCATTACTGTCTGTTAGATCTCATTTATATATATATATATATATATATATATATATATATATATATATATATATATATATATATATATATATTGTGACGATGGAACGCGTTTATTTACAGGAAATGGTTGAGATCGGTACAGCTCAGAGCCAGAAAACCGGAGACCGAGCTGCTCGTGAGCCAGACCGCTTCCACCTCCTCTTCTTCATCCGCCCATCGAGGTGTGTCATTTCCCCCGTTCGCAGACGATGCCCACTGGGCGAGTCAATAGGAAGGTTGGTGGTGATATGGCTTGAGGCGCGCGACGTGTGTCAGCTGTGTCTTGCTAGAGCGCCGACCATTGCTTGTGACGCCGGAGATGACGTATGTGACGTCACTGAGACGGTCAATGACTACAAATGGTCCGGAGTAGCGGGCCAGAAACTTTTGGCATAAACCACGTTTGCGGACAGGTGTCCACAACCACACCAGGTCACCCTTTGTGTAAGCAACGGAGTGATGGTGGGCGTCGTACCGGGTCTTGGAGCGCTGTTGAGATGCAATGGTTCGAAGGCGTGCGACGCGACGGGCTTCTTCAGCGCGGCATAGTGACTCGGCAACCGATGTTTCCACATCTAACGTAAAAGGCAGAATGGTGTCGAGACAACTGCGAGGGGAGCGGGCGTAGAGCAGGAAAAAGGGCGCGTACCCTGTCGTCTCGTGTTTCGCGGTGTTGTAGGCGTATGTGATATAGGGCAGTACTTCGTCCCAGTTTTTGTGCTTGGCATCAACATAAATTGACAACATGTTCGTTAGCGTCCTGTTGGTCCGCTCTACGAGGCCATTCGTCTGGGGGTGATACGGGGTTGCGTGGCGGAATTGGCTGGCAGACAGGCGTAGGATCTCTTCAACGACGTCAGCGACGAACTGACGTCCCCGGTCGCTAATGACGACTCGTGGAGGGCCATGACGGAGAATGATATGCCGAAGCATAAACTGCGACACGTGAAAGGCTGTTGCAGTAGGTATAGCCGCAGTTTCTGCGTAGCGCGTCAGGTGGTCGACGCACACGATGACCCATCGATTGGCACTGGCTGAACGCGGAAACGGACCTAGAAGGTCGACACCAACAATCTCGAAGGGAGAGCTAGGAGGTGGTACGGGATGGAGAAGTCCGGGTGATGTAGTTGTGGGACGCTTGTGACGTTGACATTGTTCGCAACCCGCTACGTATTTTTCTGTGTCGCGTCGCATCTTGGGCCAGTAAAACCTTTGCTGGATGCGATGAAACGTTCTGGCGAAGCCCATGTGCCCACTGGTTGCGTTGTCATGGCAGAACCGAAAAATTTGGGGACGTAGAGTGCGTGGAACTACCAGAAGCAGACGGGCGCCTTGGCCAGAATAATTCTTCTTGTAAAGGACGGCGTCATGAACTACAAAAGAGCTTGAACTGGTCGGGTCATTCGCGGAGGCAAACAGGTGATCTAAGCAATGATCCTCGTGCTGTGCTGTCCGGAAAGCCGCGATGTCAGGAAAATGAGAGTCGATAGCTGTGATAAAATCGTCAAAATTATCAGCTTCACACTCGGTCGTTGGTAGAGGAAGCCGTGACAGGCAGTCAGCGTCTGCGTGGCGATTACCGCTCTTGTAGCGGACCGTGAAGTCAAATTCTTGTAACCGTATGGCCCATCGCGCAAGTCGACCAGATGGATCACGTAGGCTCACCAACCAGCAAAGAGAGTGATGATCGGTGATTACTGAGAAACGACGACCGTAGATGTAGGGGCGAAACTTGTGTACGGCGAAAACGACGGCGAGGCACTCCAATTCGGTAACCGTATAATTACGCTCTGCCTTGCTCAGGGACCGGCTTGCATAGGCGACGACGTGTTCAGCATTGTTGTGTCGTTGAATAAGCACCGCGCCGAGACCAACTCCACTGGCATCGGTGTGGATTTCCGTGGAAGCAGAGGGATCGAAGTGGCATAGTATTGGCCCGGAAGTGAGAGCGAACTTTAGTTGCTTAAACGCTGACTCACAATTTGGTGTCCAGTGGAAAGGGACGTCCTTGCGCAGCAAGTCAGTCAGTGGCTGGGCCTTTTCAGCAAAATTAGGTACAAAGCGGCGAAAATAAGAGCATAGGCCCAGAAAGCTTCGGAGCTCGCGGATAGACTGTGGCTGCTTAAACTTGCTGACGGCGTCCACTTTCTGCGGGTCCGGCCTAACACCAGCTTTGTCCACAAGGTGTCCTAAAACCAGTGTTTGCCGTTCACCGAAACGACATTTTTTTGAGTTCAGTGTCAAGGCGGCTTTCTCCAAACATGTTAGAACAACGTCAAGGCGATGATTATGTTCCTCAAAAGTTCGTCCAAAAATAACCACATCGTCCAGGTAACATAAACAAATTTCCCATTTAAGGCCTCTCAAGACGGTATCCATATAGCGTTCAAATGTTGCCGGAGCATTACACAAGCCGAACGGCATAACATTAAATTCAAATAGACCGTCTGGCGTTACAAAAGCCGTCTTCTCTTTATCAACTGGGTCCATGGGAATCTGCCAATACCCGGATCGCAAGTCTACCGAAGAAAAGTAGGAAGCTGAATGAAGGCAGTCAATTACGTCATCAATGCGGGGGAGGGGGTACACGTCCTTCTTGGTTATAGAATTGAGACGCCGATAATCAACACAGAACCTCCAGGACCCGTCTTTTTTCTTTACCAAAATAACAGGTGCAGCCCACGGACTTGACGATTCTTGAATTACACCAGTGGCTAGCATCTCGCCAACTTGTTCAGCAATAACTTTGCGTTCGGACACGGACACGCGATAGGGCTTTTGTCGGAGAGGATGAGCAGAGCCAGTATCGATCTTGTGACGAGCGCGCGTGGTCGGTATCTGAGCCCTAGGCACCTTCCGTGCAAAATCAAATACTTTAGCATGTCTCGCCAGCAGTGCAACCAGGTCTTTGCGCTTCTGTGAGGAAATGGACTTGCTAACCATTTTTGAAAATTCAGCTTCCATACCAGAAGTTTCCGGACCCGCCCTTTCAAGATCGCTTAAAGCTCCAATGCAGGTGCTGCTCTGCTTTTCGAACAGGGCAAGGCGCATACCAGCCGGTAGTACAACCGACTCGGGTGAGCTGTTTATCACCCATAATTGAGCCGTCTCGTCTGCGAGAGATACAATGCATCGTGGTACAAAGATGTTTTTCTTGAGACAAGCTACAGGCAACGGCTCAATCACTATGTCACGTGAATTCAAACTCGAGTTGGTTTCCGAAGTGGTCACTTGTACGCTGGCCGTGGACCACGCTGGCAGAAGTACATCTTTAGCTACAGTGAGGTTACCTTTCTCACAATCAGGCTGCTGGGCGAGAGTAGACAACAGAACCTCACCTGCTCCACAATCCACGGTCGCACGACACTCTCGCAAAAAGTCTATGCCAAGTATAACGTCATGCGTTGATTGAGCCAGTACTGTGAATTCCGCCTTGAACGTTTTACCGGCAACACTAACAGACGCAGTGCAGACGCCGACAGGACGCAAGAATGCGCCGCTCACTGCCCGAAATGTGGCAGGTTTGTCCCAGTGAAACATAACCTTACGGCCCAGTCGTTGCTTAAAAACTAAACTCATCACGGAAACACTTGCGCCAGTGTCTATCAATGCCATCGTGGGAACGTCGTCAACAAGTACCTGAACCTTATTCTGAAGCATAGAAACTGGTGGAGGCATTCTTTGATGAAAATCGGTACGTCCAGCGACCTCACCTCCGTCGGCCGCGCTGGCTAGTTTCCCGGTGGCGGAGACGAAATTCGTGACCGGCGCCGTGGAGATGGTGACCGAGGTGGACGGGTGGTGGGCGGCGTTAAGCTGCGCACAGATCCGGGCGAATCACTCCGGTTGATCGGCTGGTAGGCGTGCCGCTCGTCAGTTGGGTTGGGGGGCCAGTAGGTGTAGTCAGGCCGTTGGCTTCGTTGTGCAAACGTCGCGGATCTCTGAGGGAATGTCGAACGTGGATTACGTCGCATTGGGCAAAATCGGGCGATATGTCCACGAACACCGCACTGGTAGCAGACGGGCCGTTCACGGGGCATAGGGAACGTCGCTGGATGTTGAGGGTACGCGGCGCTCTGTTCCCACTGAGACGCAAAAGGAGGTGGATGGCTGTTGTAGCCGTAACGACTGTGGGGAGCATAAGGCGGCTCTACATAAGAAGACGTCGGTGGTGGAGCCCTTAGCTGAGGGCCGCGGTTGGGATAGCTGCGCTCCTCGAAACTCGTAGCATTGATACTTGTGGACGGTGTATCGCACGGTGGTTCTCGGGCGTTCAAGGGCGCGTAAAAGTGACGACGAAGTTCCTCACGTACAATGAGGCGAATCGTTGACGAAAGGTCGGTAGGCACGGAGTCTTGGCACACATCGACAGTGGCGACGGTCGTAACATTGGCAAGGCGTCCGAACTTCGTAGTGATGCGGCGAGTCTTTAGGGCCTCAAACGTTCGGCAGTGCCCAATCACATCGGCCACAGACTCAAGACTCTCCTTGCCGATAAGGAAGTGGTAGACGTCTTCCGCAATTCCTTTGAGAATGTGGCCCACCTTGTCCTCTTCCGTCATGTTGGTGTCCACACACTTGCACAGTTTCAGTACCTCCTCAATGTAGGTTCTGCATGTCTCACCACAAGCTTGAGCTCTCTGCGACAACATTTGCTCTGCACGTTTCTTCTTCGTCGCAGGGTCGCCAAAGCACTTCTTGATCTCCTCCATAAACTGGTCCCATGTTGTCAAGGTGTCTTCGTGATTCTCGAACCACACTAAAGCACTGCCATCGAGAAATAGACCCACGTGGGACAACTGGCTGGCCGCATTCCAGCCATTGGCTCGGCTCACCCGTTGATAGTGGCTGAGCCATTCTTCAACGTCATCGCCAGGTTTTCCTGTAAATGTGCGTGGCTCTCGGTAGTGGAAAGACGGCGCCCTCGCGACCGGCTGCTGGATGTCTCCGTCCAAGTTCATATCTTGAGGTAGTGGTGGCAAGCCCGCTAGTCGACGGCTGCGGCGAAGCTCGTGCTCTTGCGGTTCCGTCGTTAGTAGACGGCTGCTCTCCGGTCTCGCTTGACAGTAGCTGGCTTACCCAGCACCTTCCACCACAACTGTGACGATGGAACGCGTTTATTTACAGGAAATGGTTGAGATCGGTACAGCTCAGAGCCAGAAAACCGGAGACCGAGCTGCTCGTGAGCCAGACCGCTTCCACCTCCTCTTCTTCATCCGCCCATCGAGGTGTGTCAATATATATAAATACATACATACATATACACACCAGATTCTTTGAACGTCATTCACGCTGCACCCGACGTATTGTATGCACAAACTTTCACGGAAGTGTCTTTACTTAGCGTTTTCAGCTGGTGGACCAGCCTTCGTCAGATATAATGTGACAAGAATTCATACATGGCTTTAAAAGCTCCTTTCAATAATTGGTCAGCGCCATCTGCGCCGGTTACGATTACAATGCGCACCATAATGTCTCACGTGCTTCAGAAAAAAAGAAAAAAAATGAAAAAGAGAAAAAGCAGAAGCACACACACACTGATTGATATGTGTGGTTTAACGTCCCAAAACCACCATATGATTATAAGAGACGCCGTAGTGGAGGGCTCCGGAAATTTTGACCACCTGGGGTTCTTTAACGTGCACCCAAATCTGAGCACACGGGCCTACAACATTTCCGCCTCCATCGGAAATGCATCCACCGCAGCTGGGATTCGAACCCGCGACCTGCAGGTCAGCAGCCGAGTACCTTAGCCACTAGACCACCGCGGCGGAGCGACACACACACACTGAAGACATGGTTGAGGATTCCCTTGCATGCATTGTGACGTGGTAAAATTCCTACATGTAGTTGAAAGATGTAGAAGCACAGTGTTGTGTAAATACATTGCATGGCAGTAGAAGAATATCTCAGTGATATGTGATCGTGTAATTGAAGCCACTGTAAAATGATTCAAAATAAGTTTTCAAAAATGTAGATAAATTTGAAAAAAGCAAAAGGGCAAACAAAGAAGGCGTGATTTAGGCGGTACAATGTGAAACCAGTGCATCATTGCTCTTAATCTTGTGAAAGACAGGTCAGTTTTCCTTTTTTTTCTTTGATTCCAGCGGAAACATTAATAAATTTATGAATGGGATATGATTCGTGTAGTTCACGATCATGGCTGGTGTGGAATTCCAATTCTAGTTTTGTGACATTAAGGTTACTAAATGAGTGGCCGGGCATATTCACATGTTTGATAAAGAAAGCTTTGGTTTGGTATTAGCATGCGATCTGTGATTGTTAAAACGTATTCTGAATGGGGTTTCAGTGTGGCTTGTGTATTGCATGTGGCAGGTGCCACACTCAAGCAAATACACTACAATGAATGAATCCCAATTAAAGCTGCCCTTAATTGTGAAAATGAGTTGAGTATATGTGCTGGTGGCCGTAAATGACGGTTCTATATGAAGACAAACTTTACAACGCGGTTTGTTGCACCAGCTATAACCAGTATGGTGAGTGGCATCAATTTTACATGACGTCAGGATGCCACCTATGTTTTTTGAGCACCTTTACACTAATCGAGAGGGCTCAGGAAAGACCGCTTTTAGTCTGTCTCTTTGGGGGAGGATGTTGTAATGGTTACGCAGTATACCTTGAACTTTGAAGATGGACGCTGAACGTGTTAGTACCAAATTGGCTTACTGCAACCCGTTGCTTTTTATGCTACCTTGTAAACAGTCTATTCGATCGCGTCCTCTGGCTCGGTGAATGGCGTCGTCAATAATGTTTTCTGGATATTTTCGCTTAAGAAGCTTCTTCTTCAGATGATGGCGGCAGGAATTAAAATCTTGATCTTCAGAGCATATGCGCCTAAAGCGCTGTGCATGGCTCTATGGTATTCCAGTTTTCAAATGGCGCACGTAGCTACTTTCAAAATAAAGGGACTGGTGATTACCGTTGGCTTTCTAAAAAAGCTTCGTAATTAGGCGTCCATGGGAAATGGTAGTCATGACGTTGAGGAAAGCTACAGTCAAGGGTGAGTGAGTATAGGATATTGTTATACCAGGATGTACATGGTTGAATTTCGCTATAATGTTTAGAAGTTTGGTTTCACCATTTGTCCAAATAAAAATATGTGATCGGTGCACAGGTTTGAAGTGCACAGGCTTTACTGGCACACCCTTAAAGAAACGAGTCTTCGAGCACTCCCATGAAGATGTTTCGTATGTAGGGCCTATCTTTGTGCCCATCTATGTTCCACTGATCTGTACGTAATGAGAGCCATTGAATTCGACGTTATCAACTCGACAATTAGCATCAGCAGTGTTTCACGAGTTGACGTGTCAATTAGCTTGTCAGATTCGAGGTGGTCATATGAATCTAAAACTGCCTGAATACCGTCCTTTAGGGTGATTTTAGTGTAGAAGGAGGTGACGTTCATCGTCCCCCGAAGCGAATCATTAGGCACTTCTAGGTGCAATATTCCATTGAGAAAATCATTCGTACCCATAACAAAGGAAGCGAATGTGGGCGGAAGAAATTTTATGAAACTCTCTACGTAACGAGATATGTTTTCTAATACTGTTCGAATGGATAAAACAATGGGACGGCCTGGATTTGCTGACTTGTTTATCTTTGGTAGCAGTTAAATTATTCCGGCAAAAGGACTAAACGAAATTAGGCTGCGTTCTGTCTTATCGTCGACCCTTTTCTTTTTTACCAATGCTTTAATGGTATCTTTTATGATGACAAAGAGGTCAGTGGTAGGATAACGGGAAGTTGTTTCTAAAGCAGTGTCAGATAACTCTCATACGGATTCTTTTATGTAACTTTCTATGCCCGTTATCACAATCAAGCCGCCCTTGTCTGCTGGTTTTATGACATTATCATCACGTGCATTTAAACATTTGAGGGCGTCAAATGTACTGGTAGAACGATTTTTTTTGGAACGGACTACGCGTTTTTTAAGCGTCGAGCATGTCACGCGAGACAGCTTTAATGTAAAGGTCTCGGCACTTATCGCTTTGTGAGGCGGGCTTCCATTGTGTCATGGAGAATATAGCCGGGCGAGCTTCCTAGTTGCTAGCATGGTCGTGAAAACACTCCTTTAGCCTGAGATTCCGAGCGAAACATATATAATCTTCATCAACTCAAATTCGTCATGGCCGCCAGAAGTTGGACAAAAATTCAGGCCTTTGGAAAGAACCCCTTCCTCTGCTGGGAGGATTGTAACGCCAGAAAGGTTGACTGCGTTGGCGTCCTATTGGCTTATCTTCGGCAATGTTTTAGGTGTTCGTAAAAAAAGTAATTGGCGAACTCCTCATCTTTGTCATGTAGGGTGCTGCTTGTGCATCAGCCCGCAATAGTTTCCGAGCTTTTATTTTGCCTAGGGCGTCTACTTTTCTTTCCTCATGCACAGTCAACAAATTTGCTGCCTAGATAGGGTAGTTTCTTCTTTCAAAAGCTTACCAGTTGACATTTCATAGTGATTTATGATAATGCCAATAAGCTCAAATGGAGCATTGGTCAGCATATCTTGCAACCTAAGCTTATTTGCGGTTGACAGTTCAGAGGTAGCAGGGTTTACATAAAGCCTAACACCTTCGTGAATTTCGGAAGTATTTACATATTGCCTGAGGCACCAAACATGCGATTCCACGCGAGTGCGTTTTTCAATCATCGGCCGGTACTTCAGAAAACATGCAGAAAGAATACTGAAATTTTGAGAACCGGAGAAGCCCTGTAGTCACGGGCTTCTTGCGGCTGGTTTGTTCGGAGTGTTGCAGTTCTGAACGTACGTTGGCATTCTGTCTCTGGATCTTGAAGTCTGTTTCGGGGAGCTCGGGGGCTGTTCTGTCGAGTGGTCACAACAGGACGACGTGGTGACGAGAGTTCTCTTGGGGAAAAGCTGGCGGATGTGGCTTGCTGTAAGGCTTGAACCCTCGAAGCTGGGATGTAAGGCTTGATAGACAGGTATCCTTTATGATGCGCATTGTAATGTTAACCAGCTCAGATGGCGCGGACCTGTTAGTAAAAGGAGTTGTTAAAGCCACGTATGAATTCTTGTCACATTATTTGGACGAAGGCTGGTCCACCAGCTAAAAAAGTTCAATATATATATATATATATATATATATATATATATATATGTCTGTGTGTGTGTGTGTGTCTGTTAGATCTCATTATTATTTTGTCCAAACACAAAAAAATGGGCGCTTAGGTATACATTTTTTTCTTATATATATATATATATAATATCCTGAGCGCGCATAAGGCTACACCAGATACAAGGTTGCGAAAAATGTTTACCGTTTACTTGCTATCGTAACCCTAAATAATAAATAATACCACTAGTAGATACTTAACAATAGATACTCTAAGTTGCCACAGATACGATGTATTCATACAGCCAACCTGAAATTTTTGTCCCCAGGCATGGTCGTACAATAGCCTGTTTGCAGTAAAGAAGTCCCCAGTGGCAAGCCTTGGCTGTGGTGATGACGAAGTAGTTTTCATCTTGGCGACACTAAACTCTTCGTTGCTCGCATGGCACCATCAGCACTTTTTTCCGGAACGATGAAACGACTGATGGCTACACATTATAAAACACTTCTTCTATGGCCAACCAAGAGACACGCTTCTGTATCATAACATCTTCTTTTACTCAGTGATCACCGTGTTCATTTCTCCGCTCTAGATGGGATGCCTGGGTGCGCACAGTTGCTCCGGCTTACTATGGGCGCCGTGATTTGACCTGTTTTCGATATTAAGTTTCAACTCTGGTTTTCGGCAAAGCAGTTCTTAAAGCTTTATCCTGCGTCTATAGAAAATAGCTTGTCCTATAGGTGCATTATTAGTAATTTTGCATTCAAATTATGCATTGCCCTAACACTCAGACACGTAACGCAACTCAGACGTGAACAAATAAAGGTTCGATGTGTTGATTGTTTTCTGCAGAGGATACTCCGTGTCTGCTGACGTAACCTCCGTGGTGGAGAGTCAAGGCTATTGGGCTTCGTACAACATTCCGTAAGTCGGCATCCTTCATGCACTGGCTATGCACGTACGTTGGTAAAACTGTCGAGCAAACGAAGCAACCCTGTTGAGCTCATGTCATAGGTTACCACATTTGTGTATAAGTTTCAGTATAAGGAGCTCATTCATAAATTCAACAGGGCGCGGGTTTTAATCCCGGCTGCGGCGGCTGCATTTCCGATGGAGGCGGAAATGTTGTAGGCCCGTGTGCTCAGATTTGGGTGCACGTTAAAGAACCCCAGGTGGTCTAAATTTCCGGAGCCCTCCACTACGGCGTCTCTCATAATCATATGGTGGTTTTGGGACGTTAAACCCCACATATCAATCAATTCATAGATCCAAACAAGTGTTTAATTGCCACTCGCTGTTCTAAACTGCACCACCGCTACTCACTCAATCATTCATTTTTTGTCTGAGCATTACGTGAGCCCTTATCGGTCTGTTACGTATTTACAAAGGTATACAGAGTTACACATAAAGATAGAGGCTGGATTCCGCTATGCACACCGCTAGAGCTCTGCATGGTGGGGCCCATAGGGCTACAAATCATAGTCCAGTACCGGTAGTCTCGTCGGATAAACGAGCACTGTTTTGAAGAAGCGCCGTCGTATATATCGCATCGAAGCGGAATTACTATAATCTGAACAAGCACGTTGACAGAACGACCTCGCTTACAAAAGACAACAGAAAGCGGCAGAGAAAGCAAGTGAGCTACTTATCACACACAGGGACGTTGACACTAGTTACAACCTACCATGGCTCGCTGATGTCACACAGCCCAAAAGCGTATAGTCGGTTAATGTGGCCAACTGATCTTCCACGAACGCTGCTATTTCCTCGGTTAACCGCCAAACTGGGGTAATATGAATACTATTACGTGGGGTTTTACGACCCAAAATCACGATATGATAGAGACACCGTAGGGGAGGACTCCGGAACCTACCACTTACCGCTGCTGAGGGACATCTTGGAGGGGAACTATCGTGCTTTCAGCATTACCAGCAAGATGACGTAATGAGCACGCGTAGCAACATCGTCACGACGTGGCGGCCACGCTTTCATCTCCCACGCGCACTTTCCCCTACAAAGAGCACGGGGTCGACGCTCACACACGCACCCTTATCTCGCGATAGCAAGAAACGTACGTCTTGGCTGGCGTTCGGCTTTTACCGGAACGTATCTGTTTTAGTTGCCGGGCGCACAAATGTCACTGCAATTGTTGCACAGTCTTCGTTTGCAAAAATATCGCGCTTTTCGGACACAGCGAGTAAGCAGCTGAGACGCTTATTCGCGTTATTCTGCACGTAGAAGTACGTTTTGTGCGTCATTTGTGCGGGCGAAACGTAGGGCACGTTCCGATCTGCTGGCCACTCTGTGCGTGACCTTTCATTTTTCACTATGACGTTCAATGTTTTCTTGTTTCAAATTCTGGCACATTGGTAAGTGTTTTCATGATTGTAATCCTGGGCATGATATGGGTTATTGCATTGATGCGCATTATATACAGGGTGCTTCAAGAAATGTGTGTAAAATGCTTAAAAACTACAACCGGTTATCTGCTCGCTGTCTTCCAGTTTGCTTTTTCTGTAGCGCGAAGACTCTTAAGTTAGGTTCAAGACACTTAGGTTTTCAATTCAATGAAATTCAAATTTATTTCACCGCAAGGATGACGGCAGATTGCCACCTTGTATAGGGTTTAATTGCCAATATTTGTATTTACACCAACTGTTACAAATGTGTTACCTTTTTCTCTACCCACTTTTACGTTTGTGTAAGATTAATAATGTGTCCGCTGTTACTTTATTCATACCTGTAGTTTTCTTTTCCTTAACTTGTACAAGTTCAGCAACGCTGTTCCGACCAATTTGTGTTGTTACTTTTGATGTGGCAGTTTTTTCTTGTGCTTCTTCTTTTTGCTGCCACTCCTGTAAAACCACTCCAAATGGTAACAGTATGTGGAAAATGAAATAAATAAATATATAAATAATAGTGGCATTTGCCAGTTGATGACGACCCAAGCCTCCCCGACACATGGAAGAAACGACGACGTGGATCATGGGTGAAAAAACAAAGAACATGAAAAAACGGAGTGCAGTAAGAGTGGAAATATGTTTGTAAACAATGCTATGCACAAGCGCTTAATATAAATGAGCAGTCTTTACCTATATGAATTTCGTAGAACTATAAAGAATATAAGAAAACAGAAACAATTTATACACATAAACAACAATTTTCTGCACAAAAATATTAAAAATTACACAAAAAGATTATCTTGATTGTCACTATGAAAGTATTTTTTTATGACACGTGCACTGCATTTTAGAAGTTATTTTTGGAAGTAGTTTATTTAGTAACAGCGAAACATTGCAGGAACAATGCGGCAAGCATCTGCCGCCCAAAATCAGTTGTACACAATGGAATGTCCCAGCGCTGAAGGTGAAGAATAGAGTAAGGAGTAGTATATGTTTCAGTAAGGAGTAGTAAGTTATTGCTACCAAACACTCGTACAGTTTGTCAATTGGTACAATAATATAGCGCTTAAATAATTAATCAGTGTGTGCATAGTAGTCGGCATTCGTTATATACCTAATAGCTATAGTTTGTAGCTTGTATATTTTATCCACGTTTGTTGCCGTTGTACTAGCCCATACCAAAAGACAAATCATGCAGAAATAGAGCAGATCATGCAGCAATGGCAGCACGCCGACCGGCTTCGTAAAGCGAAGGAGCATGAAACGTGCCGGTAGAAGGCTGGCATCGCTCCAGAAATAGAGAGTTTCCACAATTGCAAAACTAGCTTTGCTGTTGTGCAGTATGAACAATTATGGCATCTAGTCACTTACTGCGAACAACCTGATCAAACGCGAATTGCTTATGCGGTGATGTGGAAAGTGTAGAGTCGGCTCTTTCTACACAAACACGCACAGTCGGCAATGCCAAGCACGTTCAACTAGTACCACGTCTCCGCTTGTACAATGACAGGTACCCTCAAGACTTGGGAAAACATGAAGCGCGTAGAAGCACACTTGCGAATTAAAAAAGGGTCTATTGTGAACCTTAATCAAATATGTGTGTTAATATCTCGGCTGAGTGAAGCAAGCGGCTTATGCCTCTCTACGCGCTCTATTTTCACAGCTTACTTCACGTTGAAGCAGGAAACAAAAATAGCGCCAGAATTTCGTAGGTAGATGGAGCGGCCGCCTTCTCTTACGCTTGCGTTTTTAAGGATCACGTCAGATCAGATTCTTAAGGAATTGGCTGCAGCCCAATTGGTTGGCTGCAAGCCAATTCAAAGTTGTAACTTCGAATTTTCAACTTCGAAGCCGTAAAGATGTACGTCTACTTAGAAAAGGTAGTTAATGCACAGATTAACCACAAGATTGAAGTAACTAGAAGAATAATAGGTTGCAGAACATTCGGCAAGCACTCTCAAACCTTGAATGGTAAATTGCCACTATCCCTCAAGATGAAGGTATAAAACAGGTGCATTTTACTTGTACATACCTACGAAGCGTAAACCTGGAGAATTACAAAGAGGGTTCAACTTCAGTTGAGGATGACGCAACGAGCAATAAAGAGAAAAATGACAGGTGTAACCTAAGGGACAAGACGAGAGCAGAGCGTATCAGTAAACAAACGGGTGTTAAGGACATCATGGTCAAAACGAAGAAGTAATGGTCATGGGCAAGGCACACAGCGTGAATGCAAAATAACCGCTGGTCAATAAAGATCATAGACTTGTTTCCAAGGGAAGGCAAGCGGATTAAGAAGTTTGCGGGCAGAAAGTGGTAGCACTACCACAGGTCCGAGTTGACTGTTTGAACATAAGAGACGTATTTTCGCTGCAATTAGCGTAGTTAGGCTAATGATGATTATTAATATTTCTTTTTACATTGCACTTTAGCTATCGGACTCCTTACTTCACCCTTGTGGTGAAACTGTACCCTTTTTTATACGTTTGCACCACTACGGGAGCACCGCCCTTCACACGCAGCATTCCTTTCAGTCACGGTGTGTACAAATGGAGACGCCAACTCCAATGTCAGATCACGCACCGAGTGTTTCGTCAAATGGCTTAAAACTAGAATGCAAATTCGAGCAGGCCTCCTCTGTAGACAAGTAGTGATCATATAACTTGATTACGCTGCGTGTTTCTGCAGAGGATAACTTTGCTGGATACACTACCATTGTGAAGTGAAGTGAAGTGAACTGTATTGCCACATATATCAAAACATGTTTAAACAACAAGGATGGTGGAATAAAAGCTGCATGTAGGCAGCTTGACTAGTCCCACCTCCCAGAACAATAAAAGCAGCAGCGAACATTAACAAGCATTCTTACTTGTCACAGTAGTAAAATAGAAATACATAAAGCAAAGCCGACGATTGCCGACGATTGTCGACAATTGTTCCACATAACGCGTTCCGGGACCAATGTGAAAAGTATTTTTTTTTTCGCCCGGGACAAGTACAACTAGACAGCAAAGTGTTCATGCATTGTGGGTCTAATAGTAGATTGTTTTTTAATGCAAGTACTCAAGCTGTTTGGTGGTAGGTTAATAAACTACTTAGTTACACACTCGTTACTACTAAATACTAAAGAAAGCACAAAACAACGCATTCGGTAATTTTATTACTTCGAATGTAATACTGGATGCTTCAGAGTTATGCCACACAAATTTGACGTGTTTTTGACAGCGCATCAATATTAAGAGGCGCATCAATATAAGAAAGTATATTGTCATCGTATGCTGTCACCTCATACTGTGTATTGGCACCACGCAGGTATAACAATACACATATCAATGTGCAGCACACCTACGTATATTATAGTGTAGCCAGAGAGCGGAGAGCGGGGATATGTGACAGCAAGGTAGAGTGATGTCAAGAAGAAAAGGAGGGAAAGAGTTAGGAGAGAGGCCAGAACGTGCTTTCCCGGGGTCATCACAGTCAAGCAGGCGGCCGTCAGGCTGGAAAAGCTGAAACTCTGTATTGGGCAAACTCGCGCCAACAAAATTAAAATTGCACAACGAGCAATTCATGCTTTACGTTGATAGCAGTGATCCAGTTTCAATGGTAGCGAAACTGCTTGAGGCCAGTGTATTTAGGTTCACGTTAAAGAACCTGAAAAGGTTGAAATTTCCGAAGTTCTTGGCTATGGTCTCCCAAGTACTCATATATATTGGTATTTTGGAAGGATATTGCCCTACGTTTTGTGTTCGACGTCGACGTACATGGTCAGCATGTCGGCGATGGTCTTGTTTAGCAGCTCTGTGGGGCTATTGGTCTGTGGATGGCAGGTGATGATGCAGCGATGATTTGTCAGGCTGTAACTCAGGATAACCTGAGTTAGGTCTGCCGTAAAGGCCGTAGCTCAGTCGGTGACGAAGGCCTCTGGCGCACCGTGACGTAGGACGATGTTTTAAACAAAGAACTTGGCTACTCCTTGGATGTACTGCAAATATGCAGGGCCTCTGTCTCGGCATAGCGTGTGAGGTATTTGGTAGCGTCGATAGTCAATTTGTTTCCAGAAGTCAAGGCCGGAAATTACCCTAGTAGGTACATGCCGATTCACTGGATTGGTCCGCGTGGTGGCTCGATGGGCTGTAGAAGTCCAGCTGGCCTAGTTGTTGATGTCTCCCGTCGCTGACAATATCGGCAAGCATTTACGTAACGAGCAACGGCAGCAGCAAGGCGAGGCCAGCAATAATTTTTCTGTATTCTGGCGAGCCTGCAGGAAACACCCAGAGGTCCAGCCGTGGGGTCCTCGTTCAGGGCTTGTAGCACTTCAGGTCGCAATCCAAAAAGCACGACGAGAAGGTACTTGGCTCGACGTGCCGAGAAGCTCTTCTTTTGGAGAACACTGTTTAGTATGATAAACGACCTCAGTGCTCGCTTGAATACCTTCGGGACAACGGCAGCACTGCCCTCGAGGTACTCTATAAGGCCCCTGAGTTTTGGATCGGCTCGTTGTCGTTCAGCGAAGTCGACGGCACTTACGGTTCCTAAGAAGCAGTCATCTCTCGGTCATCCTGTGGTGGTGCGTACAGAGGCAGGAAGGTGTTGCATCGCAGTCGGCGTCGGAGTGCTTTCTTCTCGACTCTCAAACGACAGAAATGTTGAATTCTCGCAGTCTCAAACTCCACCTTGCGAGACAACCCGAAAGATCTCTCAATTTTATCAGCCAACACAAGGCGTGATGTTCGTTTACAACTTTGAAGGACTTCCCGTAAAGGTAGGGGCGATACATTGAGGTAGCCCAAATGATCGCAAGACTCTCTTTTTCTGTTTAAGAATAGCTGGCCTCCGCCTTTGATACCGACCAACTGGCATAACTGATGACCCTTTCCTGTCTGTCAGTCCTCTCCGCAAGAATAACGTCGAGTCCTACACTGGTTACATCGGTGTGTATTTCTGTTTCGGCGAATTTATCGAAATGCTCAAACAAAAGAGGCGTCTGCAGGCGTCGTTTTAGTTCTTTAAATGATTCTTGCTGGTGCGTTTCCAACTCGAATTCTATGTTGGCCCGGGTATTGTTAGTGAGTGGTATTGCGATCCCGGCGAAGTTTTCTACGAACCACTTGTATTAAGCGCACAGGCGAAAAAATTGACGGAAAGCTTTCTTGTCGGTGGGCAAAAGGAATACATTGATGGCGCTTGTCTTCTGCGGGTCGGGACGTACACCAGACTTGCTTATCACGTGCCCAAGAACATGAATTTCTCACACGCAAAGCGGCACTTCTCTGGCTTGAGGGTGGGTCTGGTGTCCTTCTTTGCTTTATGTACAGCTTCAAGGTGCAGGAGATGTTCATCGAAGCTTAAAGAAAACACGACGACATTGTGCAATTACAGGACGATGTCTTCCTGTCCAAGTATTCATAACGCGCGAAAGTTGTGGGCCGAGCAAAGACCAAGCGGCATCACTTCGAATTCGAAGATAACGTCTGGTGCTATGAAGGTCATTTTTTTCTCAGTCTCTCCCGTCAACCTGAATTCACCAATAGCCGGTCTTGAGGTCCACTGACAAAAAATACCTCGCGTTCTGAAGCCGATCAAAAGTGTCATCAATCCGTGGGAGAGGATACACATCCTTCTTCGTGATTTTGTTCAGGCGACGATAACCGACGCAGAAGCGTAGGGAGCCATCCTTTTTCACTAACACCACAAGTGACGCCCACAAACTCTTGGAAAGTTGGATGACGTCTTCGCATTGCATTTCGTCGACTCGTTTTTTTTATTGCTTCCTGCTTTCGCGTCTAAACTCTGTACGGAATCTGACAGAGTAATCTGGTACTTTCCTGTGGTAGGATGCGATGTTTTGCTAGGGGTGTCTGCCGAATTTTCGACGACGATGAAAAGCAGTCCTTGTATCGCTGGAGCAGGCTTTTCAGCCGTTCTTGCTTATGCTTTAGAAAAGTCGCGGAGACCTCGATTCGGCGAAGCAGATTCATTAGAACCGCAGCGAGGGCAATAACGTTGTTGGCTTCCACAATTTCTTCAAAATAGGCAACGTAGGGCCTTTCCTCACGTGTTTGTAATCATTGCTACAGTTTGTGAGCATCGCTACTGCTTTCCCCCCTCTCAGCTTGGCTATTCCTCTTGCTGCGCAAATCTCGCAGTTGATCAACAAATCCTGGCTGCTTTCAACGACGCCTTGCATGCATGCAGATTTCTGATATCCGACGGAAGGGTGGATGCTAGATCGAGAGCCAATTGTGATTTGATCCTCCAGTACATTCAAGGCCTGCTTCCCGGGTGGCGTGTGTGGAGGTGGGGGCTTGTTTTGTTGATAGCGTTATCGACTCTGATATCAGATTGATGGCTGCACCATGAAGGCATAAGAAGTTCATACCAAGAATCGTATCTCTCGAGCACCGCTGTATTACTACAAAACTTGCGGGGTAAATACGATTGTTAACGCAAACTCTCGCTGTGCAGATTCGCTCCGATGTTACTAGGTAGCCTGCAGCTGTTCTTATTTTAGAACCTTCCCAGGCGTGCTTGACTTAATCATCATAGTGAATGTTCAACTGATGAGAGAATAGTCAGCTCCAGTGTCGACGAAAGCTATAACACTCTGGCCGCCGATAAGAACGTTGAATAATGATGATGAAAAACATTTATTATAAAAGTGAGAGGTACGGGGCCAAAGCATGACCCCGCTACATGGTCGGCGTCCTTAGTCCGGGACACCGTATGACGAGGCCACTACTCGCGCCCGTCTCATCAGAGCCCGTTGAGACTCTAGTGATGAGCAGTTGAGGAGGGTAGTCTCCCATGCCTCTCGGGAAGGGGTAGGGGAAGGGGGTAGGTGGGGATTTTTCGGACATGCCCATACCATGTGGAAGATATCACACGTCTCCGCACAGTGTGGGCACCGCCCATCTGTGTTCGCATCGAAGTGTTTTAGGATTGCAGGACAGAGTAGAGTACCTGTCTGCAGGCGCCTTAGAGTTCGCTCTTCCGCCTTACTCAGCCCCTTTGCAGGAGCCGGGTAAAGGCGGTGAGTGTCGGAATTTCTTTGAACCGCAGCAGCGGTGTGTTGGCCTCCGATGCATAAGGGCCAAGGTGAGGAGCCCGGTGGGTAAGCGCTCGGGCGGCCGCGTCAGCAGCCTCATTACCTTGTAAGCCCTGATGGCCAGGAGCCCATACGATGCATTTCAAGGCTGGATCAGCGAGAGCCCGTTTTAGAATTTGGCTGGCTAAGGGGGATATCTCTCCTACCAAGTAATGAGCACATGCTTTCCGGGAGTCCGTGATGATAACTTTCGAGTTGGGGTCCGCAGCAGCAAGCGCTATCGCGACTTCTTCAGCGCGCTCTGGATTTTGTGCTCGGAACGAGAGCCCATTGACATGCTTTTCCCGGTGAACCACAGAGGCCGTGTAAAATCCCGTGGGCGAAGGCCCTGCTATATTTACGTAGAATACACCAGGTCGGGAGCCGTGTTGCCTCTCAAGCGTCCGAGCCCGCGCCTGTCTTCTGCTTTTGTGCGTGTGCTTATCCATGTTACTGGGGAGTGGAGAGACCGAGAGCATATGCCGCCACAGTTCCGGAATACGCTCCGCCTCCTCTGCAATGCAAGTGTGCTGTATATGTAAGCGGTTTAGCAGGCGGCGCCCGAGAGCCGTCTGCACGAGCCGCGTATATTGATTCATAAGGTGGGCCTCCCGCAACTCCTGGTAGGAGTTGAGCACACCTAACGCCCTCAGTTTGGCGTTGAAAGTGGCCACCGGGAGATCCAGAGCTCGTTTACTAGCCCTACGAATGATGGCATCTATTCTTTCGTCTTCTTGCTTGTTAGTGCGAAGGTATGGGACGGCGTAGAGGATCCGGCTAGTCGCGAAGACATGGGCGAGCCGAAGCGCCTCCCTGCCCCGCAGACCACCCCGCTTGTTAGAAACGCGGTGGAGCATGCGCCCTACCTGTTCGCCTATTCTCTTGAGTTTCGCTATAGTGGAGTCCGGTCTGAGTCTGTGGTGAATTGTTAGGCCCAGAATCCGGAGCTCCTCCACCTCTCCCCAGACAGCGAGATGTGTATGGCTGACTTATCTCTTGGTTTCGCTCTAACGTGCAGAAGCTCTGATTTGTTTGGAGCACATTGGAGTCCACAATAGTTGGCATACGCCTCGACTATGGATGTGACCTGCTGAAGGCATTCCTGCATTTCACCAAGGCTCCCTTCAGTGGTCCAGATTGTAATATCGTCGGCATATACTGCGTGTTGTGCCTTCCACCCTGGCCAATTCGCTTGGAAGGCGCATCATAGCAATGTTGAAAAGGAGCGGTGATAACACTGCTCCCTGTAGAGTACCCCGTGTTCCCATAATGTACGGGCCATATTCCACGTCCTCGATCCGAAGAAGTGCCTGGCGTTTAGAGAGAAAATCTCTGACATATGCAAAGACCTTAGCCCCGCAATCGGTGGACCTCAAGTTAGCCAGGGTGCTTCTGTGTTTAACATTGTCGAAAGCCCCCTTCAGATCAAGGGCGAGGATGACTTTATCATTGTGTTGCATAGTTATGGGCTGTATGACGGCCCTATGGAGCTGGAGAAGGACGTCCTGTGCAGACATGTGTGGGCGAAACCCAAACATGGTGTCTGCAAAGAAGCCCTTGCCCTCAAGGTATGGGGAGAGGCGATCCCGTACCATCGTCTCCATAAGCTTGCCCGCGCACGAAGTCAGCGATATGGGCCTCAAATTTTCCGTATTCACGGCCTTGCCTGCTTTGGGGAAGAACGTTGAAGTCGCTAGTTCGTCGTCTTTCGTTGCAGTTAGGTAGTAACGCTGGGTCACGTCTACGTCGGCTTGTTCCGATGCTTCTATGTTGCGTCGTCAGGTCGTCATCAGTAGACGGGGTTTCGTCATCAGGGCTTTGCCTGGTGGGCGTGGTGTTTGTAGGGTACCGTCGCGGCGTTGTCATTGTTGTCATTGGAAGCAACCGTAACTACAGCGGTTGCTTCCCTTAGTTTCCGGGATAAAAGCTAAGAGACAAGCCCCGGGTTGAGCCAGTATATGGCCGGTGGTGGGGCGACATGTGGCAGCCGGGTGACGGCGAATGGGAAGATCCCCCTGGTGTCCACTGGACTGCTGCGAAGTAGTCGTCGTTGTCGCGGAGTCTCCTCCTGCTGTGGTCGCGGCGCATCTATTACGAAACGACGTAGTCTCATCTGACGGTACTGGCAGCGGCGAAAGCTGTGGCTTGCTTCTCCGAAGTGGTAGCAGAGAGGTCGGTGTTCGGGGGCACGCCACGCGTCGGTTTTCCTCTGAGTGTCGAGCTGGCCGGTGGGTAGACGGTATGTCGTCGACGGAGGCGATGGCTGGCTTTGAAACTGCAACGGTGCGGCCTCTTAACCTGCGCGTGAAGATGGTGATATTTCCGTGTGGTAGCTATACCCGGGTCTCGAGCAAAGCAGCGGTCTTTTTTTTGCGGTCGACGCTCGACAAAGATTCCAGAAATGCGCCGCAGAAAGAGATCCCAGAAGCGAAGTGCGGTCTCCCAATTTTGAACTAGGTCGTTGCCGAGTCTTCCAACTAGAAGTAGTCGCGGCGCAGAATTTCTTCCGTGTCCCACTGGTTCAAGGCTGCCACTCGGTCATACGTTTCGAGCCAGGTCTCTAGTTTTTTAAATAAAGATCCCGGGAAGATGGTTGGCTGTTTTGGCTGCTGCATTGCGACTATGGCGGGCGTTGGTACAGGGGCTGTAAAACTTTGACGCAGTAGTGGTGGTCGCTTCCGGCATGCGACTGTTATCGAGTAGAGCCCGTACTTCGGAGGTAGCCCTTGTTGCCGGCAGCTTGTTTGCAGGTCGAGCTTGGCGGGGATGTTTGGTTGATGGTTAGGGCTTGCTTCTCGACTGGAAAGGGGTGCTCGGTACATGAACGGAAAGCACCTCCACCAGATATCACGGAGTTGTGAAGTGAATGAATGGAGCAGAGTGCAAGTTAAATAATAAACTGTTTATTCGGGCCGAGCTTCTGGCCACGTAAAAGGAAAGTTAGAACAGCGAGACACTGGCACTGGTAGCCGTGGTGTACGTCGATCAACGGACAAGCGGCGAAGCTTGTGGGCATTTATACCCTTGGCATCGAATATTCTAGCGTTATTGCTAGTGGATACGTAGGTTCTCGCATAATCTATCATGTTCACAAAATGGGCATGCTCTCAATAAAACGATCTACTACAATCTCAAAGCTTCTCGAACATCGTAGGCATGGTTCGCGCTGAACGTAGTGTAACAAGGTGATAACAAAACTTGAGGAAAGGAACGTGGCAATATAGTGCACAATACCGAATGTGGTAGAAAGCGGAGAGAGTGGATTATGTGTGAAAGGGAATAAACAAAGGAGAGGAGGAGTAAAGCATAGCAGTGCCATATATCGTATAGTACATCATAAAGGTGTCTTACCAGCGCAAACGACAGGGCAGGAGGGGACAGGAGAAGAGACAAGACAGAGCCCCTCCTGCCCTGTCGTTTGCGCTGGTAAGACACCTTTATGATGTTATACCAACACGCCCTATCCCACTGTCTCTTGCGTATAGTAGAGCATAGCAAGCGAGCGGTAAAGGGAAGCTTGGAGGAAGAGAACACCACCTCATGGCAAATAGAAAGTTTTCTTTCCTACATGAACGACGAACGTAAGGAACAAAAGCACCCTCTTGCCCGTGAGCGCGAGTGTCAAGAAAGATCATAGAAACAGCTTCTTTGCACTCAGTACAGCGTTTATGTCAAAAGATGTAGCATGCAAGTTGATAGTGTGCCTTCTTTTTCACACTTTCCTAGGTTCAGCCAAGTAGTGTTGTGAATCTTTACTCACAGTTTTTCTCACAACAACAAGAAGAAACTGGTTGCATGGTAAAAAAACAAAGACAGCTTGATGGGGTTACCTTCTATGTCCTGGTTTTGAGGAAGTCATGTGAATAAGCAATACACATAATGCATGCACGTGAGCAAGCCATTACAAATATAGTGGTACACAGGGCAACAAAGAAGCTTTCACTAAGGCAAAACACATTATTGCAGTTCACCAAGAAGACATCTAGGAACGTTCGCATTCCATGATTAAAAATGGTATTAGTGCACTGAAAGTGGCGCTATGTGTATGTGCGCTTACTTTGTGCCCTCGCCTTCTGTGCGCTATTGCAATTCTTGGTGTTAATGCAGTTAATAAAGACGAAATCTTTCTTGTGGACGTTCAACGAAAAATTTTGATCTGCCTGCCTGTCTGTACATTTGTCTGTTTGTTCGCCCGAACGGTACTCTAAAAGGCACCATACGATGCCCCAAAGGGCTGACTTCATCCGCAGTGCCCACCAATATTGCGGAAAGTTCAGCATTCATACTTGTGCCATCGTCAATGAAAAAGAAATTATTGCGCATATCTTAGGCACCAAAACAACACCTCAATATTCTGTATGTGCGTGTTTTACTAGAAAAAACATACACAAGTAATTGTAAGGACCATGGCAATTGTCACGCTGCGCTGACCATACAATGCTTGCACGAAAGGGCAAGTGTTTCCAATGCTTTGCTAAGACAACAGCGTGGTTGCAAATACCCGTCGCCTTGCGTTCTACTCCTCATCACCTCCGAAACGGGCGCGCACGCCACGCGCTTCATTTTCACAGGTAACTGCCAGATAGCGCTCATGCTTCACGTGTGACGTGGCTTGATGCGCTCGTTCGCCTCCGCTGCAAGCTCGAGGCACTTTAACGCAGCGCCTTCAGAATACCATTCACCGATCAATTTTCTTGCGCAAAACAGCAAACAAACGTTCTGTTCACTCTCTCTAGACGCAACACTATCGTCTTCCGACGACATTTGAAGTGTAACATGCAGATACGGGGCCAATTTTTTACATACATTCATCAATCGTCGTCGCGAAATGCTTGTGGTATTAACTTTACGTGCTATGTCCATTCTTTTATTGGCGTGTCAATGCTGCAGTTATTGTACAGCGTTAACCGTCCGACATCCACGTATTTTTTGGTGAATTGTGTGCAAGTGTGCGTGCCTTACCAGTGTCCTGCTCTTACCAGGTGAGGTTGCGCGCAATTGGGTCCACGCAGGTTCTTTTATACTACATTTAGCGCGCCACTGCATTTAGCGGGCCACTGCATTCACTGCATTTAGCGGGCCAATTTTTTACATACATCCATCAATATTCGTCGGGAAATGTTTGTGGTATTGACTTTACGTGCTATGTCCGTTGTTTTAATGGCGTGTCACTGCTGCAATTATTGTACAGCGTTAACCGTCCTACATCCGCGTAATCTTTGGGGGATTGTGTGCAAGTGTACGCGCCTTACCAGTGTCCTGCTCTTACAAGATGTGGTTGCGCGCAATTTGGTCCGTGCAGGTTTTTTTCTACAATCTACAATGTTAGCGGTATGCTAAGGCTATCGGCTGAGCATGGCGACTGGTTCACCTACGACAAGTGCCCGCGCGCACTGATGTTCAAAAGAGGGGCCAAGGAACCGAGTGGTATAGAACAAGTCCTGGACTTTGTCAGGTATGCATTTGCATGACTCACTGCCACGTCGTCTATGTTACTAAAGAATGGTCGATTGCTGCTACGCACATCAAGTACTCTAGCATACACAACATAGATAGCTATAGACAACTGCCCAGTGACATACTAACAGCAAGACAGCACATGTGAGAACGAGGTGCAGTATACAGTGCTCACAAGCTAAAGTGCGAACAATAAGTGCTAACTTACGCATGTAATTTCGTTCTCAGCGCATATGATTGGTGCAATACTGGTGTATTTGACCTAAACAGTTATATGAATGCCAACACTGCATTTAGAGGGTGATTTGCTGCGATACTACGCGGTCATCTTGAATAATTGCTTATATATCAGTCTTTGAAGCACAAAAAAACAACAGCAGATCCAACGCATTGTGAAAATTGATGTAATGCAAAGCAGCCAGCAAAAAGGAAATCATGCTGCTCATAACATGTGTGTCATCGTTTGCATGTTCTAGCCTTCCATTTATGTTCTTTGTTCATTCACACCACGCAATACAAATTTCGGTGTAAATCGAGGTAGCAAAATGACTGCGAACGCACCAGGAGCATGGCATGTAAATCAAGTTGCGCATGACATGTATGTCCTGAATTTATTTCTGTCACCTGTCACTTATTTTCGTCATTTAACTTCAGGTAACATCTCCTGTGCTTTCTTCGGCATCTTTCATCTGTTGTTCTTCACTAATATCTTGTCTAACAAAGCAAACGCGCGCGTGTGCGTCATGAGCGTGGCATAAAAGTCATGCTTGGCATGACGTGCTATGAGTTTTATATTATCTCCTGTTTCTTCTGTTTCGTTACTGTCACGTCACGTAGTAACAGATGTGATGTATGTCAGCTGGTGCAACGGCCCTGAGAGTGCCGTGAGTGTATAATGTAAATCATGATGCATAGGACAAGCCCGCCATCATTCTCATATTGCCACCTGAAGTGCGTACCATCTCTTCAGCGAGTGGGGGGGGGAGGAACCTACAAACCCACCTAACTCGTCAGCACACACAAACACACACACACACACACACACATATATATATATATATATATATATATATAGAGAGAGAGAGAGAGAGAAAGAAAGACAACTTCATCGACGCGCTGGCACACAGAAGTGACAGACACACTTTCTTAGATACCACGAGGTTCATTCGCCGAGGCCGAGGAATGGCGCCCTTAGCCCTATTTCTGTATCCTCAACTTCTTATCACGCCTCTTTATCTGATTATGCTTTGGTGAATAACATCTACAGATACCACAATTGTGTGTTTACTAAATTTTTTAATAATGTTAGTAATTGAGATAGAGATGTACCAAGCTTCAAAGAGGATACCTGCACGCTAAACGGGGGCGATAACTGCCAAACACCAAACCATACATTCGGCTAACTGTCATTTATCAATGTACTGTAAACATTCAATTACCTGTGTAAAGGCTCGTTTTACTTTTGTGTTATATGCCGATTCCCATGATGAAGGAATCAACCATGTTTGTTTTTCAGTGAATGATTGCTGTTATACCTTTTTCATAAGTATAACACTTTCTTGCATATATGAAGGCTTGTGTGTATTATAACTTGCCTTGTTTGCCAATACTTTGAACACTGTTTCTGGAGCGTGCAAATATTATCAATATTGCTACAGCACTTTCATTACTTATTAACAGCTTCTCATTCCGTTTCTTTAAAAATGTATATCTTGTTGCGTTAGAGGCGTAGTACAATGTTTACATTCATAGTATTTGTACTAACATTTCGGTAGGAGCCCCCGGGACCTGCGTAAATAAAAGGTGTAAATAAAATCTTTCTTGCAAGAAAAAATATGGACATTTATAACGTTAGACAATCCTTCGTTGCTTTCTTTCGAACTGGTTGTTAGCTGTATATAATAAGACAGATGCTTGGGCTAGTTGGTGATTGGGAATCAGCATATTTGCACAGCGCAAGACTACGAATAGTTACGTCGTCACTACTCGTAGTCTTGCGTGTTGGAAATGTGTTGATTAGCTGTATATAACTGGTGTAAACGGTCTTTATTATGCACACAGGGCCATCTTGTTACGCAAAGCAACAAATGCCACTAAAATATTCTATTGCGTAATCACCACTTATGCATAACCACTTTTCGAAAGTAGTTCATTCTCCAATTGTTTGCCATCGGTTCTTCGGAATTTTGGATTTTTTGTGTGCCACAGAATCACCTGCTTGATGCTTGACCTCACGAAGCCGGAGAATATTTACTTCTGGTGAAGAAGAAAACGCATCGTTGGCAAGCAACATCGCCACCGCTTGGGTACTGGTTGCTGGGATTCTCTCGCTCGTCTCGTACTGATCATCGCCGGCATCTGCTTGACCGTTGCTCCATCCCAATCGTGGTTTGATAGTAGGGCCACCGTCGAAACAGTCACCAATAAACCCCTTTTTAATTGGTGGAGGGTGCTGACATTCCCCGTCACCTGAACCTGGGTGCTGCCATTCACCGTCGCCTAAACCTGGAGCTGCGCAACCGAACACTACCTCCCGTCATGGCCACCAACAACGCGCAACCTGGCTCTTCCATTCCATCCCCCAGCAATCCCGGCGTTCTTTGTTTGTGAGAGCCCAAGGTCTTTAGCGGATCTAAAGACGTGGAAGACTGGTTCGCTAACTACGAACTGGTGAGCGCAAAGACTGGTGGAGACAGACGTGGAAGACTGGTTCGCTAACTACGAACTGGTGAGCGAAAACAACAAGTGGGTTGACGCGGACAAGTTGACTAACGTCATCATTTACCTAACTGACGTGGCTGAACACAACCACAAACGATAACATATTGATAACGATAACGATAACATATGTTATCGATAACGATAACAACCACAAAAACGATATTACGACGTGGTCTATCTTCAAAACGTCGTTTGCTGACGTTTTCGGCCGACGCGCTGTCCGCAAGTCCAGAAACGAACAACGCTTAAGGACTCGCGCACAGAAGCCATCTGAATCGTTCACCAGTTACAACGAAGACATTATTGGTCTTTGAAACCGTGTGAGCACCGCCATTCGTGAGTCTGAGAAGATTCAGCACATCCTCAAAGGGATAAATTACGGCGTATTTCAGGTGCTCCTAACGCGCAATCCTGCCACCGTTTCGGAACTTGTGACTTTATGTCAAAGTTTCGACGAGTTGAAGAAGCAGCGCGCCCTGACTCGGCCATTTTTCTCACACGCCGACTCACTATCCAGTCTTACGTCTGTTACTGATTACTCACCAACTCTGCAAGAGATTAAAGACTTTGTGCGTGAAGAAGTAGCTCGGCAGCGGTCGTTGATTCCCTTCACGCAGCAGCCGCCATCCTCTCGTCTGCCCTCACCACTCCGCGACGTTATTGCCGAAGAGGTAGCTCAGGCTGTTCCCGTCGCTGCCCACCAGCAGCCTGTGGCCATGCCTGTTCCCCATGCGCCGGCTTTGCAGCCCATGGCCGCGCCTCTTACTTATGCCAAGGTGGTACGCAGCAGACCCCACCAGCAGCTTTTGCCACCCATGCCTGCAGATGCTCCCGACTCTACCCCTCTTTCGACACCTTGGGCCACACAGCGAGTCAGCAATTTGTGGCGCACTGCTGACAATCGACCGATCTGCTACGCCTGCGGTACTCTAGGACACGTAGCACGATTTTGTCGTCGTCGCTTCCAATCACAAGACAACGCTACTTGGCCGTTACGGTATGACCCGTAGTCCACGGACCTACCTGCTCCCTATCCTTCACCGCAGTATGGCTACACTAACCTTCCCGAGTCTGAGTCACCCCAGCTCCCAGCTTCAACCCACTCTCCCCGCTCGCCGTCTCCTCGCAGGCGATCTCTGTCCCCTATGCGTCCCCGACCCGCTTCCTCCAACCGGGAAAACTGAACGCCGCAGTTCCAGAGCCAAGAACTGCGCCGTCGTCGAAATGCCCAAGTCCTCGCACTTCACCTGCTAACGTCGTCGCCATATCTGTCGATGGTGTTTTTACCTTAGCCCTCATCGACACAGGTGCTGTCGTTTCTGTTAGAGCCGCCCAGCTCTGCCACTGCCTACGCAAAGTGAACACGTCGCTCTCTGGTCTATAGCTTCGTACGGCTCGCGCATAACCAGTTCGACCTCTCGGCACCTGTACAGCCCACATTTTCATCCAAGGCTCTATGTACGTTGCCGAGTTCATTGTCCTTTTGGTTGGCTCGTATTACGTTATCCTCGGGTGGGACTTGCTGTCACATCATCATGCCGTCATCGACTGCGCACGCACTGAATTTTCGCACCTGTCTGACGAACCCTTGCACGAAACTCTTGAGCGGTCCCCAAAACTCGTCGTACGTGAAGGCACTGAAATTCCGCCAGCCTCTCTTGCCGTTGTCCCTCTTTGCTGCGACTACTATAACGATGCAACAGTAATGTTTACACCTTCCGACATTTTCTTGAGCCGCAGAGCCGTTTCCTTGCCTTTCGCTACACTTGACGTCACTGCTGGCCGCAGCAATATTTTCGTCCACAGCCCCCTTTCTGCACCGCTTACGCTATTTGCCGGCGAATGTCTTGGTCGAGTGCAGTACCTCGATTCTTCTTTATTCCTTAACACGCCAGACGAATCGTGCAGTAGCGCCTCGACCGAACTTCATGCCCTTTCCCCACTGAAATGCTCATCGAGTGACGTCTTCTCGAGTTCCACCGCCGACACCTAAAGTGCCCTGAACGTGCCGAGCTTCTTAATCTCCTCCAGCGCTTCGTGAATTCATTCGACGTTTCTCAGCGGCAATTGCGTCGTACTTCCACAGTGCATCACTACATTGACACCGGTTCGCACCAGCCATTGCGTCAAAGACCGTACCGTGTCTCTGCTGCAGAACGTCACGTCATCAACGACCAGGTCGAAGAGATGCTACGCCATCGCGTTATTCAACCATCGCACAGTCCTTCGGCATCTCCTGTCGTTCTAGTTTGAAAGAAGGATGGATCGATTCGATTTTGCGTCGACTACCGGCGATTAGACAAGGTGACGCGGAAAGACGTCTATTCATTACCGCGCATCGACGACGCCCTTGACAGCTTCCAAGGAGCCAAATTATTCTGCTCCTTAGAATTACGATCTGGATACTGGCAGGTTCCTATGGCAGGAGCTGATCGCCAGAAAACTGCGTTCATTACACCAGATGACCTGTACGAATTTAACGTAATGCCATTTGGGCTTTGTAATGTTCCTGCCACGTTTGAACGATTCTAGGACAACGCACTGCGTGGACTGAAGTGGTCTGTGTGTCTATGCTACCTCGACGACATTGTCGTTATCTCTCCCGATTTTACTACACATCTCTTCGGCTCCAGCTGGTTCTGACGTGTTTAACCAACGCTGGGCTCCAACTGAACCTTAAAAAGTGCCGCTTCGCCGCGCGAGAGCTGTCCACCTTAGGGCACATTGTGTCCAAGCATGGCGTTAAACCCGACCCTGCAAAACTGCGAGCAGTCGCTGAGTTCCCGAAACCTACTACACTGAAAGAATTACGCAGTTTTGTCGGACTCTGCTCGTACTTCCAGCGCTTCGTGCGAAATTTCGCGTTGATCATGTCACCACTGACCAACCTCCTACGCGGTGATGCAGACCTTTCATCCTGGTCTCCTGACTGCGGCGTCGCGTTTGCCACGCTCCGTAGTCTGCTAACATCTCTTCCAATTCTTCGGCATTTCGACCCAACAGCTGCAACGGAAGTTCACACAGACGCTAGTGGGGTTGGTCCAGGCGCCGTCCTCGCCCAACGCAAGCCTGGCTACTTCAAATCAACGTCGCTTATGCGAGTCGCACACATACTAAAGCTGAGGGCGATTACAGCGTCACTGAAAAAGAGTTCTTGGCGCTAGTGTGGGCGCTTCGCTAGTTCCGCCCTTATTTGTACGGTCGCCCATACGACCTGGTAACGGACCACCATGCACTTTGTTAGCTCGCCACATTGGAAGATCCTTCTGACCACCTAGCTCGGTGGGCTTTGCAAATCCAGGAGTACAACATTCGCGTCATCTATCGCAGCGGACGCAAGCATTCTGACGCCGACGCCCTGTCGCTCTCGCCTTGACCTCCCGACTCGGCCTGCGGAACCACTGGTACCAATTCCGTCGCATCTCTCGACCTCAACTCCTTTGCCAGTGAATAACACAGGGACCCGTGGATCGCTTTCCTCTTTAACTGTCTCTTTGAATTGTCAACCACTGCGGTACCACGATCTCTCCGGCGTCAAGCTGCTGATATCGCCATTTGTGATCGGCTGCTACACCGACGCAACTACGCCCCTGAAGGTCGTAAGTGGCTCTATGTTGTCCCGCGCAACTTGCAATCACAAATCTACGCCTCCTTTCACGACGATTTCATTGTGGTCATGCCGGAGTTTTCAAAACTTACGAACGCATTTGCTATCGCTTTTACTGGCGCGGAATGTATAATTTTGTTCAAAAATTTGTTATGGGCTGCCCTGACTGTCAACGCCGCAAATCACCGCCTTTCCACTCGTCTGGTGCGCTTCAACCGCTTCTGTGCCCAGCCAAACGTTTCGATCAGATCAGGATTGATCTCTATGGCCCTCTATCAATAACATCAGGTGAAAACCGGTGGATCATAGTCGCTGTGGACCATTTAACACACTACGCTGAGACCGCAGCCCTTCCAAGTGCCATTGCGCGGGACGTAGCATCCTTCATCCTTGATCGCTTCATACTATGACATGGTGCACCTCGAGAACTACTAAGCGACCGAGGTCGAGCCTTCCTATCAGAAGTCGTCACGTCTCTGCTTTCTGAATGCCATGTTGTTCATCGCAAGACCACGGCATACCACCCGCAGACTAACGGGCTCACGGAAAGATTTAACCGCACCCTTGGCGATATGCTCGCCATAAATGTGGCATTCGGTCATACTAACTGGGATCGCAATCTTCCATTCATCACGTTCGCATATAACACCGCGGCACAGTCTAACACTGGATTTTCAGCTATGTTTCTTCTTTATAGACGCGAACCATCCCACACCATCGACAATCTCCTTCCATACCGTCCTGACGCATCCGAATGCCCATCTGTGTCCGAAGCTGCCCGAAAAGTGGAAGAGTGCCGTGAACTCGCACGCGCCTTTACATCACAAGAACAGCAGCGCCAGAAAGAAAACAACGCCGGCTCTTCACGAAGCCACAGCTATTGCCCGGGATCATTTGAATGGCTGGCTGTTCCTTACCAAAGCCCCGGCCTTTCCTCAAAACTAGTGCCGAAGTACGAGGGTCCTTACCGCGTTTTGGAGCAAACCTCACCGGTGAATTTTCTCACTGAGCCACTTTCCCCATCTGACGACATGCGCCGGCGTGGACGTGACATCGTCCACGTCGTCCGCCTTAAGCCATAATATAGCCCTCTGCCTCCAGACTCTTAGGTTGCCAGGATGACTCTTTTTCGGCCGGGGCAAATTGTGAAGAAGAAAACGCATCGTTGGCAAGCAACATCGCCACCGCTTGGGTACTGGGTGCTGGGCTTCTCTCGCTCGGCTCGTGCTTATCAACGCCGGCATCTGCTTGACCGTTGCTCTGTCCCCATCGTGGTTTCATCGTAGGGCCACCGTCGCAACAATCGCCAATAAACCCCTTTTCATACTAAATTTAATTCAAGAAAGCTAGCTGTCAATCATATGAGCGAGATGGATGATGAATATAATAAAATATTTCCACTTGGAGCATAACAAGTTTTAGAAGTTTGTGCGTGTACATACATGACTGTGAGCTCATACTTGCTGATAGAAAGAGAAATAGAGGCAAATGAGGAGCGCTGGACGAGTGTGCTTATTTGTTAGAGGGCTCACGCCCCCCTCGCCCCCCCCCTCAGCTGATACGCCTATGACTGTCTGTCATTTATGTTAGACATCCAGAAACGTCTCATTGTGTCAATTTTCACATATATAAATTAAAGGAAACGGTCGCAGGAGTACCACAACCATGTCGTGTAAATTAGACCGTTCGTAACAAGATTTTTATGGTTTTTACGACGTTGTATTTTGTATTTACAATACTGCTAGCTCCAAGTAGGGGCCGTAGAAGGATGGAAAGACAAAAGCATATAGGAAAATATTAACAAGAAAAAAAACATGAAAACAAACTTTGAAAAAGACATGATTCGTAAAACAGCAATGGTATTAAAATTAACTACAAAGTTAAAAGAAAAAACTACCCAGAAAAATATTGTATTTCACACACTATTTTCCCTGAGCATCTGAAATTTATCCACGCCATCCACGTCAACCCATGAACAATCAAGCTTCTTCCACTCGAATACCAAGCGAGGAAAAATGAATACTTGAAAATATTGTAGTTGTCTGTAAAGGAAGTAACGTGAATGGATTTCTGCGTCTTGTGGCGTAGCTTTAAGAAAGTGTGACGTGTACATAGTTGTTGCATTTCTGTTTGCCTTTCACAACTTTAAACACAAAACGAAGGAGTGCAATTTATTTTAGCCCGACAGAGTCCGTAAACAAGCTCTACCGTTCAGCTCAGTAACAGAAGTTATATCATACTCATTAAAGCATAAATGACCAGTCATCTCTGTGTGGTATAAGTCATGTTATTGCATACTGATTGTAGCAGAAATTTCATAAACAGTGCGGTCACGAGACCGCAAGGTGGGTAGATAGATAGATAGGTAGATAGATAGATGGATAGATAGATAGATAGATAGATAGATGAATAAAACGTTTTGTGTCAGAGAGTGATCGAAACCATACCATCTGTGGGACAATCATATACTCTATAAAACAACTAGAATGGTTGAAATCGTTTTCATAGGCACTATATGACAACACTTTCAAAAACAACAAATGATTGTTATATAGTGAAATGAACCATCTTAACGAATGATACTTTGCACTGCAGAAGCATAAATTCGCACCAGGCGTCAAAAGATGTGCATTGAGCAATGAGTGGATGTTTTGAAGACCCGTGCATCCACTACAAAGTGCTCAGACATATTTTATCATCACCAGCAGCGGAACCGTCAACATAGTGACAAGCTGAGTATGATCCACGTGTTGTCCGAGGGACGTGTTTGGGTTCTTCGCTGATTCTCAAGAGAAATACTTATAGCGTTGTGGGAACTTATGCCGTGGTAGACACTTAGTGGGGACTCCGTATCCCGCTTGGACATGAAAACCTTGCATATTATTTTTTTCTTCAATAGGTAGCTTATAATTAAGTTCTCACGGCTGAAAACCTAGTTTGCGCAAGTGCGAGACCGTTATTTGTTTAGAGACTTTTTTTTGGAACCCCCCGCAGCAGTATTGGTTTCACAGCACACCAAGCCGTAGAGTTTCTTAAAATTACCTAGAGGGGACTCTAGCGCTGCGATCATTCAATGGCCATGAGAATGATGAGGGATTTACCTATTCTTCGTACTTGCGGGTGGCGAACGCACTTCTGGCTTCTTTTGTTACTGTGTTTTGGTTTGGTTCTGAATAAAAGACCAAACCGTTTTGAACTTTATGACTCTATTTGAATTGATAGGTCTAAATGTTTAAGGTGGTGAAGTGAAACTGCTGAACATTTTCTAATTGCTATTTTGTAACATAGCAGCTGCAAGCCAAGCGATGTCAAACAGAGCTGAAAGTACGAAAATTTGGCAAAATTGTGTACTACTCATCATTTTTATGCTCGCTGAAGCGCCAAGCGTTGCAGCAGCCGTAGACACTAGCGCCAAAGTTCTATCTATTGTATTTATGGGAAACCTTATGCATAAAGCTAGTCAGAATCAGTTCCGGCGGTAAGGTACCAGGGGACCACGCCTAAACTGTGACGTTGGCGCTACATTCGAAAACTCGAGCGAACGGGTGGCGCACTGACAGCCACACACGCAAAGCCGCGGGCACGCAGGGAGAAATCGCTGTTACTGCAAACTCAAAGTACGTGCCAGCAACCGGCCAACACAAACTCTTGGTGAAGGTTTATTTGCAATAACTACCACCACCTTGATGTCCGCGTCGGGAGGAGCTCCGCATCCCACACAGTCGCGAGGTATGTACAGTCGACCATGAAAGCGTGCGGACGTATCTCCTTTCTTACATGTTAAGATGATGATAGCATTCTTCCAGGACTCTGGTACTCTTCCCGTCAGAGGACAGCTCGTAAACAGGGTGGCTAGTTTTTCTAACACAATCTGTCCTCCATCTTTCAGCAGATCCGATATTACCTTATCCTCCCCAGCAGTTATGCCTCTTTGCATGCTCTCCAAGGCGCTTCTGACTTCTATCATTACTGGTAGGGTGTTATATGGGGAACTGCTAGTTGTTATATTAAGGTCATGGTTTTCCCAGCTACTGTACAGATCTCTGTCAAACTCCTCCGTTATTTCATCTATCCTATTCATATCGGTAGTTATTTTGCCTTCTTTGTCCCATAGTTTATACATATGGTTTTCACATATCCGAAGTTTCTTCCTCAATGCTTTGACGATTTCTCCCTTTTTGAAAGTGTGTTCGATACTCTCCATGTTATACCTTTTTACGTCGGGTACCTTACGCTTATTATTCATCTTTCAAAGCTCGACCAAATTGATTTTGTTTGTTGTATTTGAGTCCTTCTTGTTTGGACGCTTCTTAATGAGACTCTTTGTTTCCAGGGACAGCTTGCCAATGTCCTATCTAACTACCGTACCTCGAACTTCCACTGCACACACCGTAATGATGCTTGACAGATTGTCATTCACTGCGTCAACGCTAAGGCTGCTTTCCTTGATGAGAGCCGAGTACTTGTTCTGAAGCGAGACTTTGAATTCCTGTACTTTCCCTCTCAGTGCTAGCTCATTGATTGACTTCTTGCGTATCAGATTCTGTCGTTCCTTATTGAAGTCTCTTCGAATTCGAGACCACACCATTCTGTGGTCACTGCGTCGTGCCTTGCTAAGCACTTCCGCATTTTTCACGATGCCTTGGTGTGCACGAAGTATAAAGTCTATTTCGTTGTTATTTTCGTCTTTACAGCTCCTCCATATCCACCTACGGTTCCCTCGTTTTTGGTAGAAGGTATTCAAGATCTGCAAATTATTGCGTTCTGCGAGTTCTACTAAAAGCTGCCCTCTGGCCTTTCTAGTACCGATGCCACAATATCCTTCTGCCTGGTCTCGAGCCTGATGCTAAAAAAGTCTCCCATCAGTGTAGTATACTGAGTTTTACTTTATTCATTGCCGACTCCACGTCATTATAGACGCTTTCAACTGCCACGCCATTATGGCTGGATGTAGGCGCGTAAGCCTCTACTCCCTTCATCTTGTATATTTTATTGAGTTTATTTAATATACTTACCACCCTTTCATTATTGCTGTAGCATTCCTCTATGTTTCCAGCTATGTGTCAGTGGATAAGGAACCCCACTCCCAGTCAGCAAAGCCCCGATAGCAAAGGCACATCCTGTAGTGCCACATAGGCCAATTACATCCAATTTAACACCCTCTAGATCTTCGTATAATACACCTAGACTTGTCTCACTAAATAAAGATCTTGAGTTAAAGTGCAGGTTCACCTATGTATATACACACACACACACACACACATATATATATATATATATATATATATATATATATATATAAAATGACGACTCGGTTGTAAAGAGGTTTATTGGTCGTGAACTCGGGAACGAACAAGCACAATGGACCCGTTAATGAAGCGCACGTTCAAAGAAGATGATGATTGTCAGCCAGAACATATGATGATGATTGACTGCTGTTCAGATGAGGATGAAGCGCATAAGGCAACACTCTGCTGACCTAAGAAAAGTAGCCGAAAAAGTACGACTACAGTATGATCAGTTAGTAATTGACAGTGTTCGCTACGTCTGGGACGACGTCAAAAAGTCAGTTATTGAAGCGTCTAGCAATCGTGTTCCCTGTAGCAATGAATGACTTTCCGGAAGCCAGCGTAAATTAGTGCTTCTGAACGTAAATGCTCGCAGTTTGGTGAATAAGACCGTAGATTTTAATTGGCTCATCCAAACTTACGCCCCATCACTAATTTGTGTCACTGAGACATGGTTGTGATGTAGTAGCTTTAAAAAATGCGAGCATCAGCAGACGACAGCGCCACGTCACCTGGAAGATGAGAAGAATGAAGAGGCATTGCAGCGCGCCCATTGAAAAAAGAAGAGGAGACGCTCGCGGAGAACGAAGCCGTTCGGACGATATATATCCCAAGAATGCAAAAACTTTACCATATCAGTATATAAATGGCATTTTGGAAGATCATTTGGCCAATCTAGAAACATCCACTGTGATAGCGACTGACGCTTCGGTTTATGGTGAGAAGGCTGGTGTAGGAATCGTATCATCCTCTCTAGATTGGGCTTTCGCAATTCGATTACCCGACTTTACACCTATTTACCAAGCAGAACTACTGGCAATAGTCCTTGCATTGCGTAAAGTGCCGCAAGATCTATCAGAGGTGATTGTTATAACAGACTGTCTTTCGGTCTGTACTGCCTTAAGCTCACCAACTTTTTCGCGTACCTTAGAAACTTTCTACTCGCTCATTCCTAGACATGTGCGACTCGTCCGACTAGTTTGGGTACCAGGCCATAGAGGTTTAGCTCTAAATGAGCATGCAGATGCACTAGCTGTATCTTCCCTTGATTGTCCTGTTTTACCTATTTTGCCTACTTCTGAATATATAACAGCAGCACGCTTTGAAAAACGCACAACGACCAATAACTTTGAAAAATCCCCTTTGTTTGTATCAGACTTCACACATCTAAAGTTCCCTTGGAAGAACAAGTGGTGTTCATCAAGGAAGGAAGAAATAGTAATTACCAGGCTGCGTTGTCGAGTCCCCTCATTGAACTTTTACCTTCACAGGTCGGGTCTGGCACACTCGCCTTTGTGCCTTTATTGTAACGAGAGGGAATCTTTGGATCACTTCTTTTTGTCATGCCGAAAATTGAAAACTCAAAGGGAAAATCTACTAGAAGAACCCCTACGAAAGTTGGGCTTAAACTTTACACTTCCGGTGATTCTTTCATTTGGCGCAGTCGCATTTGGATTCAGCCACAGGAGCGTTTTTACCGCTGTTACAAATTTCTTACGAGAATCTAAAAGAATGGAATTCTAAAAAAAATGGATAACTTCAGTTGAGTTATCTATTTTTTTTTCTCTTTTTTTGTATGTTTATATGTTTTCTTTTCAAGGTTCTTTTTTTTAATGTAACACCTTTTTATTATTACCTATATTACCTAATTAATCCAACCCTCTCTTTCAAGAAGTGAATTAATTTAAAAAGCAAGGCACCGTCCAATCATGGCCTATCCCCCTAGGTGGGTTGTGCCAAGGTGTTGAGGAACCAACCAACCAACCAACCGTTCGGACACCGGCAAGACGACGCAAGGGAGCCTAGGGCGAACCCGCAACTACGCGCGAGGTTCGAAAGGCCGGGTTCTGGTCCTCGAGCCATTGACGTCCTCGGGGCACGGCGTGTCGGCGTGGCCAAGCACGAGTTCTCGGTGAGTGGTCCTGTGGACATCTCCGGTACGGCGAGCGCCCTCGAAAGACCGGAGCGGCTGACCACGTCCACCGAGCCGACGGCGCTGACAGTGTGTGGCTACGCCTAGACCTGGGAATGCCCCTTACCGTGGTACGCTGACCTGGAACCCAAGCGACGACAGCATCCGAGCACGCAACGGGTCCCCCTTCAAGGCACCGGGCTACGGCACAGACTGTGAGACTGTTTACTCCTTTCTTTCGTGTGTGAACTGCGTGCGTGCGTGTACGACTTATGGTACTTTACGTGCAATAGTTTTTTTTTGTTCGTCCAATATAACTTCCGTTAGTTTTCCTCACTGTCTCCATCTTCCTCGCGTCACACGCCTTGCTATGTGACGAACCTAACACACGACATAACTGGCGTCCGCGAGACAGGACTACTCCTATTACATCTAAGGAGAGTATCACATCGCATATGTGTGTGTGACGGTCGATGATGGAGGCAGATAAGCTGACGGCGATCGGTAAGGAATTGGGGTTAAGCGGCTCAGCACTAAAAGAATGGATGGACCAAGAACGCGCACGCGAAAAAGAGGCACGTGACGCTCGGCTGGCTGAACGAAATGCCGCGAAAGAAGCCGAGGCAGAAGCAGTCGCTAGATTGAAAGCAGAGAAGGAAGTTCTTGAGCTCAAGTTAAAGTTGCATCAGTTAGTTGCGACAGCAGGTAGCACAACTACTGGGCAGCTTACCGAGGATGCGCCCGTAGGCACCACGCTGAGCTACCGAAGTCCACATAAACTCATCCCAGCCTTTAACGAGGAACGCCATGAGCTGGACGCGTATATACAGCGATTTGAGCGCGTCGCTATTAGTCAAGATTGGCCGCAAGACAAATGGCCCCTATCACTAAGCCTTTGCTTGACCGGAGAAGCCTTGAGTGTAGTTGGTAGTATGGCACCAGTACATGCCACAGACTACGTAACGTTGAAGAAAACGCTACTACAACGCTTCAGGTACACAGAAGAAGGCTATCGGACAAAATTTCGATCAGCAAAACCAGATAATTCTGAAACGGGCACGCAGTTTGCCGGGCGTCTATTAGGTTATTTTGACCATTGGCAAGAAATGGCCAAGACAGACCGGACCTACGATGCTCTGCGAGACAAAATTAACTCGGAGCAGTTTCTCGCACAATGCCATGAGAAACTCGCTGTGTTTCTTAAAGAAAGAAACTGTGAAAGCCTTGAAAAACTTGCGGAGGCTACAGACCACTACTTGGAGGCCCAGGGGTTGATTAACCTTGGCAAATGTAAAGGCGATATCCTGAGCAAGCCTCCAGGTCAAACTCAAACGTCTGAGCGGCGTGATGACAAAGAGAGACAGCAGTGTTTCCTTTGCAACAAAAAGGGTCACAGAGCTGCTGATTGCTGGACCAACACAAAGGGTCCAGGTACAACTTGGCAGTGGTGACTACGCTGCTAGACACTCTACTGAATTTCGCTGCTTGTTTCACTACAGATAGCCGTTTGAACCGGAGCTGCATACCGACGGAAGAAGCGATCTTCAACACGTGCAATCGCCGTGGTCAGCGAAAGCACTGAACGATCTTCCTAGGACTGGCTGCCACCAGGAGGCGTGTGGCCTATCATCAGCACTCGGCAATCACTCGGCATCTTGTGATACCACCCTGCTATAAAAGCAGACTACCGGCCACCCGTTCTTTCACTTGGCAGTGGTGACTACGCTGCTAGACACTCTACTGAATTTCGCTGCTTGTTTCACTACAGATAGCCGTTTGAACCGGAGCTGCATACCGACGGAAGAAGCGATCTTCAACACGTGCAATCGCCGTGGTCAGCGAAAGCACTGAACGATCTTCCTAGGACTGGCTGCCACCAGGAGGCGTGTGGCCTATCATCAGCACTCGGCAATCACTCGGCATCTTGTGATACCACCTTGCTATAAAAGCAGACTACCGGCCACCCGTTCTTTCACTTGGCAGTGGTGACTACGCTGCTAGACACTCTACTGAATTTCGCTGCTTGTTTCACTACAGGTTAGTGCAGTTTTGTACAGTTACATTTATATGGTGTCGTCACCACTGCCAAGTTTTCAATTTTTTGATTTTGTGATTTTTTACCTGTTTTTTCGCGCTTGTTACTGAATATTAGGCTTATTGATATGGCTAAGGAACTAGCGAAGCTCAAAGAAGAAATGAGGACTGAATTGCTTAAAGAAATTAGGCAGGAATTCAAGTCTTTCAAAGAATCACTGGAGCGTGATCTCAGGAATGAGATACGGGATGTGCGCACTGAGCAACGCCAGATGAGCCAGAGCATTGACTTCTCGCTTGAATCGGTCGAAGAACTGAAACAGAACCTTGCTTCTGAAATTTCAAAGAATACTAGTCTGGCGAAGGAAAATGATGAACTACGCACAAAATGTGCAGCATTGGAAAAAAAAGCATCAGAACTTGAAAGGAGGCTAACGAATTCGGAGCAATACTCGCGAAATACGAACCTCGAAATCCAGGGTGTCGTCAAGAAAGAAAATGAGGACCTTTCTACTATTCTGTCTGAAATAGGCAATGCAATTCATGAGCCTATCAGTTCATCTGACGTTGAGTGTTGTCACCGTGTTCCAACTCGCAACCCAGAGAAAACAAACATCATTGTACAGTTTAAATCCAGAGCTAAACGCGACGCTGCTCTGAAAAAAGCAAAGAAAACAAGGATCACAAACAGAGACTTGGGGTTAGAATCCACTTGTCCCATTTACGTGAACGAGCATCTTTGCCCATCACTAAAGAGACTGCTTGGTATGGCAGTGAAAAGGAAGTATGAGCACAAATGGAAATCTGTATGGAGCAGCAACGGAAAAATCTATGCAAGGGAAAATGATGGTGGTGATGTTGTGCAGATCTCGGAAGAACGTGATCTTGCTAAGATTACTTCGATTATTTCTGGTACCACACAAACCACTTCCTAAGAACCACCATGGAATATCACGATTTCATCTTACCGCATCAATTACACTTTCAGAAAAATTCCAGTACTTCCGTTCTGCACTTGAATGCTCGATCAGCAGCCAATAAACAAGAAAATATTAGCAACTTGTTAAATCTGTTCTGTTTTAAGTTCGATATCATCATGCTAACAGAAACATGGTATCATGACAGCAATTCTCGGCTGTACCTAGATGGCTATGCTGATTACGTTTTAAATCGAATTGATAAACGTGGAGGTGGCGTTGCAATTTATATTGCATCAGGACAAAAATATGAACTCTTAGCAGATTTTTGTAAAACAACTTGCGACTATGAAATTTTAACACTTCAACATTTGTCTGACATAATTTCGGTGGTGTATCGCCCGCCTAATGGAAATGTTTTCAAATTTATGAGTTTCTTTGATAATTTACTGGAATATGTTGCTGCTAACGAATTTAGACTTGTATGCGGGGGAGACACTAACATAAATTTTCTTGTAAACAGTGCTGTCTCAGTAGATTTTACACATAGACTTAGTTCTGGTGGCTTTGTCAACCTAATTAACACCCCAACTCGTGTAACGCTGTCTTCGTCTACATGTCTTGACATTCTGATTACGAATATTGACACTGTAGTAGAGCATACTGGAACAGTGACATCAGACGTCAGTGATCATTGCCCTGTATTTATGACGTATTGTGCGAATGCTAAAAAATTTTTTTCTAAATCAAATGTGTTCGCAATACAAGATTTAAGCGAGAAAAACATGGATCTTTTTAAGCATGATATTTCCAAATATGACTGGTCTTTCTTATATGAAATAAGTGATGTAAATGTCGCGTATTCGAAGTTTCTTTCTGCGTTCCTGCAAATTTACAATCTACATTTTCCTTTCAAGAAATTGAGACAGACTAGAAAGATAAGAAAACCCTGGATTACGCAAGAACTTTTTAAAATGATAAAACACAAAGATAAATTGTACCATAGTTTTCTTGCTACACGTTCGCCTGAGGTGCTGATAATGTTTAAAAAGTATCGAAACAAACTGAATGCGCAACTCAGGCGTGCCAGGATTGCTTATCATGAGCGTATGTTTACTGACGCCACGGGTAAACATCCTGATATCTTGTGGAACATAATAAATAAGGTTCTTGGTCGCGAGAAACATTCTGCCGCGCCGGAGAAGTTAATCCACAATAAAACCGAAATCTCTGGTTTAGCACTTGCTAATCACTTTAATGAGTACTTTGCAAGCATAAGCGCGGTACAACAGCCACAACAAGCTCCACCAAATACATCATCGTTTCTTTCCACTCCTAATAGCTTATTTTTAAATCCCACTAATGAATATGAAGTATTTACTACATTTAAGAACCTTAAGAATAGTAAAGCTCTCGATATAGATGACATACAGATAAAGCCTGTGAAGTATGTATTAGAATACATTGCTCCAGCTTTAACACACATCTTTAATTTGGCTTTACAGTATGGAATTTTCCCAGAAAAAATGAAAATGAGTAGGGTAACTGTTATTTTTAAAGGAGGTGACAGAAATGATACGTCAAATTATCGACCAATTTCAATAATTCCAGTATTTTCCAAAGGCTTAGAAAAGATTATTTTTTCGCGTGTTTCAAGTTTTTTTGACAGACACAGTGTTCTATCTGATGCCCAGTTCGGCTTCCGTAAAGGCAGGTCAACGGAAACCGCTTTGCTCACACTCAAGGAATATGTACTGAAAAATATTGAGAGAAATCTTTTCACCTTGGCGCTCTTCATTGATTTTAGTAAAGCCTTCGATTGCATAAATCACAAAATTCTACTGTGGAAATTATCACAGAATGGCCTTAGAGGTATTCCATTAACATTATTCGAGTCTTATTTAACTGATCGCAAACAATCTGTTTGCATAAGAGACGAAAAATCATGTTTTCTTCCCATAATAAACGGTGTACCACAGGGTAGTGTATTAGGTCCGCTGCTCTTTAATGTCTACGTTAATGACATTACTAATATTACCACCTCTGTTCAATTTATCATATACGCGGATGACACTACACTTCTTGTTTCTGGTCCGGATTCACAGAAATTAATGAGACAATGCAACGACCTACTGGTTAAGTTATCTCAATGGTCGATTGCTAACTGCCTTAAAATAAATCCTACAAAAACTAAAGTAATGTTATTTCGCGCTAAAAACAAATCTCTGACTTGCCAACAAACGTTATTATTTGCTGGTAAAGAACTTCAAATTGTTGATGAACATAAATTACTAGGCGTTACTTTTTCTTCGCATCTTACTTGGGATAAACACGTAGAAAATATCTGCAAAAAACTGTCAGCTATAACAGGTGTTTTATCTAGATGTAGGTATCTTCTTCCACCGAAAGCAAAACTTAACATTTATTATGCTCTATTCTTTTCTCATTTAAGTTATTGTAGCTTAGTCTGGGGGACTACTGGGAAAACAAACATTATGAAATTATTTTTACTTCAAAAAAGGATGATTCGACACATTGACAATATGGGCTTCTTAGAGACAACACGGCCAGCTTTCCTAAATCATAGAATCATTAAAATAGAACATCTTTACACTTTTCGCCTACTTTATTCCTTTTATTTCTCTAAAAAATATCTTCATAATTTTCTTGCGTCTACTGCATCGTTGACACCTAGAATCACTTCCGCCAATACTAGAAATAGTGACATGTGGTATGTTCCTAGATTTCGCAATAATTATAGGCTACAATCATTAGAACACAACTTGCCGCATATTTTAAATAAATACAAAGACGTCAAGTGCTTCTCAGCCAAGGAACTCAGGACTCTCTTTGTTAACATGTGATGACTTAACGTATTACTATTTCCTGCAATTATTGTTTTCTATGTTTCACTTGTCAGAGCAAATTGTGTATGATTTCCTGTCTTCTGCTGCATAGAATTTTTTGTTTTCATTGTTTTTCAATAATTTCAGATATTGTTGTGTACATTTGTGTGAACATTTGTTTTTTTTTTATTTTTTAAATATGTTGCTTTTTTTCGTACAACTGCCACATATGCCTTGTAACGGACCATCGACCCCGTCAAGCTGTTTGACAACAGCTTTTAGTCGATGGTATCCGCCAGAATCTTTGTATTTCTGGAAATAAATCTATTCTATTCTAAAGCCACCCTTTTGTGGGAAATGCCGCCGCACTGGGCATAAAACAGCTGACTGCTCCAAAGGGGCCAACAGCGTTGAGAAGGCCTCATGTTCTTTTCAACAAAGAGATGGAGCCAAGATAATTAATTCAGAGTCGAAGGCTTCCCTTTGTGTTCCTTATAGTCCGGAGTGCGAAGAAACGCACCCAGCCAAGCTGAAGGAAAAATCGATGCCCACGGGCGAAGGTGTACTCGAAGGATATCCCGCAACAGTATTGCGAGATACCGGATGCGATTCAATCATTATCAGAAGGTCTCTTGTGGCGGATAGCAAGCTGACAGGAAAGCGTTCCTCGATTTGCCTCTTGGATGGACGGTTGATGAAGCTGCCTGAAGCACACGTGGAATTTTTTTCACCTTTCTTCACTGGCAAAACTCGAGCCCTTTGCATGAATACTCCTTTATATGATGTTGTCTTGGGAAATGTGGAAGGCGTTCGAGATGCTCACAATCCTGATAACGATTGGAAGAGCCGTCTTTACACCCAGAACACTGCAGAAGAGTATTCTGGCGCAGAAAAATCCGGTTCTGCACACGGACCCTTGTATGCAAAGACTTCAACATCAACTGCAAGGAAAACACGCCGCAAGACAAAAGTTGCTGCAGTAAACCGGCAGGCAAGAAATACACATCTACTTCCGGCTCTAGTTATTAACCCCTTAGACATCAGCCCACAGGACTTTAAAACCAAACAGAAGGAAGACAGCAGCCTGCGGAAATGCTTCTAAGCCGTTAACAAAGAGGTAAAGACGAGGTTTGCTAAAATACTGTTCTTTCTGAAGGACGAAATCCTCTATCGCAAGTACACCCTTCACTCTAAGAGGCAGGTGAATCAGCTTGTGGTACCAAGGTGCCTCCGACAATTTGTTATGAAAATGGCCCACGAAGGCATCCTTTCGGGCCATCAGGGAATTAAACGAACTGCCGACCGGGTACTCGAAGAGTTCTACTGGCCAGGGGTTCAGTCGGACATCACGCGATTTGTTAAATCGTGTGATATATGTCAAAGAACTATTCCCAAGCACTTGGTGGGTCGTGTACCTCTCGGCAACACTCCTATAATTGACACCCCTTACAAGAGAGTAGCCATTGATATAGTGGGTCCATTATCACCGATGTCAGAGGGCGGAAACAAGTACGTACTGACAATGGTGGACATGGCAACGCGTTATCCCGATGCTGTAGCGCTGCCGAGCATCGAGACGGAGAAAGTCGCTGAGGCACTTCTGGAGATGTTCTCTCGTGTAGGTGTCCCACGGGAGATAATCAGTGACAGAGGCACGTCATTCTCGTCACGCCTAATGAAGGAGCTAAGCCGACTTCTCTCCTTCAAACAATTGCCAACAACCCCATATCATCCTATGGCTAATAATCTTGTAGAGAGGTTCAACGGCACCCTGAAACAATTGATAAGAAGGATGTGTCAGGAGTGTCCGAAGAAATGGGACCGGTACCTGGCGCCCTTACTCTTCGCTTATCGCGAAGTTCCCCAGTCGAGCTTAGGCTTCTCCCCGTTCGACTTGCTCTACGGCCGTTACGTCAGAGGTCCCCTGGCGATATTGAAAGAATTATGGGCCGCTGATTATCTTGATGATGATGTGAAAACATCCTATCGGTACGTATTCGAACTGCGGAATCGTCTTGAAGACACCTGCCGATTAGCCAAAGAGGAGCTTCAGAAAGCAAAAATGATACAGAAGAAGCATTGTGACCGAAAGACCAGACAACGTCAATTATCCCCTGGAGACAAGGTTCTACTTCTGCTTCCATCGGATACCAACAAATTGGTTCTGACGTGGAAGGGACCATTTTATGTCCTTGAGAAGAGAGATGAAGTCGATTATTTATTAGATCTCGGTACCAGCAGCACAATATTCCATATCAACCTATTGAAAAAGCATGAGAAACCGCTGCCTGCACCACCGCATGAAGCATCAGCTGTTTGCCGGGCGGATGACACCGAAAGGAACGAGCTACCATGCGTTCCATTCCAACGAAAGGACTACTGCACCCAGTCTCATACGCAAGCCGTATACTGCAACCAAGCGAAGCTGCTAACTCTACAGTGGAGCGAGCGGCCCTGCCTTTTACGTGGTCGGTCCGGAAACTTCATATAGTCTTATTCGGACGCACATTCATTCTACAGAGTGACCACAAACCGCTTGTGTACATCACGTCAGCCAAGCATGTGAACAGCTGCATGTTATGGTGGAGCCTCATCTTTACGGAAGTGCGTAGATTACATGGACCGTTTGCCAACTCTGTGAGTGCCGTCTGCATAAAGAATCTCAGTGCTATTAATTGATTAAGATGTAAACCTTACAGCGCGATACAAGTATCATGACGCTTTAGTTATGTGACTTGTTTCTATTTTTTCTGGTGTGTACTTCTGTGACCGAATGTGCCGAGTGTGCGGGGCTCGGAACTGCTATAGTGTGCAGCGGTGCTTACGTGTGTGTTTCCGACTGCGAGCCAACGTGTCGCCAGTGCCCTCAAGTTCTTCTACCGGAAGAACTTTCTCAAGTGGGGGGTGATGTGATGTAGTAGCTTTAAAAATGCGAGCATCAGCAGACGACAGTGCCACATCACCTGGAAGATGAGAAGAATGAAGAGGCATTGCAGCGCGCCCATTCAAAAAAGAAGAGGAGACGCTCGCGGAGAACGAAGCCGTTCGGACGCCGGCAAGACGACGCAAGGGAGCCTAGGGTGAAACCGCAACTACGCGCGAGGTTCGAAAGGCCGGGTTCCTGTCCTCGAGCCATCGACGTCCTCGGGGCACGGCGTGTCGGCGTGGCCAAGCACGAGTTCTCGGTGAGTGGTCCTGTGGACATCTCCGGTAAGGCGAGCGCCCTCGAAAGACCGGAGCTGCTGACCACGTCCACCGAGCCGACGGCGCTGACAGTGTGCGGCTACGCCTAGACCTGGGAATGCCCCTTACCTTGGTATGCTGACCTGGAACCCAAGCGACGACAGCATCCGAGCACGCAACGGGTCCCCCTTCAAGGCACCGGGCTACGGCACAGACTGTGAGACTGTTTACTCCTTTCTTTCGTCTGTGAACTGCGTGCGTGTACGACTTATGGTACTGTACGTGCAATAGTTTTTTTGTTCGTCCAATATAACTTCCGTTAGTTTTCCTCACTGTCTCCATCTTCCTCGCGTCACACGCCTTGCTATGTGACGAACCTAACACACGACAATGGTTAAATAATACTATTTCTGAGGCTGAATTTCTGCCCCCGGGTTTCTCGGTGCTACGTAAAGACAGAGCAGACAGCCGCGGTGGCGGTGTCACCAGCTTCTTAAAGAATAGTTTGAAGTTCTATCTACTACCCGACCTTCCCGAGTCAGAATCTTTATGGTGCAAAATCAGCGTTGGGGGGAAAATAACCGTAATAGGCGTAATATACCGGCCTCCTGGTACTGACCACGTTGTTTTTCCTGCTATTAGTGATTATATATTGAAAAACAGGCTTCACAAATTTAAACTGATTTTATGTGGTGATTTTAATGTACCGCATGTTGACTGGAATTTACTCTTACCCACTGGTCGCGATAGGGCACTCAGTGAAGCTTTAGTTGACCTTGTTGTGTCGTTTGATCTTACCCAAGTAGTCGATGTTCCTACGCGGGATAATGCCATTTTAGACCTTGTATTCTTAAATGAGGTTGTACAGCAGAATGGATTTGAATGTGAAGCAGTGAATGGGATATCTGACCACTAGGCAGTCTTTCTTAGCTTGAATGTTGCCTGTGAACCCAAACTTCCCACGTACAAAACGGTTCTGGATTTTACCCACGCGGACGACAATTCAATTCTTGCAGTTCTAGCAGCGTCTTTTGATAATTTTTTGTTCAATGGCAACCAATGTCATGTGGACTTGTTAGTTGAGCAGTTTTATAAGATTGTTGAACACTGCATACACACATATGTCCCACAGAAGTGCCTAAAACGAAACCCTCGGCATCCTTGGCTAAACAGAGAAATTATTCAGCTTACTCGGCGAATAAAGCGACTTCGAAGGCATCGTAACACTCTCCTATATAACCAGCATTTATTGAACTCTCTGAAAACAGAGCTAAGAGAAAAAATGCATGCTGCCCGCAAATTCTACTATGAAAGTTCGTTAACAACCTTTATGAAAAACGATCCATCTAAATTCTGGAAAACTCTTAATCCTGCAGGCCCGACATCTTCCTTACTTATTGTGAACGAGCAGCCCTCTTCGGATTCTTTAACTATCTCGGAAGCGTTCAATGTTTATTTCAAATCAGTGTTTAGTACAGATGATGGTACCAGTCCCGCTTTCGGTCTTGACAGTACATTGCCTGCCTTCCCAGAACTACAGATTAGTTACGCTGGAGTTGTTAATCTACTTCTGAACATCGACACAAATAAGAGTGCCGGCGCTGATAACATCCCTAACACATTTTTAAAACGTTACGCTGAATGGAATGCGAGGTATTTAACAGTCATTTTTCAGAGACCCCTTGAAACAGGAACTGTACCGCAGATTTGGAAAAATGCGAAAGTTGTTCCGGTGTTCAAATCTGGCGACAAACAAGTAATTCCAAACTATCGACCTATTTCATTATTCTGCACCTGCTGTAAAATTCTAGAGCACATTATTCACAAACATGTAGTCACATATTTAACTGAAAACAACCTCCTCTCCCCAAATCAACATGCCTTTCGTGCAGGATTCTCAACAGTCACGCAGTTGCTGGGGTTTACGCATGACATCGCTTCGACTTTAAACGATCGCGGTCAAGTGGACGCCATTTTTATTGACTACTCGAAAGCGTTTGATACTGTTTTCCACAATAAACTTCTCCTCAAATTAAAAGCCTTTCTGCGCGGCACTCACGGCATTCGCTTGTTATCTTGGCTTTCAGATTACCTAAGTTTAAGGCAGCAGTTTGTCGCGTTTAACAATTCGCATTCGTCATCCCTCCCTGTCACATCAGGTGTGCTGCAGGGCTCGGTCCTTGGGCCTCTTCTTTTCTTAATTTATCTCAACGATGTTGTCGAAATATCAAAAAATACAAAGGTCAAACTCCGTCTAGACGCCGACGACTGTGTCCTCTATTCTTGTATTAGTACCTCCCGTGACCAAATACAGTTAAATAATGTTTTTTCCTCTTTCCGTACCTGCAGCTCAACGTGGCAAATGGCACTAAACCTTAACAAAACGGTAAGCATGACATTCACAAACAAGAAGGAACACCTACGTTTTTTCTATGGCCAGAACATGAAGCATGTCAACGAATACAAGTATCTTGGCGTAACATTCTCACCGAACTTAAAATGGCATAAACATATAAACCTAATCTGCTCGAAAGCGCTCCGAAAATTGGGCTTCTTGAAGCGAACGTTAAAAGATGCAACTCACGAATGCAAACTAACAGCATACAAATCCCTGATACGGCCTGTTCTTGAATACGCCTCCGTTGTCTGGTCACCTCACTGCGCATGCGACATAGCACACTTGGAAGGTGTTCAAAAAAAGCAATAAGATTCATATATCACCGTTATGATCAGAATTTTTCGCCTTCGTCACACGCTGTACGTCTATCACTCAAATCACTTGAACACAGACGTACTTGTGAGCGTATCGGCACTTTACATAAAAACGTGAACAAGATATTCACCATTGACATGCCCATTTCCTTTGCAAACTCCGTTGCAAACACTCGCAGGTCAAACCCCATTAACATCACACCCTTCATGCCATTTCTAGATTGTTTTAAGTTTTATTTTCGCCTTTCACAGTGGAATTGTGGAATAATCTGGATGTTTCTCTCCGAAAGTTGCCTACCAATAGTGTTCTGAATGAACTACCAAACCATGTGTTTTGTTAGTTTAGTGTGTATTCACTGTTTTGGGTCCACTCCTGCAATGTCTCGAACTGTGAGACAGCAGTATTTGTAAATAAATAAATAATTGTAAATAAATAATAGATGCCTACACTGATCCCGCCCCCGTGGAAGCGGCCAGCCTGGCCGCTGCGGGCGTGTAGTCAAGGTTACGGGTGTTGCGGCTCGGGGTGCTGAGTCGTATCCCACCTCTGCCAACCAGTTGTTGCGGGTCGGAAGGAAGGTCGCTGCAGGATACGAAAACAAAACCCGGTCTCTTGTGGTAGCGTGGTGTAGCTTCGGGTTGAGGAAACGAGCGCTTACAAGATGGGGATACGAAAAAACAAACAGGTTTATGGCACTATTTACAAATATTTACAGCATGAGGTTAAGAGTTCACAAACCACGAGCGTGGTGGTTAAACCGTTACATGGTTCAGAGCGACGTCCTGCCCTCTGCGGCGTCCTTATAAGCCCTGTCGGGCTCCTTCTTCTTGAGTGGAACACCTATCACACACACAACAGGCGATTGGTACGAGCATGCACGGCGCACGTGAACATCCAATATTGAGTCGTGATCACTGCACTGCAAAGTGGCGCCAGAGGGGCTCTTCCTCGACGTGTGTGTCGCTGGTCCAGGGGTCCCACGCTCCTGACAGCAGACATCAAACGGTCCGCCGATTTGTCCGCTCAATTAGCAGGGCAATTTGTGGCTGCGGCCGCGGTTTCTTCCAAGGAAGACGCTGTCTTTGTTGTCCTCTCCAGAACGGCTTACGGTGTCGTGGCGACACGACGTCTCATCCTCCGGCAAGCAGGGACAATACCTGGCGGGCATAGGCAGCCGGCCAGTCGGCTACTTGTTTGAGGATTAAAAGAGCGCTGCTCCCCCGTCATCTCTGGACGCTGGTTCCAAGAAAACTAGGGTTCTAGGCGTGGGAACGCTGCCCGGCTACGCTTCTCAGCGACAGCATGGCGCCTACTGATGGCGGTCATAACACGGGGAACGTCGTGTGAAAAGCTTCATGCAGGAAAAGTGTACAATTTCGGTGCTGCGGTAACCTCGCTCAGTTGGCATGACAAGAGGCGTCACACCATAGTTGACAGGTGAAGTCTGTTCTAAAACAACATATGAGCCGACGAATCGAGGCTGGAACTTGTCGCAGAGACCAGGTGTGTGAATTGGTGTCAACAGCAGCACCTCGTCACCCAGTCGGAATGATACCACACGTTGAGAGGTGTCGTAGACGGCCTTCCTTGCTTGTTGCGCAGCTTCCGTGTTCATACGAGCACGCTGGCGGCACTGGGCAAGGCGAGAATTATATTCTTAGCAAGAAGATGGTGATGGAGGGCCATTGCTGGTGAAGAAAGAAACATCGATAAAGAAAGTAGGTGAATGTTCGCAAATGAGATAAAACGGTGAGTAGCTGGTTGTGCGCTGAACAGCGGTGTCGTAGGCGAAAGTGAGGAACGGTAGAAGTTTATCCCAGTTTCTGTGATCCGGTTGAATGTATACGGCGATCATGTCGGCAAGGGTGCGATGAAATCTCTCGGTCAGACCATTTGTTTCAGGAAGGTAGCTAGACGCCATCTTGTGTGTAGTACCAGAAACGCAAAGAACTTCACCTAAAAGCTGTGATAAGAACACCTTTCCACGGTCACTTAGAAGTGCACGAGGAGCACCATGACGTAGTATTATGGCCTGAAGGACGAAGTCAGCAACTTCTTTTGCTGAACCAGTAGCTACTGAAGTTGTCTCGGCGTAGCGTGTCGTATGGTTTACGGCGGTGACTACCCATCTATACCCAGTGCCAGTAACAGGAAGGGGCCCATAAAGATCAACACCGATGACCTCGAAAGGTGTTGTAGGGCACGTCATTGGCTGTAACTGACCAGCAGGGGGAGATGTCGGAAGTTTGCGAAGTTGGCACGGAGAGCAGGAACCCACGTACTTTGCTACGCTGGTAGAAATCCCAGGCCATTAAAAGCAGCTTCGAATGTGGTCGTAGGTTTTGTGAAAGCCGAGGTGGCCAGCAGTCAAATCGTCATAAAAGGCGTTAAGTACATGATGTTTAAGAGCGCGTGGCAGAACAGGTACCCAGCGTTGGCCGTCAGAATGATGTATGTGACGATACAGCACACCGTCCTGAAATTTGAAGTGCTCAAGTAGTCGACAAAGGCGTGGCTTGGGTGGATGCGCAGCTCTTGAGAGGTGGTCTATAATGCGCCAATAATACGGGTCAGCCTGCTGGCGAGAACTGAAGGGTTGTTCATCGTCGATAGGCGGTTGGTACAGCGAGGCGATCAAGGCAACAAAAGTGGAAGTCACGTCCGCACTGGTGTCGTTGGAGGTGGCAGCTGGAGTGTCGAATGAAGCCATAGGTAGTGGACAACGAGAAAGAGCGTCGGCGTCTTGATGTTTTTTGCTCGATTTATTAATAAACTCAAACTGATACTCCTGCAGGCGTAAAATCGAACGACCCAAGCGTGCGGACAAGTTATTCATTGTAGAAAGCCAGCATAAGGCGTGGTGGTCCATTACGATGGTGAATTGACGGCCGTACAGATAAAGACGGAACATAGACCAAACCACAGCGAGGCACTCCTGCTCAGTGATGGTATAGTTCTTTTTGGTAGAAGTAAGCACTCGGCTAGCATATGCGATAACCCTTTTCCGTCCAGAGTTATCGCGTTGAAGGAGAACAGCACCTATATCGCAACCACTGGCGTCGGTATGCAGGAGTGTTGGGGCGGTGTCATCAAAATGGCAGAGTACAGGCTCTGACGTCAAAGCTTCCTTCAATAGGTCAAACGCCGACTGACATTCCTCGGACCACACAAAGGGCGCATTAGAAGCAATTAGTTTTTGAAGTGGTGCTGCTATTGAAGCGAAATTTTCTATGAAGTGGCGTAAATAGAATGCGAGGCCAAAAAAAGTTCGCAAATCCTTAAGTCTTGTGGGGCGTGGAAATCGAAGGACGGCAGCGATCTTTCCGGGGTAGGGCGAATGCTGTCCTTGCTGTTGACATCACCGAGAACCTTGATGGATTTGGCGGCGAAACGGCATTTGTTAGTGTTAAGCTGCAGACCCGCACCGACGAGGCATGTTAGGAAGTCATCCAAGCGCCTCAGGTTCTGAGAAAACGTTGATGAAAAGATGATAATATATCAAGGTAGCAGAGACACGTCTCCCATTTTAGACTACGCAGGACGGTGTCAATCATGCGTTCAAACGTCGCGGGCGCATTGCGGAGCCCAAAAGGCATCACGTGAAATTCGTATAGGCCATCGGGGGTTGCAAATGCCGTTTTTTTGTCGTCAACGTGCATGGGAATTTGCCAATATCGCGAACGCAAATCAAGGCTTGAAAAGTATTCGGCGCCTTGCAGTGAATCAAGGGCGTCGTCGATGCGTGGCATGGGGTATACGTCCTTGTGTGTGATGTTGTTAAGTGCCGGTAATCAACGCGAAATTCCACGGAGCCATCTTTTTTCGTACCAAAACAACAGGGGATGACCAAGGGCTAGGTGATCAACGAATTATTTCTCGTTGGAGCATGTCAGCGACGTTTTCCTCGATGATTTTTCGCTCAGCGAGAGACACGCGGTAGGGGCGGCGATGTACAATAGATGTTCCTTCCGTCTGAATGCGATGCGCTGCAGTGGTAGTTCGGCCCAACGTTGAGGAGCAGATGTCGAAAGAATTGGCGTGTTTCGTTAATAACGCAAGCAACTGCTGCGCCTGCATAGCTGTGAAGTCAACCCTGATAAGGGCTGTGAAGGGAAAGGATGATGCAGGCTTACTCATAGAGCGGTCGTTGGTAGAGGCAGGTATAAGTTGCGTGACACTGACAGGCTCAGCATGCACAACACAGGTTACTGCAGTACCCTCTGGCAGGAGAACTTTCTCTGGCGTTACATTCGTAGCAATGACGAGCACGGAGCCATGGTGAAAGCGTACGACATCCGATGCAAGGGCTACGCCTTTAGCGACGCAAGTCGATTAAGGGGACACCAAGACGTCACCGTGGTCGATGTCCGTAGAAGTCAGGGTCACAATTTGTTCTTGATGTGGCGGTAGTTCGAAAACTTCGCAAGCGAACAGGCGCAGTGGCTTGTAGACGCCTTCGTCGAACATGGAGCCCGTATTAGTTAGGTGCAGAATCCGCTCACCACAACATATAGCGGCTGAAGAAGAAGATAGGAAGTCCCACCCTAGAATTAGCTGGTGAGAGCACCGGGTAAGCACAGTGAACTTGATGTAATGCAAAATGTCATCAATAAACACACGAGCAGTACAATGAGCAAAAGGGTGGATAGTGTTCCCCTGGGCTTCGACTAGATTGGGTACAGTATAAGGTGTCATTACTATTTTCAGGCATTTGCACAAATCAAACCTAATCACAGAAACTGTAGCACCGCTGTCCACCAAAGCTTGTCCACGAGAACTCCTTCCACCTTAACAGAAACCTTGTTGAACGGGCGGGCTGGAGGAATATGAGTCCTACTAATACATGCAGTTTCTCCTCCGAAAACTGCATCATTTAGTTTTCCGACCGGTTGTCAGTCGTAAACGAGGCTGGCCGAAGAGGATAGGAGGAGCGACGGAAGGGCGAAGGTGATCGGCATCGGCTTGAACGGTAAGTGTTCCGCGTCTCAGTCGACGCGGGCGGAGATGGAGACCGCTGCTGTCCAGATGAATAACGCGGAGCGTAAGAATCCCCACTGGAAAAGTCCCGTTCACGCATGTCGTACTCGCGACGATTGTCCTGCTGGCGCTTGCGGCAGAAGGCGATATATCGCCACGATATCCACAGTAAAAGCATGTTGGGCGAGACGGGCGCCAAGGCGGGTAGTAAAAGGCGTTCGGCGCACTGGCAGATAGCGCACTCAAGTGGACAGACGGAGGGTCGGGTGGCATTGGCCGGAAGTGGGCCGGTGGTGTAGCAGCAACCGGCGTGAATGATGGCAGCGGCAAAGTAGAGTTTGCGTTGCGAGGAGGCGCGGCCGCAACTTGCGCGTACATTGGAGGGCTAGACGGAGGTTGCTGCACGTACGCTGGACCAGTGAATGATGTTAGTTCCTCCCTTACGATGTCACGCAGGGCCATGCTTCAAGGCTGTGTGACAGATGAAGAAGGTGGTGAGATGCCCATTGATTGAAGTTCTTCGCGTATGATCTCTCGTATCATGTCACGCAGGTCCCGGTCTGCTGTACGGTGTTTACTATTGCCCGACTGAAGGCGAACAGAAACAAGTTCGTTGACACGCTGACACGTAGAGACGACGTCAGCGGCAGTAGAAGGATTCTGGACAACCAGGGCATTGTAGGCAATGCTTCCGATGCCCTTCAGGATGTGGCGCAGTTTGTCCGACTCGGACATCGAAGAATTGACGCGCCGGCAGAGTGCAAGGACATCCTCGATGTAAGATGTGTATGACTCGCCGGGATGTTGTTGGCGAGTAACTAGGGCCCTCCTCGCTGGAGCGGATCAAACGGCTGTCGTGCCGAATACTTGGCGAAGCTGCTGCTTGAAGGCAGGCCAATCGCTGAGGCCGATCTCATGGTTCAAGAACCATGTCTTGGCAACGCCCGTGAAATAAAGCGATACTTGGCGGAGTTGTTAGAGTCGTCCCAGTGATTAGTTGCGCTTACTCGCTCGTAGTTATCGAGCCAGTCCTTCACATCTTCACCGCAGAGACCAGCGAAGATCGGAAGGTCACGCTGGTGGTTTACGATGTAAAGAGGGGGGCTTGCGGCGCAGAGACGGGAGCAGAAAGGGCATCCACCCACTCATTTTGAGACATGTTGGCGGACTGAGGGTCCAAGCGGTGGCCTGAACGGAGCTCCAGCGAGTAGGCGTTGTAAGAAGAGGTACTGGGATCGTCAATCCACTTCCACCACGTATGACGACTCGGTTGTAACGAGGTTTATTGGCCGTGAACTCGGGAACGAACAAGCGCAACGAATCCAATAATGAAGCGCACGTTCAAAGAAGATGATGATTGTCAGCCAGAACATATGTTGATGATTGACTGCTGTTCAGATGAGGATGAAGCTCATATTAGATGCCTACACTATATATATATATATATATATAAATAAATAAATAAATATATATATATATATATATATATATATATATATATAGTGGGAGTAATAATTCAATGGGCCAGTTAGTCTTCGTGAAGGTATGGGATATGGTACAACGCGAGCGTTGTCGACAAGGATACAAGGATAAATATATTTATTTCCCAACAGTTTCGGGAGGGGTTTTTTCTTCATCAGGGAGGACCCCTCCCTGATGTCATGAGAAAGGACCCCTCCCTAATGTCAGTATAACTCATCCCCTGATGAAGGGAAGACCCCTCCCGAAACTGTTGGGAAATAAATATATTTATCCTTGTTGACAACGCTCCCGTTGTACCATATCCCATACCTATATATATATATATATATATATATTTATATTGCCACCTGGAGTTATGAACCGACAAGCCCTAGCCAACCGAAAAGGGCAAAGAGAACGTAGTAGAAGTGTGTGTTAGCGCTTCGTTTTGAAGATACACGCTCGTGTCTTTCTGCCCCACTGTTCCTGTCTTGTATATACGGATCTTGGTGCGTGACAAACTGGTGGATGTTCTGGGTGATCTATGAACCATACCCCTCCACAGAGCAATAACTCAAGCGTCACTCCTGCGCTCCGCGCCAGCAGAAGAATTCGAAGGCAATCACCTGAATTTGGACTGCTCGCAAACGACATCGCAGCTTTGACCAGCCCTACCAACACCAACCCAACCGGTACGAACGGCACAATGCCGCTTCATTGCCCCTTACTCATATCGCGAACGCCAAATCCTTTTCATGGCACTGCACTTGAGGATGTAGAAGATGGGCTTGTTCATTACGAGTTCATTGCCGTGAACAACCAGTGAGACGACGCAGACGAACTGCGGCACGTCTATTTCAGTCTTTTGAACGGCGCACGTGTGTGGTATGAGAACCGGGCAGGTATTCTTACATCATGGGAAGACGTCAAACGCCGACTTCTTGGGACATATGCCAGCCCTCGCCGTCGCGAGAGAGCTGAGCGCGACCGTCTTTGATGCGGTATTATCAACCACCCAGTGACCTCCCCCGCATGTCGTATGCTCAAGCTTTGCGGCAACCTCCTACACTTGAAATCCCGCATCCCACCATGGCCGCAGCCATACTGCAGACGGTCCAAGCGGCACCATATTACAGCTCACCTCACCTGATCTCGCGGAAATCAGACGTCTGGCGTGCGCCAGATCGACGTCCTCTCTGCTTCCACTGTGGCGAAGCTGGGCATCTGTACCGACAATGTTATTACCGTCAATTTGGACTACGTGGATTTCCGACGAACTCACCGCCACCCAGGTTCGGTCAGCGGCCCCCTGAAATTGGAGAGTGTGTGGCTCAGCAGCGCGTAACTTCGTCATTCTTGCACCGGTCACGCTCCCCGTCACCGCGGCGATTTTCTCCTAATCGCCGTACCTATTCGAGCGTGGCGCACGGTCGGTCACCCACTCCACGCCGGAAAAACTAACCACAGCGACCTTCGGGGGTGAGGCCGCTCATACTGGACAAGCTCAAGGCCTGCTACCAACGCTTCTGCAAACTGACGATTCCCCGACGACGACGACACCAGCTGGTTTTGCAAAGATTTCATTAGACATTCCAGTGCTGCTCGACGGTCACAAAGTCAGTGCTTCAGTTGACACGGGTGCGGATTTTTCTATAATAAGTGAAAAAAGGCTGCTCTTCTGAAGAAAATGACGATGCCTTGGAACCTCAGGCCAATTCATACCACTGGCGGGCACATAGTCACGCCACTCGGCGTTTGCACAGCCCTAATACAGATTCGTGGTTCTACATTTGCTGTCAGCTTAAGCGTTCTCTGTCAATGTTCTCGAGACCTGATCATTGGCATAGATTTTCTGAGGGAGCACAGTGCTATCTTCGACATTTGCACAACGCCTCGTCACATTTTAAAAAAAGCGCCACCCTAGAGCATAATGCCAGCCACGATCGAGCATGTCTTTGTGTAATTGACGATGCTGTGATGATACCACCGTGCTCAAGTGTGATGGTTCAAGTGGCGTGTAACAGCCCCGCCGCGGTGGTCTAGTGGCTAAGGTACTCGGCTGCTGACAAGCAGGGCGCGGATTCGAATCCCGGCTGCGGCGGCTGCATTTCCGATGGAGGCGGAAACGTTGTACGCCCGTGTGCTCAGATTTGGGCGCACGTTAAAGAACCCCAGTTGGTCTAAATTTCCGGAGCCCTCCACTACGGCCTCTCTCATAATCATATAGTGGTTTTGGGACGTTAAACCCCACATATCAATCAAGTGGCGTGTAACAAATGAGCACACGGTGAAGTGGTGGCGAAAGCAATCGATCCCTTCTCTTTTCTCTACGTGTCTGCGTAGCATGAAGCCTAGTAGACCTCTAGGCTGGCCAGTGCGAGGTTCTTGTTACAAACTTCAGCTACGAGAGCCGACACTTTTGCCCTAGTACTGTCATCGCCTATTCGTAACCATGCAGTAACCAATGTGACTGAGTGTTTTGCTTCCGAGGCAACCGATAATGGCGAAAACAAACGAAGGATTAACGACCTGTTGATAGAATTCCACGCCTGTTTTGCACGTTCATCGAAAATCCGTCAGAGATCGATTACCAAACACCGTATTATCACCTACGGCGATGCGCACCCTATACGCAACAGCCTTACCGTGTTTCACCAACCGAACGACAAGTGATTCAAAAGCAAGTGAAGGAAATGCTTCAAGACGGTGTAATACAGCCATAAAGCAACCCATAATGTGTATCCTTGTAAAGAAGAAGGATGGCACACTTCGCTTTTGTGTCGAATATAGGAAGCTCGTTAACGTCACAAAGAAAGACGTTGCCTCGAGTGGACAACTTCCTTGACAGGCTGAGGTGAGCAAAGTACTTTTCCTCATTCGACCCCAAAAGTGGTTATTGGCAAATAAAGTCGGTGAACGTGACCGCGAAAAACGGCTTTTGTAGCTCCTGACGGTCTGTATGAGTTTCGAGTGCTCCCATTCGGCCTCTGTTCCGCTCCGGCCACATTCCAACGAATGATTGATACCGTTCTTGCTGACCTCAAGTGGAAAAGTTGTCTCGCCTATCTAGATAATGTCGTTGTCTTTTCGAAAACGTTTGACGAGCACCTTCGTCGCCTTTGGAGCGTTCTTGAAGCTATACGATCCACTTACCTTGCCCTCAAGCCTGAGAAATGCCAATTTGGCCACAAAGAACTGAAGTTTCTTGATCACGTTGTGAGTGTTGCAGGCGTTCGACCCGATCCCGAGAAGACTGCCGCTGTGGCCGCTTTTCCAGCTCCGACAGACAAGAAAAGTCTTCGGAGTTTTCTGGGACTCCGCGCATACTGTCACCGCTTTATTGAGAACTTCTCTAAGATAGCGAAGCCTCTCACTAAATTTAAGCGTGACGATACCCCATTTTCGTAGACTGACGAACAAGCGACTGCCTTTGCGGAACTGCAACATTGATCGTCTTCCCCTCCTGTACTTGGTCATTTCGATGAGGACGCTAACACAGAGGCGCGCACTGACGCAAGCAACCTTCGTGATGACATCCAATAGCCTGCCAAGGTGAGCCGACATCCGGCCATCTGGGATACTCACGGACGCTCACCCGGGTACGACAGGTATATTTCTGGCCAAAACTCATAGCTTTTGTCAAATGCTACGTGAAGGGATGCCACGAATGTCAGCGTCGCAAGTCACGACCTGTAAAGCCTGCAGGCCTCCTATATACAACCGATCGACCCACCGCGTACGCCATTTGACCAAGTTGGGACCTCCTTGGACCGTTTCTTTTGTGTCACTCCGGAAACAAGTGGATCATCGTCGCAACTGATTACTTGACGCGTTACGTTGAGAGAAAGCCACTGACACGCGCTACAGCATCTGAAGTCGCCCAGTTTTCCATGCACCCTATTGTGCTTCGTCACGGCGCTCCGTCATTCATCATCACTGACCGAGGGACAGCGTTTACGGCAAAACTGTTGGATGATATCTCCAAGCTCAGTTACACGAACCACCGTAAGACAACCGCATACCACTCCCAGGGTAACGGCTTGACAGAAAGGCTAAACAAAACGCTAATGGACATGATTTCTATGTACGTGGATGTGCAGCATAAAGCGTAGGACGAGATCCTGCCGCACGTAACGCTTGCGTACAACACCGCAACCCAGGAAACGACGAGGTTCGCACCCTTCCGTCTCGTTTACGGTCGAGACGTGCAAACCATGCTAGACGCCATGATTCCTTGTGACATCGACCAGCACGAGCTACTAACTCCTGATGTCGAGGATTACATTCAGCGTGCAGAGGAAGCACGTCAACTAGCTCGCGTGCACATAAGATCGCAGCAATGTGAATACGCCCGAAGGTACAATATCCACCATCGACAAGTCACCTATCAGCTTGGCGACCAAGTGTGGGTTAGGACTCCGGTCAGACGGCGAGGCCTCAGCGAGAAACTCCTGAGCAAGTACTTCGGACCCTACAACGTATTACGGCGGTTGAACAAGGTCCACTGTGAAATTATTCCAGACGAAGGCTTGGCAACACCCAGAGCCACTAACCACGAACAGAGATGGTGCATGTCGTCCGCCTAAAACCTTATTTTACGCGGTGATACGCTCCTCATTGTGCCCGGGCAGCAAAAATTTTCTTTTTTTGCGTTGTCCGTTGGGTCTTGAACGAACTGTCAACTGTGTTAATGTTTTTCGTCTTATGACTCACTACAGACTTTTTTTGCATCTGCATATGTCCTGTGCACTATAAGTAGCGTTTCTCCCTTTTTTTTCTTGTGCACCCTGCTGTCACTTGTGTACGAGCACTGAGTCGAAGCTCTAATGGGATGGGGAATAATGCTACCTAGATTTATGAACCGGCAAGTTCTAGCCAGCCGAAAAGTCAAAGAGGACGATGAAGAAGTGGGTGTTAGCGCTTCTTTTAGAAGGTACCCGCCCGTGTCTTTCTGCCCCGCTGTTCCTGTCTTGTATTTACGGCTCTTGGTGCCGGACAATATATATTGTCACGAACAAAACAAGACCTACAGCCAGGAGTTCACTCTAACCAGAGCAACGAAGATGTCCTCCTCTTTTTCGTGCCCAAAACGCGTATGAGCCACAGTGTCTCGTTCATCAATGGTGGTATTACCCATTCTCTCAAGAAGCATCGTCTCGATGCTGTACATGAAGGCAAAAAAAGAAAAGAAAATTAGATGAAAATTAGCATGCAAGCAAAATGAATGGCGCAAGGCGGAATAACGTAGTTGGTTGGGGACAAAAGCTAAACGAGAAATAAGAAAAATAGGAAAAATGTAAGGAAAAGACGAAACAAAAAGAAACACGCGAAGTTAGCAATAAAGTCAGTCACTCACTGGCGATTCACAGCGCGAAAAGTATGGTTTGAGACGTGAAACGTGAATGACTGCAGTTTGCGGGGTGGAACGGGAACGTCTCGAATCGCCTTGTGGGAGAACCTCGTAAGTGACGTCGCTGAGACGTCGCACAACATTGTAAGGGCCGAAGTAGCGGCGAAGAAGGTTTTCTGAACGTCCACGCTGTCGGATGGGGGTCCACACAAAGACTTCATCACCTGGCTTAAAAGGAACTTCACGGTGGCAAAGATTGTAGCGGCGCGCGTCTGCGGTTTGGTGACTTTGAATACGGTGACGAGCAAGTTGACGGGCCTCTTCTGCGCACTGCGCGAATTTGGCGCCATCCGTGTGGCATATTCCTACGATGTCGGGCAGGAGCATGGCGTCGAGTATCGTCGTGACGTCGCGACCGTGGACTAAGCGAAAAGGTGTGAAACCGGTACTTTCTTGAACAGCAGTGTTATACGCAAAAGTTACGTAGGGAAGTATGGCGTCCCAGTTCTTGTGGTCGATGTCCTCATACATTGACAGCATGTCTACAATTGTATTATTGAGTCGTTCAGTCAGCCCATTTGCTTGCGGGTGGTAAGCCGTTGTTTTACGATGTTCCGTGCCACTTAATCGCAAGACGTCCTGCAGCATCTCTGCGGTGGAAGCTGTCCCACGATCAGTTATGACGACAGCTGGAGCACCGTGACGTAAGACGATGCTGTTAACAAAAAATTGGGCGACATCTGCTGCGGTTGCTTTTGGAAGTGCCTTGGTTTCACAGTAGCGTGTAAAGTAGTTTGTAGCGACGACAATCCACCGGTTTCCAGATGAAGACGTGGGGAACGACCCCAGCAGGTCCATGCCAATCTGATGAAAGGGCGCCTTTGGTGGGCCAATTGGGTGCAGTAGTCCCGTTGGTCGTAAAGGTGGAATCTTACGTCGCTGACAGTCGCGACATGTGCGAACGTAGTGCTTCACAGTCTTCGCGAGGCGTGGCCAGTAGTAGGAGCGTTGAATCCGTTGCAGCGTGCGCGTATAGCCGAGGTGTCCGGATGATTGCTCATCATGACACGCACGTAAAATGTCACCACGAAGCGTAGTTGGCACAACAAGCAGATACATAGCTTGTGTAGGATGAAAGTTCTTTTTATAAAGCACTCTATTGCAGAAACAAAAGGAAGATAGTGAGCATGCAAAGCTTCGAGGAAGGTGGGAATCGCGTCCTTCCAGGTAGTCAATGAGTGGGATGAGCTCCGAATCGTGACGCTGTTGCTCAGCTAAGTTGGTTGCTGATACGGCAGAAAGAAAAGTGTCGTCGTCTTCAAGTTCAGTGTTGGCATTTTCGACCGGCGCACGTGAGAGACAGTCGGCGTCGGTGTGTTTCCGCCCGGATTTGTGGACGATGGTGAAATCGAAATCTTGTAGCCGAAGGCTTTAACGTGGTAGACGACCTGAGGGATCTTTGAGATTCGTGAGCCCACAAAAAGGAATGGTGGTCGCTAACTACCCTGAATGGGTGGCCATACAAGTATGGGCGGAACTTTATTATGGCCGAGACAACAGCGAGGCATTCCTTTTCGGTTGCAGAATAGTTTTTCTCCGCTGGGGATAACGTTCTGCTCGCATAAGCGATCACGCGCTCTGCGCCATTCTGCCACTGAACTAATACCGCTCCTAGTCTAACGTTGCTGCCGTCAGTGTGTAATTCCGTGTCAGCGCTTTCGTCAAAATGACCAAGTACAGGCGGAGCCAGGAGGAGGTTTCGGAGGGTGTCGAACGCATGGCACTGATCGGGACCCCAAACAAACGAGACACCGTCTTTTGTAAGCTTGTTGAGGGGTTCAGCAATATTCGAGAAGTTTTAGACAAAGCGCCTGTAATATGCACAGAGCCCCAGAAATTGGCGTAGGTAGCGCTTATTTGTGGGCACGGGAAAGGCGGCAATGGCGTGGGTTTTCTCGGGATCTGGGCGGATCCCTGCATGGCTCACAACGTGACCAAGGAACTTCAGTTCTTCATATCCAAAATGACATTTGTCGGGTTAGAGAGACAACCCCGCTCTTCTAATTGCCTGAAGAACTGCATGAAGGCGTTGGACGTGTTGTTCAAACGTGTCTGCAAAGACCACGACGTCATCAAGGTAAACAAGACATGATTGCCATTTGAGCCTCGTGAGAACCGTATCCATCATTCTTTGAAAAGTAGCTGGCGCTGAGCATAGATCGAAAGGCAACACTTTAAACTCGTACAGACCGTCGGGAGTAATAAACGCCGTCTTTTCGCGGTCGCGCTCGTCCACTACGATTTGCCAGTAGCCGCTACGCAAATCCACGGAGGAAAAATATTTAGCGTTGCGTATACGGTCCAACGAGTCATCTATCCGGGGTAGAGGATAAACGTCCTTTTTGGTGACCTTGTTCAGTTTACGGTAATCAACGCAAAAACGCAACGCACCGTCCTTCTTCTTTACTAGCACAACTGGCGAAGCTCAGAGACTGGTCGATGGCTGAATGACGTCGTTCTGAAGCATCTGCGGGACTTGGTCACGTATAGCATCTTGCTCTTTTTGCGACACCCTATAGGCATGTTGTCGGATGGGTCTCTGAGTGGGTTCCGTGATGATACGATGTTGAGCAAGTGGTGTCTGTTCAACCTTTGACGTAGTGGCAAATCAATCTTGAAATGAGCCGAGTATACGCAAAAGGCTTTCTTGTTGAGCCGAAGGTAGTCTCTCGATTACGTCGAGAGTGCTCACGAAGGCCTCGTCAGGGTGGCCATTCGATGAAAATGAAGCTAACGTAGACGGACCATCGGCATCGGCAAGTTTTTCACAATATGCAACGGCAGTGTGTCCCTTTAGGTGGCGATATTCGTCGCTGAAGTTCGTGACCAGCAGGTGAGCATACCTATTGCTAGGCTGAATGATTCCTCGGGCAACACAGATTTGTCGTGAAATAAGGAGAGACAAATTGGCCTCTGCAATTACCGCGTCAGACAAGTCTTGTCCCGATGCTACTTTGACAAAGAGGCTGCTTCGAGGTGGGAGAGTCAGAGAATCGTCGGTAACACGAAGCGCTCTTTTCCGGAATAGCGTACTGTCAGTTGCAGCGCAAAAAGGATCCTCGAACGGCACAAGTAATTCACGGAGGTCGATGACTGCGCCGTATTCACGAAGGAAGTCCATTCCTAGAATGACTGGCCGAGAGCACATGCGCAATACGAGGAAAGAGCCCGCAAATGTCGACGTACGTATTCGAATGCGTGCCGTGCACATACCAGTAGGTGTCACCAGATGGCCACGTGCTGTGCGCAACTGAGTTCCTTGCCATGGCGTGGTAACCTTCCTCAGTTCAGATGCCAGTGTGGCGCTCAATACGGAATAGTCGGCACCGGTGTCGACGAGGGCGTTAACAGCATGATTGTCGACGAAGACGGCAATTTCGGCAGAAACAATCTTTTTGCTGTCGGAGAACACTGCAAAACCGAAATCCCTCTCGTCCGGTCGTTGCGTCGAAGGAGGGTCTTTTACAGTTCACCGGGCCGCGACTTCACCCCTAGAAGTTGCCGTTCCTAGTTTCCCCTGCGGGGACTTGGTGACCGGCTCCTGAAAGGAGCGGAAGACGATGAGGGCAAACTGGGTGACGTAGACCGGCGAGGCGATGGTGATCTCGACTGGTGATGCCGATTAGTCGAAGGAGTGCGTTGGCCCGTGAGATAGGCTTCAATTTCGCGGGGGCGCTCACCGTAGCGCGGGCATCGAGCATCAGAGTGGAAGCTGCGGAGACCTAGTTGCCGGTATTAACAGTTCCGGTATACGTGACCCGCTTCGCCACAGTGATAGCAGAGTGGACGATTATCCGAGGTGTGCCACGTGCTTGCCTTGCTACCACTTTGTCTTGAGATAGACGGCGAATAGGTGGGTGGGCTCGAAAATCTTGAGCAGAGAGGTGGGCTCAAAGCAGTGTCGTGAAATGGCTGCATATCCTGGTACCTTGGCCGCATAGCAGTATCTGTAGCCGGTGGTGCAGGGGATCGCAATGCCGCTGCGTATGTCAGGACTGGGGCCTCGGGAATCAGCGGTGCGATTGGGGCCGGGGGTGTGACGGCCTGCCGGACTTCTTGTCTGATTACGTCCGCGAGGGCTGACACAGGTGGATGGGATCCCACTGCCTGAAGCTGTCGCGATTCGTCCCGAACGATACTTCGAATGAAGTCTGCGAGGGTCTGTGTCTCGCTGTCAGAGCCAATAGAGCATGCGGTGGCCGGGATCTGGCGTTCGTATTGTGACGACCGCTGCTGCAGTGTACGTTCCATCGTAGCTGCCTCACTGATGAACTGGGCGACTGTCATCGGTGGATTGCGCCCGAGCCCAGCGAAAAGCTGTTCTTTTACTCCGCGCATCAAATGCCGCACCTTCTTTTCCTCAGGCATGGCAGGGTTCACGCGTTTGAAGAGACGAAGCAGGTCCTCGACAAACATGGATACATGTTCATTCGGCCGTTGGTTTCTGCAGGATACGGCTTGTTCAGCCCTCTTTTTCCTCTCGGTGTTGCGATAGGCGTCACGGAGCTGTCGGCTAAACTCTTGCCATGTTGCAAAGGAGCCCTCGTGGTTCTCGTACCACGTCTTCGAAGAATCCTCCAAGTACAAGTAAACTCGGAGCAGCTTGCGAACATCGTCCTATTCGTCGATACTGGCAACCCGATCAAAGTGGTCTAGCCAGTCATCAACATCCTCGAAGATGTCTCCATGGAATGGCTTTGGTGTCTGTGGCACGTGAAAAACATGGGCGAGAAGAGAATCAAGGGCATCGCTGGTTTGGACCGCCTGGCTTTTCATCGCAGTTGCCATCTTTCTGGGTGTCGATGCCAAGAGACCCAATTCAGGGGGTAACCCACGCAGGCCGCGGCTGATTCTTGCTCTGGTAGATGTAGCTGTCACCACGATGACCGACACAGCTGAAGTACACGTACCCAGCACTTCCACCAGTAATGTCACGAACAAAACAAGACCTGCAGCCAGGAGTTCATTTGTTGTTGTTGCTGTTGTTTTCCTTGTGCAAATGGCTCGTACCCAAAGAAGGGGATTGGCCGATTATAAGGTGAATTTTCCCTAAACTTTCAGCATTGCGTCATTCCTACAATTTTTTTGTAACTTAATTTTGATTTGAAATACCGGTATCAAGTTTGCAGAAAAAAAGAAGAAAAATAGTGAGACAGCAATTTAGCAAGAGAATCGTTTAGTCGCAGTTATGTATTCTTGAACGGCGAATAAAACATCCCTGTGGCTGAAACCCAGTGTAGAGGCCCCAAATGAAAGAAGATCAGGTTGTGATAGTTGCAAGCCCAGTCTTTGAAGAGGTGGTGTTAGTATGCTTTTCCTGAATAAATCGAAACGGCGACAATGTAATAAAAAATGAGTGATCGTTTCCTCTTGATTACAGTAAATGCACATAGGGGAATTCAATATGCCTGATCTATGCAAGTAAAAATTGAGGGAGGTAACGCGGCAACGAAATTTCGTGATGACTACTTCCATCATCCTTGAATTAGTCAGTTCACTGCGCCAGGGAAATAACAAGTGTTTGTACTCTGGAGAAGCTGTCAGTGCAGGGTCAGATAAATTTTGCCTGATTTTAAGTGTGCGAAATCGCGCCACCGTAATGTATACTGTATGAGGGAAAATAGGAATAATTGGTGTCGAAAGGGATGCCTTCGCAAGAGAATCAGCTATTTCGTTTAACAACAAACCTTTGTGCCCTGGTGTCCAGATTAAATAAATACTTTGGAGATGACAGGGGATCAACGATTTAAAAAGTTTCACTATAGGTGAGTGACCAGATGCGGACAGAGAAGATCACACTGATAATCAATCAGTTATGACTGCTACGACTGAAATGGAAATATTTACCTTTCGCAAAGCTAACATTATTGCCATGAATTCAGCCAGAAAGACAGGAAGAAAGTCCGGTAAGCGAAGTGAAAATGACCAATCAAGTACGGGGCAATATATTCCAACGCCTGACTTTTCATGTGATTGAGATGCGTCCGTTGCTATAATGACATTTGTTGGCAGAGTACTTAAATGGTCCTGCAATAAACCATTTAAAATGCCTGTAGGTAATAGCTTAGCGTGAGTTGGGAAGATATCATGGTAAACAATTTCTGGTGAATTTAGTTGCTCAGTTAAAGGAACGAGATCACGAACGTGTACATTTAGGGGCTCAAGTAACGATTGAACAAATACTATTTGTGGTTTGGTAAATCTGGGCCAATGCACGGAGAAGAATAGGTCAGGATTGGAAATAAAAATGATTTGTTCAGGGTTAAACGGTGCTTCATATAGTCGTAAAAAGGTCTGCACAGTAAGAATATTAAAGCGACATAATAAGGTTGGTATTCGTGCTTCAAGGTATAACACTCCATTTGCAGTATACTTTGGAAGTCCTAAGCAGAGCCGTAAAGCCTCTCTTTTCAACAGAACGAGCGGCCGAAGTTTGTAGGCTGGCGCACCAGAAAAAAGAATGCAGCCAAACTCCAACACAGGTCGAACATACATTTTATATATAATCAAAAGTGCCTTTCTTCTCATACCTGATCTACAATTGCTCAACCTCCGCAATACGCCCATCGCGCGTAGTGCTTTTGTCGCGATGTATTCAATGTGAGGGCGCCAATTTAGATGTTCATTATACATAACTCCAAGATATTTCAATGATTGTACTTGTGGGATATCTTGAAGCTTGTAATTAATAGATATGTGAACGGGATCTTTGATTGGAAAAACAAGAATAGCACATTTACCGGTATTCATGTTAAAACATCAATCCATCCAGTCAATGTTCTATTTTATTAAGATATGCCTGCAAGATAGTGTAGAGACAGTATAAGTCATGTGCCATAGCAAAAAAAGCAATGTCATCGGCATAAACATAGGTTTTCACATCTGGATGAACGGGGATGGTACTAAGCAATATGTTGAATAAAACCGGGGAAAGTACTGACTTGAACCACTTCACTTGATGATGATGATGATGATGATCCTTGACACTCTGGCGCACACCCACAAAGGGGGATCGGCCAAGAACCGGGCGGCAGGATCTTAACTAAAAGGCTAATGGTTTTTCAAAGAAAACGTAATTTTGGGCTGAAAAAAAAATAGAAAGAAAAGCCGAAAATCGAAAAAGGAGTATATCTGAGCAGGGAACGATGCAGGCCATCAGATGCGATTTGAGACAGAGGTAATGGTGGGTCTAAAATGATGTGTATATATATATATATATATATATATATATATATATATACATATATATATATAGGCAGATTAACATGGCAATCGCTTTGTTTCAATTATGTATTCAAATACCGCAGAGCAGACGTCCCTGTGGCTATAACCGAATTTAATGCTGCCAAACGACAAAATTACTGCCACATTTAATTCTAATCCCAATTTTTCAAGTGGAGCTACCAGGTATCTTTTCCGCTGATGAGAATACCGGCGACAGAACAAAAAGAAGTGATCTATCGTTTCCATTTTTTCGCAAGTCTGACATAAAGGTGACGCCTTTAGACCAACTTTATGCAAATAATAATTCAGTTGAGGAATTCTGCAACGCAATCTTGTAAAAGTAACTTCCAAGTGCCGTGTTGCACACCACTGTCTATTCCAGCGGCATCTTAGATGTGCGAAATCTCGATATTTAGCCAATGAGTAGCAGTCGTATTCACGCAAACAGAGGTTTCTAAACCTTATTGCTGTCGCGTAAGCCGTATCAGGCAAAACCGGGATAATGGGACCGCTAAGAGATACTGTGGCTAGTGCATCCGCCATCTCATTGAGATATATGCCACGATGACCTGGTACCCATAAGAGCTGCAGTTTTTTCACATTTGTCGGTATGAGTTGTCGAAACATGTGCATAAGTGTTAAGTTGGCTCCTGAAGACAGAGCAGCACATACTGAAAAAGAATCTGTAATTACGACTGCTTCCGATTCGCCCAAAGGAAGTTTCCGTAGTGCCAGTACAATAGCAAATAATTCTGCCATGAATATTGGTGTGTAATCTGGGAGTCTAACCGAAAAGGACCAGTCAAGGGAACGTGAGAAGATACCTGCCCCAGCCTTTTCATTTGATACGGATGCATCGGTCGCAATTATGTTGTTCAAGTTCACATGCGCCAAGTAATCCTGCAGCCGATCATTTAAATATTGAAATGGCATTTGCTTTGCGTTAGAGGGATAAATAGGAGGATAAAACTTCACTTGAACCAGAGCAACGAAGATGTTCTCCTCTTCTTCGTGCCCAAAAACGCGTATGAGCCACAGTGTCTCGTTCATCAATGGTGGCAATATGTATATTCTTCCATGGTCAGGTTTCAGTACATGATGACTGCATGGGGTCACTCACACACACAAAACAAGAATTCTCGAGACTTGTCGTGTCTGCGTTGTTCACAATTGCAATCATTAAGAAAATGAAAAAGTATGGGACGAAGACCATCTTGCGCGGACCCCTGGTTGGCAGTCCGGATGCGGGCCGGCCACGTGTTTGAAACCCCGGTTCAACTTAGCTGACCGCTAGGTTAGGTAGCGACACCCATCAATTGATAAGGATTAAGCACGAACCAGTAACACACTAGTTCGAGGCCTCTCACGTAAAACAGCCAAATAAATTCCGCATTCTTGTTCCGCAAATAAACTAATATACAATTAGCAAGAAAAGCAAATCTTGTGATAGAAACAGGTATTTAGTTAAAAAGGAAAAAAAAGGCTGGTCGAAGTTAATAATTTTCGAGTAAAAACACTAGTTCAAGTGGGCTTGCTGCTTCCTTTTATAGATAGATATACAGAGATAATTTCCAAGCGTGTGGAAGTAGCTCGAGATACACTTGACAAGTTCGTATCGGATAGAAATATTTCTGAAGTATTGTGTTTTTTTACGTCAAATAATGTTTACCCCGGTATCTGGTATCGTATAGCGATAAAATTTCAGAAATACCTTAGCCAAGCCTTGGCAAACGCTAACACAGCGGCGGCCTGCTGGCTCTAATGGTGGAAAGAGTCTCGGGGAAGTTTGTCCTGGTTTTCACCATAGGTATCGCCCACAAGGGCGACACTGCTCAACGAAGGAACGGGTGTCTCTACAAAGTGCACTTTACAAGATGGCGTCTCCTTTTAAACTGTGAGGGCTTTGTTTATCCTGAATGCTGACATTGGAACAAACACTTCGTATAATATTAAACTATTATTGACCAGAATTTCTTGAGCGTACACATGAGTCACTGTTCTTACCAGCTTTTGCTATACAGGGCATGCTAGCTATCTTTAGCCAGAGTTTAAAATTATGTTGCACACGCAATTACGACGCGACTAAATGCATGTTGCTGAGCATTGCCGTTCAGTAGTCAGAACATTTCTTGTGTTCAGAAATAAATTTTATTACATCTCTTTATTCAATTAAGTTTCGAATGAGTGATGATGGATAATAGGTTTCAATGAGAAATTTTTAAATCGGTTTGCTAAACGTCCGATTGGACGGTTTCGAAAATTAGAAATGTTTTATTAGCATTTATCTGCTAACAATAATTGCCCGTGAAATACACAACGTACCACGTGACAAACCCGCTCGCGCACCAGTGTGCACGATGATTCGAGTGCTCCCTAACGTTCAGTGTACGAACCACCTTAGCATTTGCCTGATTGTGCTGTCTCGACAGGGCCGCAACAATGGTGGTGGCTTCGTCACGATCACGTTTCGCTATTGGCCACAAAAGCCATAACTGCGGTCACTGCTTATAGCGGTCATGAACCGGTGCGATAAAAGCGTATCGTATATACGTGGAACGTCAGAGAGCACCAGAATCACGGTACGCTTAGGCGCACCAGTGGGTTTCTCACGTGGTATTTTTTTTTATTTCACGGGCATTTGTAGTAAGCAGAAAACACTAATAATTAACAAATATATATAGCTCAAAATTGTCTTATCGGACGTTTTTCCAAGCGACTTGCAACTTCCTTATTGAAATTTTTCATTCATCTTTGTTTTTTCAAAAGGTAGTTGAATAAACAAATCTAATTAAATAATAATTCAGAAAACAAAAACGGTCTTACTAACTCCACGCAACAGTCAGCAACATGCATTTGGTTGCGTCGTAATTGCGTGTGTCGGCGGGTTTTTAAACCCTGGCTAAAAATAGCTGGAGCAACCTGTATATTGTAAGTGAGTTTAGCACAGCTTGGATATTTTTTTAACACTAATGCAGTCACACACACTCCCACTCAAGCAACATACACCACACACTTTTAGTGGAATAGTGCGTGAATGTGCGAGTGTTTCGAGTAATTGGGGAGTTTCTCTTAGTTTACTTACAATGTGAAGAATTACCAAGTAGCCCTACAACCAATTTTGTAAGCTATATATATATATATATATATATATATATATATATATATATATATATATATATATAATCTAACAGACAATAATGCCAAGGAATGTATTGGGGAAGTTATTAGAACAACTGGAATGTAAATAAGACGAAAGAAAAGTGTGTAAAAAATACCCAGCCGTGAGCAGGAATCGAACCTACGACCTTTGAATAACGCGTTCGATGCTTCAAAGATCATAGGTTCGATTCCTGCTCACGGCTGGTTATTTTTCCCCCACTTTTGTTTCTTCTTAACCACATTCCATTTGTTCTAATAACTTCACCTATACATTCCTTGGCATTATTGTCTGTTATATCTCGTTAATATTGTGTCAAAACACGGAAAAATGAACCCCCTTGAGTATACACTTGTTTTCTATATATATATATATATATATATATATATATATATATATATATATATATATATATAGGTATGGGGTATGGCACAACGGGAGCGTTGTCAACAAGGATAAATATATTTATTTCCCAACTGTTTCGGGAGTGGTCCTCCCTTCATCAGGGGATGAGTTATACTGACATGACCTTCCGAACTTCGTTGCTGCCGCGTCCCTCTCGCCTTGAAAGACGTTTGCGAGAGTGAGAGGGAACTGGAAAAAGGAATATATATATATATATATATATATATATATATATATATATATATGAATTATACGAGCTATTGTACAGCTTTATAAACAAACACCTTCAGTGCTTGCCACAATACCTAGATACGCCTATTCTACAGTTCATATATGAGGTATGGGTTGGTTTTCGTGACAGTGCTTTTTCAAAAAGGGCGAACTTTCTGTGTAAAGCTTAAGAAAAAGCGAATCTAGTTGATTTTAAGAGCCTAATGTGGCCTTCTTGGCTGCTGTTGGGTCATTCCTTGGCGTATACAGGGCATGTTGTCGAACTAAAGCCTGTCAGAGACCTAGCAAGAATGCCCAAATTTTAGCGCCAGAACTTACGGGCAAAACGTGGCGATAGTTATAGCGCGAGAACAAAACGACGACAAAGGGACAAGAAAGAGACGTCTCTTTGTCGTCGTTATGTTGTCGTGCTATAACTATCGTCATGTCATACCAACTAACCCAAGCCACCACACTTCACGGGCAAACCCGGCATCAGCGATAGAAGCGCGAGCCTTGCGTCGCTCGGACTCGGCTCGTGAGGCAAGCACACTCGGCGCGGTGGCGGTCCCCGTCAATGAGCGCAGCTGAAAAGCGATGAAACGGGATTGAAAACAACGTAGACGGTGTTTTTCGGACACCCGAAGTTTTGCCTCAGAGCCCGTAAACTACCTGAACTTCAAAATTCTGTTGTGGGGAAATTGTGCACGAGTGCACGACGAATACTGATCCGTGAGAATTTTTTGAAACAGTGCCGTCATAGCAGGGTTAAACTTGTTGGATTATAAAAACCGTGATGATTTTCGCTCTCTCCGGTGCTACCCACAGATTATAGAAGCAATTTACAGAAGGGAAGTTTTGTAGCCTTGACAGCAGCTTGCAAAATAAGCAGCGGTGGCGCATGGAACTGCTGAGGTCAACCAAGATATGGCGCTGAATAAACAGGAGGTGAAAAACAAACTCTGTTGTTCTTTTTGCTTTTTAGGCGTAAAAAAACAAATGGCCGCTAGTTTTATTCCGTACGAGGTGCGCATCCACCTACGCGGTTGCTTCGGCAGATTCTTTATTCTATGGCTCTCCTTTTTAAACAGAAGTGGACGAAAGAGAACGGGACTCGCGCCGGGCTGCGGGTGTCTCGTTATCTTTCGCCCGCTTCTTTAAGCGCGTCGATACGCCTAGCAGCACACCAAAGCGCCCTTCGGAACACAGTGCCTGTGCATAAAGAGGTTACATGGAACCGAAAGGCATTCATTGGCAGCTGGCAGCAGTAAACACAATTGACGAGTAAGAAAGGGGAACAATACTTATTGGCAGAAAAACAGATATCATGTTACGATGCAAAAAAAATCTCGTGTTAAAAGCATTATTGTGAGTTCGCGAACGGCACGCCTTCATTTTCACAGGCAAAACTAACAGTAAAGCGTGTCTTGTTAGAAATAACTATCATTACAAAACAGGAGGTGCTTCAGTAACAGCTTCAAATTGCAGCTCTTGCTTTCGCCGAGCATGACTTAACACCCACAATTTTTATTGCATTGCGACATAAAGTGGTCAAACTGAGGACACTAAAAGATTGGGTTATTCAATTCAATTCAATTCATTTATTTTACACAAGGACATATGTACATCAGTTTTGTTATAAAGGCAAGGCCCCATGACTCGCAGAGGAGTTGTGAAGGGGGCCCTTATGTATGACGCGGATAGAATGAAAGTAGGATTAAAACTTGCAAAGAGAGCATGAACCAGAGTATGGTGTAGAGAGGAAGAAGAATATGTGCCGCAGTGGGTCACGCCTTTAGCAGGAGGAGCCAAGCGCGAGCGTTTGCCCGATTGCTGTGATTCCTGAGTCCGTTGCTGCCGCCCGCTTTCCGCGTCAATAGACCTACCGTTCAAGTGCTACTTGTGCCAATAAACCCCGTTCCAGAGTGGTGGAGGTGCGGGGTACTTCAACCTGGAACTCCGCAACAGGAAACTACCTGCCATCACAGAAATGGCTGAAGAAACCACCCAGCAAGGTACGACCCAGCCTCCGATGGTCATCGTGCCCACTTCGCTACGCGTGCGCGATCCACCTTTTTTCGACGGTACCGATGAGCAAGACGTCGAAGATTGGCTGTCGACATTTGAAAAGGTAGGCGCAAGCAACAAGTGGGACGACCCTTCGAAGCTTCAATATGTACCCTTCTACCTGAAAGAAGTGGCGAGTCTCTGGTTTAACAACCACCAGTCGGAATTCGCCACTTGGGGTGCCTTTAAGCTACGCATCACCGATGTGTTCGGTCGCCCCGAGGTACGCAAGCTCCGTGCCGAACAGCGCCTACGGGGACGCGCACAGCTTCAGGGGGAAGGCTTCACAAGCTACATCGAGGATGTGCTCGACTTGTGCAAGCGCCTTGACCCTTCAATGATCGAGGCAGACAAGATCAAGCACATCTTGAAGGGGATAGACGACGACGCCTTCCAGATGCTGCTGGCCAAGGGCCCCCGTACCGTGTCTGAACTCGCCACTCTTTGCCAGAGCTTCGAGGAATTGCGCAAGCAGCGGGTCATGACACGGCGGCCAGCGACTACCGACGGAACTCTCGCGGCATTGACCCTAAGTGGAGACAACAACACAATCATGTCGGAAATCAAACGATATGTGCGCGAGGAGGTGGCCCGACAACTTTCGTGTCTGTCGTATCAACCGGCAACGGAACCCTCTTCTGAGCGTCTCGCGCCCGCCATCAGACAGGTAATACAGGCGCAGGTATCTGAGGCACTGCCGCCCGTCTCTCAGACAACACCTGTCACCGCGCCATTGACTTACGCTGCTGTTGCTGCTACTCCACCACGACCTCCACTTCGGCCGACTCCCCAGCCTCTACGAGTACCAACGACGCCAGTTCCAGCAACACAACAGCGCTATCACGGAAACCCTTGGCGCACAGTTGACAATCGTCCGATCTGTTATGCATGCGGATATCCAGGTCACGTGGCGCGCTTCTGTCGCCGGCGCTTCGCAACGGGCCCGGCTGCTGCTCCAAGGTACTCTGATGACTCTTTCCCGGCCCCGTACAACGCGCAACGAGAAGTTCCCCGTCAATATGACCGACAATCAGTGCAACGCGACCCGTCCCCATCCGAAATAGACCACCACCCTGCTGCCGACTACCGGCCATTCGGTCCCCGTCGCCCATCCTCACCACGCCGATACCGTTCTCCGTCCCCGCTGCGTCGCCGACCGAACTCCGCAGAGACGGAAAACTGACTGCCGCAGCTCCGGAGGCACGAGCTGCGAAATCGTCGCATTGTAGAAGTCCTCGCCCGTCCCCCACAAACGTTCTGGAACTGTTTGTTGAAGGTCTACAAACTCTTGCGCTTGTTGACACGGGTGCCACCGTATCTGTGATAAGTCAAAAACTCTGCCGTTCGATACGAAAAGTAACGACGCCGCCTTCCGACGTATTGCTGAATACCGCGAGCTCGCAACCTATTCGACCAGTCGGAGCATGTACAGCGAGAGTAATCATTCAGGACGTCCTGTACCACATCGAGTTTCTCGTGTTGACCACTTGTGCCCACGACGTGATACTAGGATGGGATTTTTTGTCACGGCACCACGCCGTAATTGACTGCGCTCACGCGCAGGTAGAATTATCTGTGTTTTCAGATGCGCCATCTACTGACAATGAGCGCACTCACCTGGGCAAGCTTCTTGTTGCTTCCGATGTTGATGTTCCTACTTTTAGTGCCATCGTTGTCCCCGTCAATCACACTGAATTGTCCGGCTCTACCGTTGTGTTCTCCCCATCTGACGTTTTCAGTCGCCGCCACGGTACGTCTCTGCCATACGCCGTTCTGCCACCTCATCAAGATACTTCCGGAATTGTCGTTTGCAATCCTAGCTCATGCCCTCTCACCTTAAGAGCTCTTGAAACACTGGGCTATGTTCATCCTGTTGACGACAACGTTATTGTGCCTATTGAGTCCCACGACCCTGGCCAGCAACTTCAGCTGAACGCGGTTACTCCTCTTTTTACGCGGGATGACTACTCCTCGGATATCTTCAATCGTTCCATCGACAGCAAGCTTCCTTCGGATCAACGGGACCAGCTAATAGCCCTTCTGCATGAATTCCGAGATTTATTTGACCTTCCTCAAAGGGCACTGAGTCAAACTAACACCGTCGCTCACACAATCTACACCGGAGCGCACCCTCCTTTGCGGCAACGCCCCTACCGCGTATCACCTAAGGAACGAAGTGTAATTGCAGAGCAGGTGGATGATATGCTTCAACGCGGCGTCATCAAACCATCTTCTAGCCCCTGGTCTTCACCTGTTGTGCTAGTGAAGAAAAAAGACGGTTCGATTAGATTTTGTGTCGACTACCGGCGACTGAACAAAATTACACGGAAAGACGTATACCCTCTTCCCCGCATCGACGACGCTATCGATTGCCTACCAGGTGCCGAATTCTTTTCTTCGCTGGACTTACGTTCGGGTTACTGGCAGGTTCCGATGGCAGAGTGTGACCGTCCCAAAACAGCGTTCGTTACGCCGGATGGCCTATACGAATTCATGGTTATGCCATTCGGTCTGTGCAATGCACCTGCAACGTTTGAGCGAATGATGGACAGCATTTTACGCGGCCTTAAATGGCAGATATGCTTATGTTACCTCGATGATGTTATCGTATTTTCGCCTGATTTCCCTACCCACGTCGACCGTCTGCGCACCATTCTTAAGTGTCTTACCAAGGCAAACCTCCAACTTAACCTAAAGAAGTGCCGCTTTGGGGCTCGCCAACTTACTATACTTGGTCACGTTGTGTCAAAGGATGGAATTTGCCCCGACCCAGACAAACTTCGAGCCGTAGCCGACTTTCCGAAGCCGACTTCACTCAAAGAACTTAGGAGCTTCATCGGCTTGTGCTCGTATTTTCGTCGTTTCGTCCACAACTTTGCAACAATAATAGCCCCACTTACACAACTACTGAACGGTCCAGCTAATCTTTCTAACTGGTCTCCGGCATGCGACGAAGCTTTCCTTACACTGCGCCGCCTACTTACGTCCCCACCAATTCTACGCCATTACGACCCAAGTGCCCCCACTGAAGTGCACACAGATGCCAGTGGCGTTGGTCTGGGAGCAGTACTCGAGCAACGAAAGCCCGGTATTCCGGAGTACGTCGTCGCATACGCAAGCCGCGCACTCACAAAAGCGGAGATGAACTACTCCGTAACTGAAAAAGAATGCCTCGCAATCGTTTGGGCGTTAAGCAAGTTTCGTCCTTACTTGTACGGACAGAGTTTCGACGTTGTGACCGATCACCACGCGCTTTGTTGGTTGGCGTCGCTAAAAGATCCTTCAGGTCGCCTTGGACGTTGGGCTCTTCGCCTACAAGAATTCGACATTCGTGTCGTCTACCGCTCAGGACGAAAACACTCTAATGCGGACGCCCTCTCACGATCACCAGTGAGATCCCCCGCAGACCTGCATTCCGATACCAACTTCTCCATCGCTCCCATTTCCGTCACAAGCATGTCGTCTGAACAGCGAAAAGACCCATGGATAACATCTCTCCTTAACATTCTTTCTGACTCTTCAACGTCTGCATACCCACGCGCTCTTCGCCGACAAGCCACTCATTTCGCGATACGGGATGCGCAACTATACCGCAGAAACTACCACGCGGATGGTCGTAAATGGCTTTTGGTTATACCACACCACATGCGATCTGATGTCTGTGCGTATTTCCATGCCGACCCACAACATGCTTACGCTGGTGTGTTAAAAACATATCAGCGGATCCGCCAGCGTTACTACTGGCGTGGTATGTACACTTTTGTACGAAAATACATTCGGTCTTGTTCATTATGCCAACGACGAAAGACAGCTGCCCACTCACCCGGATTATTACAGCCTCTACCGTGTCCGGCGCGCCCTTTCGACCGCATTGGTATCGATCTATATGGTCCCCTTCCTTACACTGCCACTGGAAATCGATGGATCATTGTCGCCGTCGACCATCTGACAAGGTATGCTGAAACAGCTCCACTACCTACGGCAGGCGCACGTGACGTAGCCAATTTCGTTTTGCGACGCTTCGTACTGCGTCATGGGGCACCACGTGAACTACTAAGTGATCGAGGGCGTGTCTTTTTATCCGAAGTTGTACAACAACTCCTTCGGGCATGCCGCACGGTGCACCGCACCTCTACAGCCTACCACCCGCAGACCAACGGTCTAACTGAGCGCTTCAACCGAACGCTAGGAGACATGCTCGCCATGTATGTCAATTCCGACCAATCAAACTGGGATGTCATTCTCCCATTTGTGACCTATGCGTACAACACCGCGACGCAGTCAACCACAGGCTTCTCGCCTTTCTTTCTTTTATATGGGCGTGAGCCATGCTCCACCCTTGACACCATTTTGCCGTATCGTCCCGACGTCTCCGAGTTCAGCCCTCTTTCTGAAATTTTTCACCACGCTGAAGAGTGTCGTCAGTTGGCCCGATCATTCACCTCGGACAAGCAAGCATTCGAAAAAGACCGCCACGACCGCGACCAGCAAGTCGAGACTTTTGCCGTGGGCTCGCTTGTCTGGCTCCGAATTCCCTTCCACTCCCCAGGTCTGTCCGCTAAGTTTGCCCCCAAGTTTCACGGTCCTTATCGCGTCGTCGAACGTCGATCTCCTGTCACATACGTGATCGAGCCGATCACGCCATCTACAGACAGGCGATGCCTTGGTCGTGAGACTGTCCACGTGAGTCGTCTCAAGCCATATCACGACCCACTCCTAATCTCGTCACCTTGACTTGCCAGGATGGCTCGTCTTCGTCGCCGGGGTATTGTAGAGAGGAAGAAGAATATGTGCCGCAGTGGGTCACGCCTTTAGCAGGAGGAGCCAAGCGCGAGCGTTTGCCCGATTGCTGTGATTCCTGAGTCCGTTGTTGCCGCCCGCTTTCCGCGTCAATAGACCTACCGTTCAAGTGCTACTTGTGCCAACAAACCCCGTTCCAATGGTAATTTTATAACAGGTAAACGACTCGCAGTCTGTTAGGTCTGCTGTTAAGATAGTTTCAAAGATGTGATACCGTATGTGTAAATATCAATAATCTCTAATTCGTCGGAGGGTTCGGAAAGTACTGGAGGTAACTGATCGTATCAGGTAAGGAATGTTTAGGTAATTAATTTTCAGAGAAGGACACAGTATAACTTTATGAGTGACTTTATACGGCCACACGAGAACACGGTAAATAATGCAGCTGATAGTTATAGCGCGAGAACAAAACGACGACACAGAGACAAGAAGGACACGAAATACACGAGCGCTGTCCTTCCTGTCTCTGTGTCGTCGTTTTGTTCTCGCGCTACAACTATCGTCATGACACGTCTCTGTGTCGTCGTTTTGTTCTTGCGCTATAACTATCGTCATGCCATACCAGCAAGCCCAAGCTGCCACACATCTAAATAATGCAGCGTTTCACAAGAATAATGTTGAGTAATGGTAGTGTAAATGTACTTGAATCGGTTCTTTTTAAGAAGAGAACATCTGGGAGCGCTATGTTCTGTGTCTTGATAATCGGCAATAAATTCTTGGGGTATGCGAGTCCGTATACGGTGATGGCGTATTTCTGTATGAATATACAAAACTGTAATAGTGAATGCGAAGGGTGTGCAAAGAAAGAAATGTAACAAAGTTTATACAATATAGGTATTTTCTTATACATGGGTAGCGTTGTTTTATGTATATGTTTATCCCACTTTAACTGACTGTCGAGTTGAACACCGTGAGATTTCGTGTGATGAACTGGCTGCAAAGAAAGGCTATTGAAGTTCAACAACGGAGCGCTCCTTAGTAGGGTATTTTTTGCAGTGAATAATATACAGTTACTTTTTGTTCTGTTTGCACGAAGGTTATATAAATGAAGCCAGTTAGATAGCTTCAGCAGGGCATATTTGCCTTTTTATGTGAAACTCGCTCTCCGTTTCAGCTGTGAAAAAGATTAATGAATCATCCACGTTTAAAATGCAGTATTCTGAGATATAATTGGGTTAATTTTTTATGTATGCCAGGAAACGAAAGGAGCCTAAATAGAACCCTGAGGAATTCCTCTGTTAGTTGTCATTTGAGATGATGTCATATAGTTCACAACTGCATACTGTTGCCGGCTTCTGAAATACGTACTAATGAGGCTTAATGGAGCTCCACGAATACCATACTTGCCAAGCTTTTGCAGCAAGATGTCGTAGCTTACATCATCAAAAGCTTTGTTTCGGTTCATAAAGATGCCCAAAGTTAATAGTTTTCTTTCTAAATTTATCATCGGTTTTTTTCACGAAGCTTATTACCGCTGTCTCAGTCGAATTCTGTTTTATATATACCCGTATTGTTTTTAGCATATACTTTTTGGGCTGTAAAAAACTTTTCTAGTCGGTTTATTGTTGCCCTTTCGTAATTCTTAGAAAAACTTGATTTTACGGATATTTCTCGGTAATTTGACATATTCATCTTATCAATTTTTCAAATACTGGCACAACATTTGAAATTTGTAATTGCGTCAGAAATAATCCTGAGGCAATTGTCTTGTTGATATAATGTGACAGTGGTTCGCAAATAATAATCAAACAATGTTTCAACAGTGATAGCGACACTGAGTCTACGTTGGCCGAAGAAATATTTTTAAGGCGAGAATTACATTTTTCACTTCATGTGGATCGGTGGGCTCGAGAAAGAGAGAACTGGAAGGGTTGCTTCGTGTGTTCGTGTTTAGTTGTGAAGCATGTGAATTATCGGTCATTAGGTTGTTGTTCATTGTCGTGAAACGATTGTTGAAGCTTTCGGCAATGATAGCAGGTTCACTCAAAATTGTGTTATTCACCAGGATATTACATATAGCGTTTGTGTCAACGTATTTAGAACAGTGTTTAACACTTTCCACGTAGTTTTTCAGTCGCCATGACCTCGGGAAATTTTAGCATCAAAATAACTTTGCTTACAACTCTTGATTAAAGTTGCAACTCTTTTTCTTGTATATCTTGTACCTACTTTTTAAGTTCACATTATACGGTTTTCGCTCTCATTTTGTAAACTTCTTATCCTTCAGGTTTATCGACTTTAAAAGTCCACTTGTTAGCCGTGGTTTACGCTCTATATTCCTGTTCGAAGACACGTTTACCAGGTTTTTCACATCTGTTGAATATCTTCATGAAACTTCTCGAAGTGATCGTTGGTGGTATCTGCTGAATACACAGAGTGCCAATTTTCTGTCATCAGGGCATTAAAAATGATGTCATAATTGTGTGTTATTCACTTTAGGGGAATTCACGACTGGTTGCTACAAGAAGTGGTGGCGAAGACAGGCAGATGATCGGTAATATCAGATGCTAATGTACCGCTAGTGAACTTTATGTTCGATATGTTTCTGACGATGTGATCTAATACGCTGTCTTGAGCTAATAACCCGTGTTAGCCATTCAATTAGATGTTAGAACTCGTGACTAGTTAGCAAGCCTGTGTACTCATAAATGTTCGTTCGACTAATGTCAATGTTGATATCGCTTTTAAAATCATTAGAGTGTTCTTTTTATGTTGGTATCAGGCAACTCATCTAATTCAGCTAGAAACTCATTTTTATTGTTTTGTGGGGACCTCTAACCACACCTACTAATGTGCTTTTATTTTTATACAGTACAATGGTTTTGGCTGATTTATTCGAAGGTACTTTCATAACAAGTAATTCGCACCACGTGGACTTAAAAGCTATGTCTGTTTTACCTTTGTATATTTTGTAATTTTTCACGTAAAGAACTACACTCCCACGCGCAGTTTGAGTACCTGTTGTGCTTTATAAGCTCCGTCTACAACCGAGTTCTAGGCATTAACCGGGAAGCGGGTATAATTTACACATGTTTTTAGACAACCAGGTTTCGGATAAAGCAAAGGAATAAGAAGTGTGGTGGTGAATTGTAGCACAAAAATCAACGAACTCGTCATAGTGTTTTTGTATGCTTCTTATATTTAGATGTAGAAATGACAAACTGGATGTACCTCATAACTGGCTACTAAATGCTCGTGTTTGTCAGTTTTTTTAATTATGTTGCTGTAGCTTGGTTTCATATGGTGACGTCTAAATCATCTGGTGATTTGATCTTGTGAACTGGACTGGTTGTTGCTTTACTGACACTAATGATACAGTTATCCGTCAACGTAAACTGTCATTGCTTGCTTTTTTTCAGCTTCAGCGCTTCAGAAAAAAAGTTACTTGTTTTGCGGAATTAGTGGTTGTTAAGAACAATTTGGTGGAGTCTTTGCTTATGCCGAGGTCTTTCACAGGTAGTCGAAATTTCTTAGCTCTTTTCTGGAAGATGCTCTTTTTTTGCTCTAGACGAACCGAACAAAAGTGTTATTTTCTCTCGAGTCATTAGTAGCGGGCAATCTGTGAACGGTGTCAGTGTCTGTAGAAGCAATCGGGCAGTCTACTTTAGCACCGATGTCAACCATCAGCTGCACTAAATTTTCGCCTGCATCGTTTAGTAATCCGCGTATCTGAAGTTTGTTCAAACGGGAATATTGTTCTAGCAGTGCGATTTCTCTTGTGAGAGTAGCAATTGCTTTTTTTAGGTCCTCAAAGTCTTTCTTCAGAGCGTTGCTCTCAGCGAGAACTTTGTTGCGTTCACTTTGGATGCTGTCACACTCGTTCCTCAAAAACACGAGGCTACTTTGCATTTCCGGAATTCTTTTTTTTTCTTTTCTAGTACTTTTTTTCTTGCCGAGAGCAAGCGCCCTGTGAAGTTCGTCTAATACCTGCTTGAGGGAAGCTTTAAAAAATTGAATTTTTATTTTTCAAGCTCCACTATTGAAGGCATAGTAACTACCGAAATAGCTAACCACGGTAGCCTTTCTTTACTTGAGCAGCGAGGTAACAAAATGAGCGGTGGGTACCTAAAATATGACAGGAAGACGTTTCCGCCTTTTCGACAGTATGGGCCGGGGCTGGGCTATGCGGATCGCCCAAATGTTGACGGCGTCAGTGTGTTCCCTGCTTAAATAGGCCCCGCCGCGGTGGTCTAATTGCTAAGGTACTCGGCTGCTGACCCGCAGGTTGTGGGTTCGATTCCCGGCTGCGGCGGCTGCATTTTCAATGAAGGCGGATATGTTGTAGGCCCGTGTACTCATATTAGGGTTCACGTTAAAGAACCCCATGTGGTCAAAATTTCCGGAGCACTCAACTACGGCGTCTCTCATAATCAAATGATGGTTTTGGGACGTTAAACCCCACAACTCAATTAATCGGCTTAAATAGGCGCTGACGTCACGTGGTGTTCACGGAATCTTGATACGCAGCAATGAATGCAGTAGCGGATGTAAAGCAGGCAGGCGTAGCTACATTTAATATTTTTGAGCGTTGTTATGGCGACAGCAGATTGCGGGAATTCCGGCCAGCGTTGAGTGGTAACCTAAAATATGACAGAATGACCTTTCAGCAATTTCGGCAGTACCGGCTGGGGCTGGGCAATGCGTATCGCCCAAATGGTGACGGCGTCAGCGTATTCCCTGCTTATTAGGCGCTGACATCACGTGCTGTTCACGGAATCTTAATACACAGCAGAACACGCAGTAACGGGCGTACAGTGTCAATTTTTATGAAGGGGATCACGGCAACGCGTGGCCTGCGCGCTCCGGCGGCTGCTGGCAGCGTGTTCAAGCAGGAGCGATAGCAACTACACTCTCTATTCACGTTATCTTGCAGCGACCAAACAACCGTTCGTTGCTGCTATGGAACCAGTGGCAAGACTGTGACCCCCTCCCTCTTCAAGACGTTTACGCGAGAGCTGGTAACCGCCTTGAAGGGGGAAGGCTTGCAAGCTTGTCGTTCTATATCACCAACAAGTGGTTGTTTTGTTCGCCGCGAGATGACGCGAAAAGAGACTGTAATTGCTCTCGCTCCTGCTTGAACGTGCTGCCAGCAGCTACCGGAGCACGCAGGCCACGCGTCGCCGTGATCCCCTTCATAAAAATTGACATTGTATAGCAAGCAGGCGTAGCCACATTTATTACTTGTCAGCGTTATTGTGGCGGCAGCAGCTTGTGGCATATTTGAGCAGCATTGAGTGGTTTGTAGGCTCTTGCTTGATTAATCACGTCATTCTTGTGGCTAGCATGGATATTTGAATGGTGCCTCGAAAATATTCGTACAGCGCATCACGCGGAGGCCCGAAAGGCCTGGAAAAAAGGAGGGATGGTTTCTTAGAATTTGTGGCGCACCTGCAGTTCGTAGCGCTGCCACATGCAGAATAGTTGATCGCAACAATATTCTGCACATGATGCGCGTATTTACTTGAAAAGTGTGAAAAATCATCGGAGGTGGCTTACGGGCCCTTTAAAAGCTTCGCACTTAACTTCACTAAAAAGTGAAAAATGTGCACAAGCAACGTGACACTAAATAAAAAATCACAGCATATCCACGGAATCAACGATAGTGAGTTAAGCGAAACTTTGAAGGATTTTATTGGCAAACCGTGAATTACCCGCTGACCGCGTCCGCTCTTCTGTGTTTTTCTGTCTCTACGTCCATCCGTTCTACTGTCTGTATGTATATGTTGGTCGGTCCGTCCCTCTATGGGTCTATCCGCATGTTAATGTGTCTGTATGCCTGTCAATCCGTCTATCGGTTCATCTAAGTAAACAGTTCCATGTACCGCCATCTCACATCTTTTCGTCATATATTCATTATATACAAGTACCGTCATATAGCGGACAATCTAAGGTATACAACTAGAGGTGGCTACTACATGCAGGAGATGCACGACCCACGTCGTACGGACATTCACCCCTAAAAGCAGGCGGAAGGCAAGAGAAACGTCATGCTGGCGTGAATATATGGGCAGGTGTATAATTAGTGCTTTCATACGCTGTAATTACTGCTTTTCATTTTTTACGCAAAAGTATTTTATGCCAGTGTCCACCACGGCTCCACTGACGTATATCTTTAGGGATATACGTCACAAAATAATGCCAATGAAAAGCTAGAAGAAAATTATTCTACCGCCAGGAGTGCAACCTTCGATCACTTGCTCATACATGCGCGGCACGAAGCGACTCGGCGACAAAGGACCCTTTTTTTCTTTAATGCACGCCACAAAGGACACATTCTTTCGCATACTCACGGTAGGATTTTTATACCATTTCACGGACTTTATTCGTGCCTACTCGGTTATAGCGGGTGAACTATACACGGGCAACCTGACGAGGTGACCTCTCTTCTTTGGTCACAGGTACAACAACTACCAGAACGACCCGCTGTCTGTGTGTGCCACGTGCGAGCCCAAATACAACGCCGAGAACGCCCTGTCCGCACGGAGTGACCTTAACCCGTCGGTGGGCCGGTATCCGTTCTTCGAGATGGGCAAGCGCCCACACGGTGGCACCGACGCCAAGGTGAGCACGCATTCTGCGAATGACGTTAATCATTGCAGAAGTGTTCAAAGACGCGCTAGTTACTATCGTACTGAAAGAACGGCAGCGCAAACTAACAGGACACAAAAGAGGAGACAAATGAGCGCATACTTGGTTTATTCACCGAATGAATTATGTAACAGAAAAACACCAAGGAAGAAAAAACTAGAGCTTAGGTTCCTACGTGATAAAGCGTCGTTAAGAAACGAGATTGCGCAATTTAGAAGTTATAAAGAAGGTGGGGTTTAACGTCCCAAAAGAATCATATGATTATGCGAGCTAGTGGAGGGCTCCGGAAATTTCGACCACCTGGGTAACGTGCACCTAAATCCAAGCACACAGACCTTAGGCATTTTCGCCTCCATTGAAAATGCAGCCGCAGCAGCCGAGTGCCTTAGCCACTAGACCACGGCGGCGGGGCGATATGAACGGTGAGCAGACACAACTATTATAATTTTTTAATGAAAACAGCTTCCGCAATCCCACTAGCTTTTGTGTCACGATGGGCGAATACATGCGTGAACTAAACTTCAAGAGCGCGACCTCGGGGCCAGCTTCAGCGCGTTGTAGTGTTGTCGCACGAGCACGTTCAGGTAGCTCGTATTCTGCTCGATATACCGTGTCACAAGAAAATGGGATACAATTCACCACGACCCAGTGTGTAGTGCAAAATTTAACGCCAAATTTCGAATATATGGGGTTTTACATAATATAAAGTACGATAAACGTGGCATTTGAGCAAAGAAATAATAATGAGCAAATAAACACCTATTCGATTTCAAGAACAGTAAACTCCAGAAACATGCAGCGCTAATGCAGACCTACGCGGCTGTGTAGCCGAAGCAAACTACTGCAGATTGCTGAAGTGTTTCGTGTTATACAGCGTATCCTCCTGGAATGCGACATAGTGCGGAGGTAAGTCAAAAAAGGGGGCACAGAAATCTTGCGAGATCATGGCTAGCATTACATATTTCATGCGTTAAAGAGGCCGCGTATAAGTTATTTCCGTGTCCGCATTCAGACGCGTAAGTAGCATGCTCCACTCGGTGGAACGTGCTTCATCTTTAAAATTACTTTGTTTCACACCCTGACTACTTTTCACAGTGTAGTGCTCATCGCTACGAAGTCGGCACCCAAGCTGGAAACATATACCATCACTTTTCGTGAATTCCTTTTCCCCAGAACATCACGCCAACGCAACCGCCTTCCTAATGTCATTGTTGCTGTCGATGATGACAAACGTTTTTTCAAAGCTGTAGATAACATGTTTAACTTGGAAACATTAACATCTTTTGTTTATCGTTTCACTGTCGCGTTCCTTAACACAAATGAGCTAACTTGGTACATACAGAATTTGTTTATTTATTATTTATTTATATATATATATTTATTTATTTATTTATTTATTACAGTACTGGCGGTCCGATCTTTAGACCTTACACAGGAGTGGGTGGTGAATACCAAAAAAGGTTTCAATAAACACATATGAAGCATTGCGGCGATATTAACAGCAAAAGCAGAAGAGTACAACGAGTTCATACAAACACAGCAGGAATATAATAAAGTACCTAGTGAAAACATGAATACGTAAACATATGGAAAGAAAAAAAAGCGTCATGGTTCATGTAAAATTATGTCAGAGCTATGTCCAATGGACTGAAGGGCCTGTAGGATGGTAGCGATGGGCATTCTACCACAGCTGAAGGAAGAAAATTCTAGTTGGTTCCAGTTCTCGAGGAAAAATAATACTGAAAAATGTTGGTGTGACTAGAGAACTCGCTTAATTTTTTTTATTATGAAGGGATCGAGTAGGCCCCCAGTGGGAGTCTTTTAGATATGTATCCTTTTTGCTACTAAATTGTCCGTGATAAAGAAGGTAAAATAGTTTCATTAGTTCGCGGTATCGGTGATTTGCTAATTCTTCCAGCTGAGCCGTTTCTAGAAGAGATGTGACTAATACCTCCGAGCTGTATTGATTAAAGATGAACATAACTGATTTCCTCTGTATTTTTTCCAATATTGAAATGTTTATTTTGTGTATGGATCCCAAACAGTGGCAAAATATTCCAGGAGTAGCCGAATATTTTATAAAACTGAATGTTTTATTGGCTAATATGTTGACTTCTGGAGAGGACTTACTCAAGCGCCTCCTTAAGTATCCGAGTTTTTATTCATTGCCTTTCTATGTATATAGTCAATGTGGTCATTCCCTTTAAGACCGTGAGAAATAATAACTCCCAGATACCTATAGTTCGTTACTACTTCCAGAGGTTCTTACCAAAACAGTTAGAAAACGTTATAGGGTGCTTTTTGCGACTAATTGTCATCGCGACAGTTTTTTTTTTGTTGGTGGTCATTTGCCAGTGTGGGCACCATGTTTGAATTCGGTACAAAGATTTATTTATTGTTATTTGGTCGTGGGGTGTGGTAATTTCACGGTATATAGTAAAATCATCAGCAGAGAGCCTTATTTTAACGAGTATGTTCCGAACGATGTCATGAATATACACAAGAAAAATAAAGGACCAAGAACAGAGCCATGCGGGATTCCTGAAAGGACTTGAATGACACGCGAAGCTTCTTTATCAATGGCCACGACTTGTCTACATGAGAGGTAGGTTTCTATACAAGCTAGTAATTCGGTGTTCTTGAGTATTGGTTCTAACTTCAACAATAATTTTTGATGTGAGACTCGGTCGAATGCCTTTTCAAAGTCGAGAAATATAATGTCGACCTGGTTAAGTCTGTCTAGGGCTGCTGCTAAATCGTGGACAGTTTCAATCAGCTGGGTGATTGCAGAGTAACCACGGTGAAAGCCATGCTGGAAGGAACCATATAAGCATTTGTTTTCATGGAAACTGGATATATGTTTAAAAATTATGTGCTCTAGTAACTTCACGCATGTGCATAATAAGGAAATCGGTCTATATGATGACGGAGTTGATGGCGCATTTGTTTTAGAGATCGGCGTGATTTTCGCATACTTCCAGTCGCATGAAAGATCTGCATTAGACAGGAATTTCTTGAACAATAGACATGGATATTTAGAACACAATTCAGCATAAATGTTTAAAAATGCGTTTGGTATGCCATCTATGCCTGGCAATTTCTTGTCATCTAGTTTTAACACTAGTGCTAGTATGCCTTCTTCCGATATAGACACATTATCCATAACTTCGCAATGATCAAATTTGCTAAATTCGGGTGCGCGGCCATCGTCGACGACAAATGCAGAACCGAAATAAGCATCAAGACCTTTGGCCCTTACTGCGTTATCTGTCACAGGGACACTATCGATTGATAGCGTAGGAGGATCTTTCTTTTTTGGCTAAATGTGTCGCCAAACAGTTTCTGGCGAAGTTTTAAGAAAGTTTTCAGACGAACGTGCTCGTAAGAATCTTTGGCCTTTTTAATACTGTTCTTCAATTGTTCGCGTAACTCCGATATCTTATCTGAACCACTTGAGCATGTATACCGCCTGTACTGCCTTTTCGCTTTGTTGAACTTACGTTGGTCACGTGCAATCTCTTTCGTCATCTATGAATTGTGTGTATGCTGCAAGTGTCATTTGTGTGGCATAAACTTTTTCACACAAGTCAAAACCAGGTTTCTAAAAAAGAACTTGATTTGATTGGTTTGTGTGGTTTAACGTCCCAAAACCACCATATGATTATGAGGGACGCCGTAGTGGAGGGCTCCAGAACTTTTTATCACCAGGGGTTCTTTAACGTGCGCCCAATCTGAGCGAACGGGCCTACAACATTTCTGCCTCCATCGGAAATGCAGCCATCATAGCTGGGACTCGAACCCGCGACCTGTGGGTTCGAATCCCAGCTCCCTCTTTTTTGTTTCACGTTCGCGCTTGTGGCTGAACGGTTTTGCGTAAGTCGATGCCAGCTCCTGGCGCGACGCTGGCGCGAAGGAGAGGGCGGCTCTCCCCTTTTTTTCTTTTTTTTCCTTCTTGCACCTGCTTTTACCAGCTGTACGCGCGAATGCCACGCCGCGTGGATGACACAAGTATTTTTTTTATTGGTGAGCTTCCTAGACACAAAATTTTAGTTGGATGGATGGATGGATATGGCTGCACCCTTTAGATCGGGTGGTGGCTAGCGCCACCAAGCCGTAATACTTAATGAACCCAAAACTATATTTATTTTTTTTCCTTAAAAGTGAGTTTGAGGATTCGTACTTTGCAGTGAAGAGTTTAATTTTCACTCGTGCCTTGACTTTAGCCACCAATCAGATAACCTCCTTCTACTTAAGTCTACCCGCTTAAAGTCTATTTTGCCCTCCCGGTCCCTAAACCCCAGTGCTTTGAAAAACTCTGCGCCATCATCCTGAACTGTAGGGTGAAGCCCTCTACAGAACATTATCAAGTGTTCGGATGTTTCTTCTTCCTCTCCACACGCACTGGATACTGTGTCTACCCCTTCGTATTTGGCCCGATATGTCTTGGTTCGCAGTACTCCCGATCTGGCCTCAAACAGTAGAGAACTACCCCGAGTAATATCATTGATCCTTTCCTTGGCAATTTCCTGCTTAAAAGTTCGATAGATCTCAAGTGCGGACTTCTTAATCATGGCCATTATCGACTGTCAGTCTCCGTTTCCTTCACTTTCTTCTTAACCAATAGTTCTGTTTGGTTTCGCCACCTGCTGTTTTCTAAGTATTTACCAGACAACATCCTGGTTCGCTTCCTCCATTTTGTATCGACATTCTTCATGTGCAAGTAGCTGAAAACCTTCCTAGCCCAACGCTCCTCCCCCATTTCTCTCAATCGCTTCTCAAATTTTATCTTGCTGCTAGCTTCCCTGCCCTCAAATTATGTCCATCCCATATCACCTTGTATTCCCTGATTTGGTGTATTCCCGTGAGCTCCTAAAGCAAGCCTGCCTATTCCACGCTGCTTAATTTCTAATCTTGCTTGAACTTCTGATCTCATGCACAAGACCGCATTGCCGAATGTCAGCGCAGGAACCATGACTCCTTTCCATATTCCTCTCACAACATCATATCTATCGTAATTCCACAGCGCCCTATTTTTCATGATTGCTGCATTCCTGTTACCTTTAGTCGTCACGTATATTTCGTATTCTCTCAGATACTCGGTCCTATTGCTTATCCATACGCCCAGATATTTGTATTTATCTGTAATCTCTAGCGTGACCTCCTGTATTATAAGCTCACTACCTTCGTTGTCATTAAAAATCATGACTGCTGATTTTTCCTTACTGAATCTAAAATCTAACCTACCTCCCTCATTACCGCAGATGTCCATCAATCTCTGCAAATCTTCCTTGTTGTTGGCCATTAGCACTATATCATCAGCGTACATTATTGCTGGTAGTGCCTGATCAATAAGTTTGCCTTGTTTGACTGAAAGAGGTTGAAGCCCAGTCCACTTCCCTCTAATTTTGCCTCTAATCCTTGTAGGTAAATCATGAATAATAAGAGGGACAGTGGGCACCTCTGCCTAAGCCCCCATTTTACCTCTGAAGGCTTGGATACCTGTTTTTTCCACTTTACAACTACCTGGTTACCTTTATAGATACCCTTTAAAAGATTAGTGACTACATGTTCCACGCCTAGTGTGTCCAGTATTCCCCACAATTCCTCTTGAACCACGCTATCGTACGCTCCCTTGATATCCAAAAATGCTAGCCTCAGAGGCCTGTGTTCCTTTCCTGCTATTTCGATGCACTGCGCCAGTGAGAACAGATTGTCTTCACCTCCTGTGTTTCCGAAACCCATTCTGCAGTTCCCCCAGCAACCCCTCATCCTCTATCCACGCCTGCAGTCTTTCTTTTATAATGTGCATCGCCAGCCTGTAGACCACTGATGTCACTGTTATAGGACAGTAGTTGTTTATGTCAGCTTTGTACCCCTTTCCTTTATAGATCATGCTCATCCTGCTAAGTTTCCATCCATCGGGAACTTCACCATCGATTATTATTGTGCTCACTGCCTCTCTCAAAGCCTGCTTAGACTTCGGGCCTAATGTCTTTATCAGCCTAATTTGAATGCCATCTGGGCCTGTTAATGTACTACTAGGAACCCTTTTCTCAGCCCTTTCCCACTCTCGTTGTGAAAATGGAGCCATCGCACCACTTGATTCGTCCTTGTCTATTGTGGTGCATAAAGTACTTCTTTGTTGGAATTTTTCTGTCACCCTTGTTCTTATATATTCAATAGCTTCGTCCCCTTCTACCCTAGCACCTTGGGCTGTAGTTAGAAAACTCTGCTCTAGGCTCGTCTCATTTCTTAGGGAGTTTAGATGGTTCCGAAATTTCGCAGCTGCCTTTATATCTTTTTTATGTACTTCTGCCAGCCACTGAGCTCCCTTTCTTCTAATCTTTTCATTGATCAAAAGGGATGTATCCTTCCTACAGCTTAGAAAGGTTTCCTATTTTCTTTCAACATCATCTGTCGGTTCACCCCGCAGCTTAGCATGTCTGTGTTCCCTAGAGGCTTCCTGACATTTTGCTATGGCTCTCTTAACTTCCTCAACCCACCAACTTTTTGGTTTGTGTTTTCTTTTCTGGGGTGACTTGTCACGCGTCTTAGCAAGCTCCAGCTCAAAGAGTCTAAGTAGATTCGTGTATGTCCACACTGTCTTATTATCCTCCGTGATTACTTTCTCAATTTGTTTATTGGCTATTTCAATTTGCCTTTCTGGATGAAAATTTTCCTAGTTGCTCATCTTGTCTCCTTCCCACTTTCACTGTTCTTCCAAAACTTAGCTTGATACGTTTGTGATCACTACCCAGACTTCTGGTGCCACCTTCATCTATGTGCATTCCCCTGAGCTTATCATACACCCTATGTGACATCAGCGCATAATCTATCGTCAACTGAAGCCTTCCTACCTCCCATGTTATTTGCCCTTCACACTTCTCGGTACTGTTGCAAATGATCAAATCAAGCCTTTCACACATATCCATGATCTTTTTCAGTCAGAGCACAACACATCAAGTCAGTACACAACAGCGCGCCACCTATGTGCCGTTCATTATCCGGCATCTGACTGAAAGTGTATACAGTAAATAAATAAATACCTAAATAAATACCTCCCAAGTAAACGTGGATGTTGTTTTTTTTATTGCACAAATGACTTTACAACGCGCTTACAGGAGGCAGGGAGTACATAGTTTCAATAAAAACGTGGAGAACGTTATGATACATAAAATAAAAGAAACATCGACGAGCAGGACACATTCATGAAAATGAAGCTTTATTTACATACTTCTTGTTCAACACAGCCGATCACAAGGCGAAGCATATGGCATTCTATTCAGCAGTCACTGTTCACAATCAGCAAAGAAGAAACAGAAAAGGTTTTCTTACTATGATTACCATGCTTAATTACGGGCGAATCACCCGAACATTAAACGAAGCTTCGCACCAGGAGCCCAAAGGAAGGGCGGAGCTGCAGGCTTCTTTTTCTTTCTCGTCTCTTTTTTCGTGTTCCTCAGACTTCTTTCTCTCTATTTCTACTTGTTTTTTCCTGTCTCTTGATCTCTGTATTTTTCCTCTTCCCATTTTTTTCGCTATTTTTCCCTTTCCTCATGCCGCGCTTGCTTCCCATTTTTCTCTGTTTTCATACGTGGATTTGCCTGCGTTACGCAAAGGACGCTGTTTTTTTATTTTTCATCACAATAAGTGCTAATCATTAAGACACTCGAAGGACAATCGCGCGATCTCAATAACTTGTACACGTCAAGCGATGGCGACCACACGTGACAGCCAGGCTGGCCACCTAAAGTGCCCACACTTAAAAGAGCGATGTCGTGGTACTATCTTTATTTCTCCCTGAAAAAAAAAACTGAAAAAGGGAAAGGCTGGTAGTGCTATTTTAGAGGAGGTTGATTGGTAACCCTCGGAATACCACAGCCTCCCCCCAAGTGTGCATAGGTATTCAGCTATGTCAGGATGCTCGGCACTGAGGCGACAGTAGAGCCTGATAAAATGTCTGGAAAGCGTCGTGATTTGGCACTCTTTGACAGATTGCGTTGTAACAACTGCTTTAACACTCGGATGCTGCGCCTGAATAAGTTGTCACTCTACTTCGAATTTTAGTTCAGTGTACGCAAGGCTGTACGTCCGCAACTAGCTGTGCATTGTGTACGCTACGCTGATTATTATGTGGTGTTTATTGTCTCAAAACTACCATGTGATTATGAGAGACGCCGCAGTGGAGGGTTCCGGAAATTTCCACCACCTGTGGTTTTTTAACGTGCACCCAAATTTTAGCACACGGGCCTACAGCATTTCCGCCTCCATCAGAAATACAGCCACCGCAGCCGGGATTCGATCCCGCGACCTGCGGGTCAGCAGCCGAGTACCGTAGCCATTAGACCACCGCGGCGGGGCGGGTACGCTACGTTAAGGCTGCCTCCCACAGCATTAGTTTATGTAACGTGTATGCACCTAAGCGTCAACAGGTTTGATTTTCAGTGTTGCTTCACGCCATCTCGGTGAGAAGCAAGAAGCTGTAATAAGCGATATTTTACGACGCAACACACAAGCCAATCTTTTCCGAGAACGAGTAGTTGTTGGAGGTGTTCAGACTAGGCCAACTAGCACCATGAGGGACAGAGACGGTGAAGACGATCGCTTACTGCCAATTCAACATTTATTGTTTGCTAGAAACATTTTCAAAGATTGCGAGACAAAAAGAAAAGGGAAACCAAACTAGGGTTGCTAAACGCTAGACAAAAAAAACGCTCCGTTGGCGGTGGCATCTTCACGTGCCGTGAAAGCTGCTTCGCAATGATGAACGGACCGTGAGCGAGAACAGTCACTAGTCACGTGAGTTTCGCTGAACACCGACGTACGTCTCCATTTTATTTATTTCATTTTATTTTATTTTATTTTCACTTTATTCAAGGTGAAATTGTTGCGCTTTGCCTTGGGGGACATGAATAGAAGGTAAATAAACGCCTGACTGGGTCGTGCCACCCTGGCAGCAAAAGCATAGACACACCAAGGAGTATTTGTCTTAAGGAATACACTGGTACACAATCATACAGAAGGATTACAGTATTAAAGAAAATTATAGGCGCACAAAGATATAAACAAAGCTGATTTAAAGTGACATCGATACAATGAACGTGTACTCATATTGAGCCACAAAGAAAAGGAAAAAATAGTCTCTTGCTGCTATTGTAAGAGAACTGCACAAAAATATAATCAACATTCACTAGAAAATAAACAATAAGACTGGGCAGCGTTATGTACAGAAGGAGAAGCCTACGATCGTCTCGAACAGAAATTTTTTAAACAAAGGTTATCTATAACTCAAACATATCATTACAAAATTTAATGAACAACCACAGGTAATCCACTCGGTGGTGTATCGGGAGTCTCTCATTGGCCCAGTGCAAGGGCCAGCGCCTTAATTGGAGTTTACGCAATCGCATATCTCAGCTAAACAAGACCATGATGGCTCACTACCGCATCCTTTCAAAACAGCAGTGGGACGAAGTTTTTAAGTCTATTGATGATCAGGCTCATAATGGCAAAACGTGGAACTTACTCAAACACCTCCTCAAACGCCTTTTCAACACCCGCACAAATCAGCGTCATTTGATCATGAGGATACGTCATCAAGCTAAACGGACAGTACAAATGATGTTGTCGAAAACCTCGTGGAAAAATATCTCCCACTTCCCATGGGCCCTGTGACCACTCACCCTGATTACTCTGCGTGGTGAGCTGGGACATCGATCTGTTGTATGTGACAGCCCGCGCGAAAAATGCAGAGGTTGTGGGGTGGCCTCCACACTCAAGGACCATGAATGAACGCCGAGGTGCCGTCTGTGTGGCAAGAAGCACGTGAACGGAAACAAAAGGTGCAAAGAACTTTTTCAGACATCTTATATAGTGAAGAAGCGACAGTGGGAAATGAAGCTTGAAAAAGCGTGCGAGCAAGAAGAACTACGCAAGGCCGAAGAGGGCACGCAGCGGCAGAGCAGGAAAGACGGTTTCAAGATCGTTCGACGCACAAATCCAAGCATCGAAGTAGATCGAGAGGGCGCTCGGAATCCTTCCCCCGATTGCCACCGCTGGAGAAGTCGGGGGTTTCTCACAAGGCATCCCATGATTGTGGTGATTGTGCCAAGGAGAAGTCAAAATCCACAGGACCAAAGGTGGGTTGGGTAACTAAGGTCGCCCAGGATGCTAATACAGAGATGATTATAGTCTTAAAGAGCAAAACAGGATATTACAGGAGCAAAATGCGGAATTACGCAAACAGCTTGATGAGACTAAGGCTCACATAACCAGTAAACCAGGGAATGCGTTGGAAACACCTCAGGTAGCAAACCAACCGCCTTTAAAGAAGAAGAGGGCTAAAGAAACCGAAATTGAAGAAAATCACGAAGCGAGAATTGAAGCGCTTGAGGTGGAAACAAAGTCATTACAAGGTATGCTGCAAGCTGTACTAGAACAGATGAAACAGGTAGGCAACGCTATTAAGCAAATTAAGGCTGAATTCGCTAGCAGGGATCGACTGATAGAATGGCTATGCCAAGCGCTCAAGCTAAACCGTGATGGCTGTGCACCCTTACAGTAATACGATTTGGCAGTAGAACTGTAGGGGTTTCTCGCGCAAACGTGCGGTTTTACAATCTTTTCTTACCAACGCCGATCGACCGGAAGTTATTGCGATCCAGGAGTGTGGGGAAAATGCAAAATTAGCAGGTTACAAATCTTTTGCCAGGTCGGGTAATGATACCCAAGTTACGACCTTCGTAAAGAGAAACATTACGACATTGCAGCACGAGACGGGGAACTCGCAGATCGATCATGTTTTAGTCGAACTCGTGCCTCGCAAGCGCAAAGACAAGAGTCTTTTTATCCTGAATGTGTATAGTTCCCCAAGGCAGTGCAAAATCAAATTTGGTGATCTTTTCACGAAAACAAAGGTTATTTTAGCAAACGGTCTACTATTGATTTTGGGCGACTTTATGCGCATCATACGGCATGGGGTTATAAATTCACCCAGGTTAAGGGCAGAAATTTGTGGAACGAAATTCAACAACATGAGCTCATACTTATAACAGACCCAATGCAGCCAACGAGGAAAGGAAATAGCGTATCTCAAGACACGACGCCAGGTCTTACTCTGGTCAGCAGTGCCACCGCCGCCACGTGGTGCAATACCGGCGAAGACCTAGGTAGTGATCATAAAATTTTAGAGATTATCGTTGCCAATGGCCCGCTGGTAATCAATAAGAGAAATGTTAAAACTACAGATTGGGTGACTTTCAGAAATATCAGGTCGGAACAAGACCACATAAATGATATTACCGATTGGAGTAAAGGGGTGATCCAGTCGGTTCAGCACGCTACCGAAGAGATTGACGCTGGCAATGAGGAAGTTGTTGGTAGACAACTTCCTTGTAGACAACTTCCAAGTAGACAACTTCCAAGTTGTTGGAAGTTGTTGGTAGCATGTGGAAGAAAAAGAAAAACCTAGAGTGAAAAATCAGTCAAAAAAGAGGAGACAGGAATCTCCGAAAGGAAGTTGCTGCATTGAATAGAGAGATCGAAGATTATGCATTGGAACTTACCAAGCAAAAGTGGGGTAGTATCTGTGATCAGATGGATAGAGAGATTGGCAGTGCTAAAACATGGCAGCTACTACGGCATCTATTAGACCCAGAGAAAACCAAGTTGGAGGCCCGACAGCAACTTAAAAAGCTTGTGTAAAAATATGAAGGTCATACGACGGAATTATTAGTGGTTAGGGATCGATACCTCTGCTGCGCAGAATCTCAAAAGCTTCCTGACTGCGCTGGTTCAGAAAACCCGGACCTAGACAGCCCCATCACGGTTGGAGAAGTCAGGGCTGAAATTAACCGACTTAAAACAAAAACGGCTGCCGGTCCGGACAAAATCAACAACAGAATGCTCAGGAATTTTGACGACGGCTCCATTCGTCAACTTGCAGCTCATATGCAAGAATGCTGGGACAAGGGAGGAATACCGCAAGCTTGGAAAACGGTCAATGTTGTCTTCTATCCTAAGCCAGAGAAAAAGCTCAGTCTTGTACATCTCAGACGCATTTCCATCACATCTTGCGTAGAAACATTGATGGGGCACGTCATCCAAACAAGACTGACTAGGTTCATAGAAGATGAAAACCTGTACCCTGATACTATGATAGGCTTCAGATTCCACCTATCGACGTGTGATATTATGCTACAGCTAAAGGAGGAGATAATAGACAAAAAGACTGTTGACACCAAAGTAATGGTGGGTCTGGACGTCTCCAAGGCGTTGACAATGTCAAACATGAAGCCTTACTTAAGAACCTTAGTGCACTAAACGTATGCGTCAAGACATACAACTACATGAGGGGCTTTCTCTCATATCGTACAGCCACTATCAGCATGGGAGGGCAGTCGCTCGAAAACATTAAATTGGGGAATAAAGGGACGCCACAAGGGTCTGTACTTTCTCCGACTCTTTTTAAAATAGCGATGATTGGACTTCCTGCGAAGTTGGAAGGAATCGAAAATTTGCGTCACACAATATACGCACATATTGTGACGCTGTGGATAAACAGGGGTAGTGACGGACATATTGAAAGCGCACTTCAGGCGGCTATAGATACCATCGAACAATATCTCGAACCACTAGGGTTAAAATACTCAGCAGAAAAATCAGAGGCTCTTTTTCCACCATCGCAAAAAAGGATAACAAACAATCCCCTCGGAAGGGGTTGAGACGTCGCTTTGCGAGTGAATGGTAATGCTATTCCAACCGTAGACAGCATTACAATTCTAGGGATGCGCATACAAGCAAATGGAAAAAAACACTGAAACTATCCGGTGACTCGAAGCTAGTGCGATCCAGACGTGCCGCCTGCTTAAGCGTATTTCTAACAAGAATGCGGGGATGAAGGAAGCCAATCTTTTAAGATTAGTTTAAGCATTCGTGATAAGCCATGTACTATACGTTGCCCTTTATCTTAAATAAAGTAGAGCAGAAAAAAGATAAAATTGAAGCCATTATAAGGAAAGGCATCAAGACTGCTCTAGGGCTTCCGCCGAACACCTCTACGCTTAAACTTCTTGGGCTGGGTGTCTCCAACACTTTAGATGAACTAATAGAAGCCGCCATGATGTCACCGCACCAAAGACTTCTGAGAAGTACAACAGGGAGGAAAGTCAGGGAGCGCTTGGGGTTCGAGCCCACGGAGTGTTCCAGGCAGACCACTAGCATACCTAAATAAACTAGGGCAAGACTGAAAATTATACCGCTGCCTAAAAACATGCATCCGGCGTTTCATGAAGGCAGACGCAAAGCTAGAGCTGTAGCCCTGCAGGCGAAACTTGAAGGTCGATCTGGCGTGCTTTACATGGACGCTGCAGAATACGAAAGAAAGGAAGCACACACAGCGGTAGTGGTTCGCGAGAACGGGGACCTGGTCTCCTGCTGGCCCTCTAAGAGCACAACCACCACAGAGGCAGAAAAACTTGCGATTGCTTTGGCAATAGCTCAAAAAACACACGAGGGATTGTTACCGACTGTAGGTCAGCCATTAAAAACTACATTATGGGCAGGATCTCTGCTACAGCCGCCAAAATTCTAAGACAAGGGCTAGTACCCGCAGAGCTAATCTCACTAGTATGGTTCCCGGCCCATCAAGGTCTGAAGGGGAATAAGAAGGCGCACGCGATCGCCCGAGGGCTCACTTTCCGGTCGATCGACGCTGACCCGCCGCCTTCGCGCGAGCAGCCCCTCTCCACAAGAGACGAACTACGAACGTTTCAGGAAATAACCGCACACTATGAACTCCACCGTAAGTTTTATCCAGAAGCAGCTAAACAGCTGAGCAAAAAGAAGAAAATTATGTGGCGAAAATTGCATACCGGGGTGTTTCCAAACCCTCACCTGTACAGTAAATGGCCCCCGGAAGTGTTCAACTTTAGATGTGCGCATCGCAACATCACTGCTGGTTTAGTGCACATGGTACGGACCTGCCCATCCTACACTGATCCAAGTAGAAACGTAGAATCCTGGGAGGCCTTATTACGCAGCCGTGACGTCGAAGAACAGCGTCAAGTCATCCGTCTCGCCCTGACCGCTACCGAGTCCCAAGGGATTCCGGCCGATGGCTAGGGGGATGATTGGGGGCAAAGGCCGAAGCCTCCTCCCCCGTCATTCTAGACGGGTGCAATAAACGTTATTTCTCTCTCTTTCTGGCAGTGACAACACCAACTTAGACACTGACTTTTCTATTGAAGATGTCCACCGAGCTCTCCATGAGCTCAATGGCCGCTCAGCGCCTGGCCCCGACGGCATCACCAACAAGCTCCTACGCAACCTGGACGATCCCTCCGTCCCTTACCTCACCGACACTATCAAGGAAACATGGAAAAGGGTGAGATACCAAGTGCCTGGAAACTAGCTCACGCGGTTCTCATACCCAAACCGGGAGAGGCACCGAGCCTAGATCACCTACGCCCCATATCTCCCACGTCGTGCGTGGGCAAGGTGGCTGAGCACGTCACCTTCAAATGGGTTGGTCGATACCTCGAAGATAACGACTGCGTCGGCGAGGTGGCCGAGTGGTTAAGGCGATGAAGATAACGACAGCATTCAGCACCTCATGATTGGCTTCTGACCAGGGTTATCCACTCAAGACGCGATGTTGCTCCTAAAACAACAAATTCTAGATGGCGGAAACACTCTGGACACTCGTGCAATACTCGGTTTCGATTTAGAAAAGACATTCGATACCATAACACACTCGTAAATCTTGAAAGCCATCGCAGCCCTCGGCCTAGGTCATCGATTTTACTACTTTATCCACTCTTTTCTCACTCGACCTAGAGCCGTCCTCCGCGTAGGAGACCTAGCGACGGAAGAAGTGGAGCTCGGACAGCGGGGCACTCCTCAGGGATCCATCCTCTCGCCAACGCTCTTCAACCTTAAGATTATCGGTCTTTCAAAACGACTTTCGAAGGTCGACGGGTTGAACCACACTATCTATGCGGATGATGTAACCATATGGTGCTCCACAGGGTCGGACGGCTTCCTTGAGTCCACCCTGCAAGAGGCCATCGATGCCGCCGAGTCCAACCTCGATGACACTGGTCTCAGGCGCTCACCCGCGCAGTCGAAACTGTTGATTTGTTTGCCCAAACGCCGGGGTGCCAAGCCAAAGGGTGGAAACCTCCGGCGGAACACGCTATCACCCTCCAAGCCAGAGATGGTCATATTATACCCAGGGTAGACGCCATCAAGGTCCTCGGCATGTTCATCGAGTCCTGCGGAATCAACACCCAAACAGTACACAAGCGCAGTACTAAGACTGAGAATGCTATACGACTCGTTCGTAGAGTAGCCAACAGACCCAATGGCCTCAAAGAAGACAACCTGATTCTTCGCGTACATGCGTTTGTTTTGTGCCATTTTGCCTACGTTGCCAATATACACAAATGGCTACGTGCTGATTGCGATCAACTCAATGTGCTTATTCGCAAGGGGGTCAAACGAACCCTCGGCCTCCCTATCACCACTCCAACGCCAAACTCATCGAGCTTGGCGTACATAACACACTAGAAGATATCGCCGAAGCTCAGGAACGCGTGCAATTGACCCGACTCACCACCACCAAGGCGGGCAGGGCCGCCAAGTTCTCCACGAGCTCGGCTTCTTCTCCTCGAGGGCAAGGCCCCCGCCCCCAGAGTTGACAATAATTCCCCGTGAAATCCGCGAACTTATCACGATTGGTCACATTCCGCGGATTGTACACCCCGCATACAACAGAGGCAGGCGCCTTGCGTTGGCGACCGCCATTCTCAAGCGCATAGACATAGACGCGGGTAACGTCTCGTTCGTTGACGCCGCTGCCTATCACAACAACCGAGCCTTCGCCGCGGTCGTGGCGTCATCCACGCAGCAGACTCTTAACTCTGCCAGAATCCTCACCCGAAACCCCGAAGTAACGTAGCAAGTAGCTATAGCTGTGCTCGACAGCAAAAGGGAACTCATCTACAGCGACTCTAGACCGGCCATCCAAGCCTTTGAACGCAGAGTCATCTCCAACCAGGCGTTATTATTCTGCGCAGAGCGGTCCCGAGTGCCCTGAAGCACCACACTGTTATATGATTCCCCGCCGATCTTGGCCAGATGCCGGGTGCTCTATCCAACCAAAACGAGATCGCTCATGATGCAGCACGCGCACACCTCCCGCACCGCCACAGGGCAACCCCATCTTGCTGAGTTAGTGACCACTCGGAATGCACCCAATATGTACAATGACATAACAAAGCACTTTTACCTGGAACGCCGCATTTTCCACCCCCACATCCGAAACTTAATAGACCGCGGGCATTAACTTCACGCCTATTACAGGCACACACGTACTCAAACCTTAACACGCTTCACGTTTATTATACTGTTGCATATCCCAGAGACACATGCCCATCATGTGGACACACAATAACAGTCGCCCACATGCTCTGGGAGTGTAGAACAACTCCTGCTGTCTCTACCTCAAACAGGTTGGAGAGATCCCTCAGGAGCACACTTCTCGCCGACCAGCATTGTGCCGTCCAGCAGGCCCACGAAGCAGCCGCCAGGTACTCCTTGTCAGTCTCTACGTGGGAGACGCCCGCTACGCGCTGAGCGCCTCCTGCAGGACTGAAACAAAGTTTTTTCATTCCATTCCATCACAGGCCATTAGGTCAAAAGTGTACCCGAATACCCGACCTATAAAAGTCACAAAAAGGATCACTGCGGTCATCATGTTGGTCTGTTTGGAGTTCTTTTGTTATTTTAAATGAACTGATCTTTCATCCTGCAATAAATGAAGTATGGCTGGGTATGAATTTAGAATGTCTGGTATACGTGAGCTTAACCGTTGGTTACCGTAGTTTGTGCGTGATCTAGGTTTGTATATAAAGCTCTTACGTAATTAATATGGTGTTTGACGTAATATTCAACCAAGCTCTCAATGGCCCCCGTAGAATGAGCGTTCGCAGCACAGAGGCACACGTAGGTGCCAGGCCACTTTTCGTTGGTGTCAGCGGTAACGCGTTACAAGAAACGACGCTACCGGTAAGGCTTTTTTGGTAGTTTAGTAACGTGCTCGTTGATATATTTAGTAGCTGCAATGGGTAACGTACTTTTCTTAACATTATTCAGTAACATGACGTGCCGCGTTACTCGCAAGTTTTTATTCCAATGATCCCCGGAGTCTTGCACAAAATTCTTTCCTTTGCAGAGAAGGCGCACTGAAGACTCAAATTTTGTGCCCTCTACGTATGGAGTAACAAAAGATGTGACATGCCTTAGTTTTTTTCAGCAACAATAACACGTCAACTTTTTTGTGGGTAACGTAGGGCATCCATTTTTTGTTAGCATAAACTTTAATGTATACTTTGTCACTTTCCGCCAGTATACGTCTGTATATTCCCGGACAGTAACAACAATCCAGAACGACCACAAGTGAACACTAACCGGAACGTTTTGCTCGCAATTTGACCTATATTAAGGGAATCTGTTGCCAAGCGAGATTGTACAGACAATACGAGCAGCCTAGTTGAGATGTAGTTACAGAGTAACTAGAAAGCGAAAAAAAAGTAAGGAAAAGAGCGCTGACTTTCAAAAATAATCTGACAGCGGAGCAGTGTACATATATAGGCGAAAAAAGAAGAGAATAGGCATGCGTAAAAGGATGCAGTTAACAACCACTGCGATACAATGACTGCAAAACTTTTGTCCCTTGTTGATTGATCTAGAAACAAATACACATGGAGCTTGAAGATGACCGAGATATGCAATCTCTATTTGCAACAACGTTATTGATGGGCAACTTACATATTTACCGTCCAACTCACTTATTTGATAGACTTCTCACGCGTGGCCTACGAGTGATGCTTGCCTATTACCTCGCAACGCTCAAAGAGTGGCACGCAGCCGCAGTCTCGGCAGTGGAATCCGAGGTGTCCTTGAATAGCATTGTGCACATAATAACTTTTCTCTCTTGAACGGTCATTCAAGCCACTATGGTTTGCACTGTGTATATATTACCGCATGTTGCAGAATAAGATATACGTCACCAATAACATAAAGTACAAAGCACGTTCTGTGTTTCACAGTGCATGTTACTCTCTTTGCAGCTGAATTATTCACCAACTCACAAAGCTTTCATAGACTCCACTGTGGTGGTCTATTCGCTAAGGTACTCGGCTTATGACCCGCAGATCGTGGGATTGAATCCCGGCTGCGGCGGCTGCTTTTCCGATGGAGGCGGAATTGTTGTACGCCCATGTGCTCAGGTTTGGGTGCCCGTTAAAGAACCCCAGATGGTCGAAATTTCCGGAGCCCTCCACAACAGGGTCTCTCATAATCAGATGGTAGTTTTGCTACGTTAAACCCCACATATGAATCAAAGCTTTCATAGCTTTTTTGGGGGCGGAAAATCGACAGGGATACCAGCGCGTTTTCCAATTTTTGCCGTAAAACGCGCTGTCGTATAATGTTGGTGACATTACTTTTTGGTGATAAGTTACATTCATTCTGGGAAGTACGTTTGACAAATAGTAAAGTGTGTTCATTTAAAACCGTGTCATTGCAGGTAGTGAATTCGACCATGATGGCTCATCACAGCTTGTGGACTCAGTGTGGCCCTACCCGGTACGAGAGCCAATCCTTCTCTTGGAGCTCATCCCCATTTGCTTCGGTGCCGCACCTTGGACAGCCGGACGAATGGAGCTTTCCACCGGCACTTAAAGAGTGGGAAATATGATTGCCGAGTGCCGCAGAGCGCTGCTCGAGATTTTTCCTGTACAAACTATGTGTGCTGTCGTTGCAGAATTTCTACATTTCTGTCGATTAAACAAATGCTCAATCATCAGATGATTATGGAGCTTCATTGGTGCTAATTTAAAAATTTGATGATATTAAAGGCTCATTAGCGCAACAGCTTTGCAGAGCTAATTTCGCAGATAATTTGACATCGATGAACGTCGGCGTCATTCTTTGTTAGCGAAGAATCATTTAGTCCGTGAAAGATCAATAAATATGCAAGTAAAAAACATGGTTGATCCTTAGGTGAAATACATTTCTAATTAGAAAGTAAAACCGGTCCTTACATGTTTACTTGTGAAGCTGCGCACGGAGGGAAGCCACAAAAGGGACGAGAAAGACAAAAAGAAAGACCGTTTATTTTGGTGCAGTACATTATAGATGCACCGCCCCTGGCGCTTCAACCTTCAACCTTCAAGAGGTCAAGTGGAAGAAAAAGCACGCGCTGGCACAGAAGCAGCATTCGGTCTGCTCTGCTTCTTGCCCTGTCAGGACTGCAAGCTTGGCTGTGAAGAAGCTGCCTGAGCCTAGGATCGGCATCCTTGTTGCTACTTTAAAATATGTTTGTTTTTGTAAGCTGTATCGGTCGTTTTGAGTTAAAGCGAGTTTCCATCTCAGTGCCATTTTCATCTCCTGGTGAAGGACACTCCCCTTGAATAGCTTCTACTCTGGTCGAGGATTGGCCTATTGAATATTTGTTACTACCAATGGCGTCAATATACCGCTGAATAACCGAAAAGTCATTCAATTGGAGCTTACAAAAGCCACTTCATATTTCCAGCCGATCACTGATTTCTGCCAGTTCGGTCGCAGAGGCATCCTGTGCTGTTCTGCAGATCAGGAATACATTCGTGAGCATGTGCATTGTTCCGAGTTTGCAGCGCAACTAGTAAGCCCGTTCATTTCAGCACACGTCGCATGCTCGAAAGGAATAGTTCGCAGTGTGGACACAAGCCTCGCACCTGCAGAAATACTGGATTTGTTTTCGGAGGCAGGTGTAATTTTAGTCTACATGTGCCCCCGTATGACTTACAACGAAAAATCCCCAACCGAATCGGTATTAGTGACCTTTTTAGGATCAACCACACATTTAGAAATTAGGGCATGGCCACCAGTGTTGAGGAATAGACGCCTTCATTCCATTTAGATTCCATTCCGCGGAACTATGACTTGCCGCAATTCCATTCAATGCCCCAGAACGACAAAACTTAGCCCATTTTCACTCCGGGAATTGCCGGGCAGTTTAATTTCATTCCTGTAATTGCTCAGTGTAGAAAATGCCTCTTGATCATTCTATTGGATTAAGAAAATGAACGCCCCTCTAAAGCTGGTGTCACGAGATGCATTAGGTACTGCAAAAGTAAGTAACATTCATTAGCAAGGTTGAGGGATAGTAGATTGCCAGAATATCTCGTGCCATAAAACCACCATAACATTTATCAAAAAAGCAGTTCTCCCACTACATATAGTGTTTGCATAGTGAGCATGTTTGAACAAATGTGATGTTTTAGTATTGTTTAAGCTTAGATGTGTTAATGCTGAAATGACAACATAGCTTATATTGATGCTGACAAAAGTAGCGTTAAAGAAGACCAACCTGTTTCGTCACTCTATGGAGTTGTCGTGAGTATGGAGAAAACTAAGATTCACTAAATATTTGGTAATGAGGCGTGAAACCTTGTAGTTAAAAATGTATTACTAGTATAAAAAAAGAAATATGCCACCACCACAGAACTACAAGCACCGCCGCAGAGAAAGGCACCACGAAAAAAGCGCTCGAGCGCCATCTTCCTCATCCCGTTGCTAGCACCGATCTTCAAGCTGTACATTAGGTTCACTCAATAAACCTTCGTACATTTGGTGGATCGTGCTGGGCAACCACATTGCCTATGACCTGGACTACGATTCCGCACCCTGCCGTTGACCATGCAAGTTGACGCTGCCCACTAAACAGTACCTTTCACAGCCGCTACTTGCCCCGGCCCGGTTCACCAGCGAGACCCCCCCAATCTCTGTGGCCATCGAAGGCCAACATGTCAAGGAATGGCTGTCGTCCTACGAAAACGTCAGTGGGACCGAAAGGTGTGATGACGCTGCTAAGTTGGGCACTGTCAATTTTCATCTCACCAACGTGGCGAAGCTATGGTAAACGAACCACGAAACTGAAATCGCGCACTGCTCCGACTTCAAGGAGGCGATATCCGGCATTTTTGGTCGCCCTGCCTTACGGAAGCTAAGCGCCGAACAACCTCTGCGCACATGAGCACAAGAGCCAGGCGAAACTTTCACCTTATATATAGAAGATGTAATCGATCTCTGCTGGTGCGTCGATGCCTCCTTGAGCGAGAGGAGAGTGCCAACATACAGCATATTATGAAGGGCGTTGACGATGACGTTTTTCAGATGCTCTCGCAAAGCCTCCTAGCACTGTGGCTGATTTGGTGACTTTGTGTAAAAGCTATGATGAAGCTGAAGTGAGGAGGATACGAACTCAGACGCGAAGTTCATCCCAGACAATCCAACCAGTGACCACATTGGACGCCATGCCTGACCATACAAACCTTCTCGCACAGCTGAAAAACTTTGTGCGAGAGGAAGTGGCTCGGCAGCTTTCTCTACTGCCTTGTTGCTCAACGCCAGGAGCTCTCACAGCATCAGCCGCTGTGACACCCACCACCATTGGCTCCCATGCTCTGACATGTGGTACAGGAGCCAATTTTCAAGGCTTGGCCGGTGCCATTCTAGCAGCCCCCCCCGTCACCGCGCCTCTTACGTACTCTGAGGCACTTAAGCGGCAGCAGGTACTCCCGCCATTCCAGGGACTGCCGCATTACCTTAGCGCCGACTCAGCTGTTCACCGCATGGGCTCCTCCAATCGCTATCACAGCCCTAGCTCACCCGTCCTCCACATGGCCTGCTCCCTTCGCCACAAATTTCCGGAGACGCGCGATAACCGGCCCATCTGTTTTGTGTGCGGTGGTCCTCGCCATATCACCCGATTCTGCCGTCGTCACGTGCCAGGATACACAGACGCCCGGACACAAAACAGCTTCATGGACCTTTCTCCGTCTCGTCTAGAGAATTCGGATCCTCAGTCAAGCTCACATTCACGGGAATATTCACGAACGTGTGTCTGGTCGCTCACTTTTACCCTGTCGTCGCTCTCTATCACCCATGCGTCGTCGGACAGCTCCTGAACACGAGGAAAGTCAACCGCCACAGTTCAAAGTTCGGAACTGCACTGTCGAATTGCTCAAGTCTTCGAACATTGCAGTCAAATATTGTCGAAATTTTTGTAGAAGGTAATCACGCATATGCTCTAGTTGGTACCGGCGCTGCGTTTCAGCGATAGACACCAAGTGGCCGCAAGCTCCGAAATGTAACTACGTCTCTTCATATTGTAACAATTGTAGCAGCCTCAAAACAAGGATGTTCTACTTACTACGGTTTATTAAGGGCGAACCTGGGTCTAAAGTGAACGACGCACAGCAATCAAGAAGATCTGAAGGTTGGTAGTCTTCGTGAGCCTCCGCCTCGAGCACCCTCGTTTTCTTCTTCTTCACGCGCGTTGGCTGTTCGGTGGAGTACCGTGCGCATGCAGGGCCGGCTCGTGCATTGCGGCTGGCTTTGTCGCTCATAGTCGTGCCATTAGCGTTTCTCTTCGTTCCCGACGTCCGCGTTGCGTAGAGCACTGGCAATTTCCTGTGGCATTATCCCCCCTCTCAAGGGGCATCGCCCCGATGCTTTCAATGATAATGTATGCAGCGTTTCGGTCCCGGACGGTTTGAAAGAATGAAATGCTTGTACAGCAAGCGAGTGGGGTGGCTAGTGTTCGTATCGGTTGTAGTACGGTTTCATGCGCACAATGTGTACACGCTCGGTGGGGTTGCGTCGTTTGGAATGCCCGTGTCCTGTAAGCTTGACTTCATAAACGAGGTCACTGAGTCGCTGTACTACCTCGTAAGAACCAAAATATGGACATAGAGAGTTTTTCAGACAGGCCTCCTCGCCGTACTGGGGTCCATATCCACACTTTGTCACCAACTTCATAGGGTGTTTCACGTGTTCCTCGGTTGTAGTGGTCGACATCAATTCGTTGTTGGTGACATATTTGGTACCTTGCTAATTGGCGGGCCTCTTCCGCTCTCTATATATAGTCACAAAGATCAGAAGAGTAGTCATTTTGGTCTATAGGTAACATAGTGTCCAGTGTCCTAGTAACTACACGACCATAAACTAGTTAAAACGGGGTAATCTTGGTAGTCTCTTGTACGGCGGTGTTATAGGCGAAGATGATGTATGGTACAATTTCGTCCCACTTTTTGTGTTAGACATCCACATACATAGATATCATGTCAGCTAGAGTTCTGTTAAGGCGTTCAGTCAGGCCGTTGCTTTGAGTGTAATATGCGATAGTTTTCCTGTGAACAGTGTCGGTCATGTTCAGCAGGCATTCCATGAGTTCTGCCATGAAAGCCAGTCCGCGATTGGTGATTGCAACAGTCGGAGCGCCATGTCGTAGCACTATGCTCTGTACAAAGAATTTGGTGACCTCAGCTGCCGTTCCTCGATGCAAGGATTCTGTTTCCGTGTATCTCGTTAAATAATCAGTCGCTACAACGATCCACTTCTTGCCAAGTAAAGATGTCAAAAATGGTCTAAGGAGGTCCACTCCACCTTGTTGAAAAGGTGCTTTCGGTGGGTCTATCGGGTGCAGAAGGCCCGCTGGCTTAGCACGAGGCGTTTACCGTCTTTGGCACTCGTGGCATGTTTTAACATAGCACTGTACTGAATACAATAGTTTGGGCCAATAATAATGAAGACTGATTCGTGCAAGCGCTCGAGAGACCCCCAAATGTCCAGACGTAGGCGCATCGTGGCGCGCTTGTAATATTTCTTGTCGCATAGTTTCAGGAACAACAAGCAGGAACTTTTCACAATTGGGCTTAAAGTTTTTCTTGTAGAGGGCATTGGACTTAAAGTTTCCCTTGTATAGGTATACAACGATGCGAGGCTTCGAGAAAACATACGAGGTACTTGTACGTCAGCTTCTTTCAAGTGTTTGAGGAGCGGGAGCAATTCTTGGTCCACGTGTTGAAATTCGGCTATCTGAAAAGTTTCGACAGCACCTACGAATGTAAAGTCCTCTTCTTTTGATAGGGCTGTGTGTGCAGGTGCCCGTGATAAACAGTCGATGTCGGTAGGCTTCCTGCCACTTCGGTATACCACAGTTATATCAAATTCTTGCAGTCTGAAGATCCACCTTCCAAGTCGTCTGGATGGGTCCTTGAGGTTGGCGAGCCGGCAAAGGGCATGGTGATCGCTGACTGCCTTGAATGGTCTACCATACAAGTAAGACTGAAACCTACTGATGGCCCAGATGACGGCAAGGCATGCTTTCTCTGTGGCCGAATAATTGGGCTCCGCCTTTGTTAGAGTGTGGCTGGCGTATGTTATCACCATTTTTTTCTTCGCATTTCTGCCACTGTATTAGGATGCACCCAAGGCATACGCTACGGCGTCTATGTGTATTTCCGTGTCAGCTGAATTCATCGAAATGAGTAAGGATTCGGGGCTCTTGCAACCGTTTTCTTAATTTGTTGAAGGCGCTTGGTTGCTCGGTTTTTCACTCGAAAGGTACGTCTTTTCTCGTAAATGCCGTCATGGGTTCTGCGATCTGCGAAAATTTTCGGACAAGTCGTCTATAGACCCTTTTCGAAAAAGGGCGCCCCTAGCACCGCGGACACGAAAAACAGTCTGCCGCCATTGTGAGGGCACCGCAGCATACGACGCAGGCTGTGGGTCCCAGCGAAAGTCATTCGCGTTTCTTGCATCGCACGCAGACACCTCTTGCGTTCCAGCAGGACGCCGACCACGTCGGGAGGGCACGCCAATGAGAGTCTCTTGCAGGCCAGATCCATGCATTGCCAGTCATATCAAGTCAATTTGCTCGTGTAACCCGTTGAAGGGTACGAAATGTTTTCATTGTGCCGGGGACACAGCTCAGAAAACTTATCAGAGAGTACTAGGAGCTCGTTCAAGCTAGAAAGCCATGCGATTGCAGCAGATGATACAGGGAACTAGCCGCCAACACAAACATCACAGCACTCACGCATTTGACGGCTCGCTTTTCATGCCCTTATGATAGCGCTAGCTATCTCACGCTCCTTTGCGAAGCGAAACTGATGAAAAGCTTACTGTCAGGTGGCGTATTTATGAAAAGGGTTCATAGTAAGCACACAGACCTAAAAATATCCGTACTGACTTGTCTGCTGGCACCGACAACATTGCAACTTCGGCTGTCTTTTCTGGATCATGGCGAACTCCGTGGGCGCTGACAATGTGCCCAAGAAATTGAAGCTCGTAAAAACCGAATTGGCACTTCTCTGGCTTGATAGTTAAATCTGCCGAACGGATTGTTTTTAACACTGTTCGCAGGCACTTGATATGCTCCTCGAATGTATCGGCGAAGTTGACCATTTTGTCAAGGTACACTAAGCAACACTGCCACTTCAATCCGGAAAGTACAGTGTCCATCTTGCATTGGAGCATTGCCGGCGCACAACAGAGACCAAAAGGGAGAGCCTTGAATTCATAGAGTCTGTCCGGCGTATCAAAAGAAGTCTTCTCGCGATCACGTCCATCAAGTTCTATCTGCCAGAATCTACTTTTCAGACCTATGGATGAGAAGAACTTGGCACACTGAAGTCTGTCTAATGCGTCGTCAATAAGCGGGAGGAGATATGGATCCCGTTTATTCACAGCATTTAATTTCCGGTAGTCGACGCAAAACCCAATCGTGTTATCTTTCTTGACAAGTACTACAAGAGATTCCCATGAACTGCTAGAAGGTTGAATAACATAATCTTCAAGCATCTCCTGTACTTGATTTTTGATACCTTCCCTTTCTTTTGGTGAAACACGGTACAGGTGCTGGCGTACCGGCCTGGTTGTCTCGTCCGTTACGATCCTGTGTTTTGTAATGGTCGTGCGTCGTACCTTTGAACTATTGGAGAAACAACTGCCGAATTCCCGTACAAGGTCGTATAGCTGTTGATGTTGGATAACTGAAAGGTTAGAATTTACAGATATTACGTCGCCGACATCAGATGTTGATTTCTAATCTGTTGACGCTGTTGTAAGGCTGCATATTTCTGTGGCTTCATAAACCTCATAAAGAAAGGTTATGGCTATCCCCTTTCCGATGTGCTGGAATTCGTTCGTGAAATTTGTCAGAAGGATATCTGCGTATCCGTTTCGTAGCTGGATAATCCCTCGTGCCACACAAATACATCAATTCAGGAAAACATCCACGTTGCTGTCTGCCACACTTTTGTAGTCGCCAAACAAATAATTTCTGGCCGGAACCATTCCACTGCTCTGCGGCGGTACAGTTACATCTTCATCCACGATGAGCAGTAGAATGGTGCATCGCTCGTCGGCTCAAGCTACCTTTATAGCTTGTTCCATCGAAAATGATACGCTGTACCTCAGTAAACTAATAATGGCACCATTTTCTTGCAGAAAACTCATTCCGAGTATAACTTCTCTCGAACATACGGGCAGGACAACAAAGTCACCAACGTAAATGAAACCTCGTATCTCGACTCTTGCGGCGCATCTGCCGAGAGGCGTTATTGGGTGACCGCCTGCCGTACGTACTTGAGGTCCACTCCATTCGGTCAGACTTTCCTGAGGCATTTCGCTAAATTGTACCTTATCACAGAGTAATCTACACCGGTATCAATTAAAGCCATGAGCTCTAGCCCGTGAATTACCAATGGCAAGTCTGAAGTTATCTTCTCATTACTGCACTTCTTTACCTGGAGAAAGTCGTCGTCATCGTCGTCGTCACGCTGGTGTCGCAGTGGAGGATCTTCATATTTCGAATCACCAGTGGCCTAGCCTCCACAGGTCACCCACTTCGGTTTCCCGGGTTTCGACAAGGCGAACGATGCCTAGGTGCGTTTTCAAAGGAACGTTGGCTTAGCGAGCGCTGACGTATTGGGGATGGTGACCGCGGTTGATGACAACGATGCAGGTAGAAGCTCTGACGTGGGCACAGGTATTCCTCGATGTTGGATGGCCTTCCGCCGTTTCGCGGACACGGTGCGTTGATCGCGAATCCTCGAAGACCAGCTTGGCGGTATTGGCCAAACCGGTACAGATGGCCAGCCTCTGTACAGTGGAAGCACAGGGGCCTACGTTCCTCATCTCGCCATAAATCGCTTCTCCGAGGTCTTGTCTCTGTCGAAAGAGGTGTGCTGCGAGTTGCCTCTACGATATGGCAAGAGCTACGTGTTGTCGGTGCGTAAGTATAACTGGTGTCTCAATAGGCGCACAGTGGACAGCAGGCCGCCTGCGCACCTCAGAATAAGTTACCGCGCGTCGTGTCAGTGGTGCAGCACTCCGCGGCTCCAGTACGGTCTGCCGAATTTCTTCTTGGACAACACCCGCAATAGACAGTTCCGGTGAAGCGGGTGGCTGCAGCTTGCGAAGTTCCTCCCTGACAATTGACCGGACAACCTCCCGCAGAGTGTCAAGATTATCGACAACGTTTGCCGATAAGACTCATGTTGATGTACATGCTATGTATCGATTGTATTGCCGGGATCTCTGCTGCAGCGTCGTTTCTATCGTTGTCGCTTTCGTACGAAACTCAGCAACAGTGCGCGGCGGATTGCGAATGAGCCCCGTGAACAGCTCTTCTTTTACCCCATGCGTGAGATGACGCACCTTCTTGTCTTCAGTCATAGTGGAACCAGCTCGCTTAAACAGGCGGGACATGTCTTCTATGTAATAGCGACAGTCTCATTTGTGCTTTGATTCCGTGCACGAAGAACTGCTTCTGCCTTTTCTTGGCGATTATTGTCGCCAAACGTACACAGGAGCGGCCGCCCTAACTCTTCCCAGGACGTCAGAAATGCGTCGTGGTTTTCGTACCACACTCGCACTGCGTGTTCCAAAGAGACGTATACAATGCACAACTTGCCTGCTTCGTTCCACTGGTTTATGTTCGCCACCCTCTCCAAATGACCGAGCCAGTCTTGGGCGTCTTCGAGCGGGTCACCATGGAACACCTTCGGCATGACGAGTTGGCTGACAATAAGCTGTGATGGTGTAACTTGGCTAGTCATGGTGGTGGCGTTTCTTGTCTCCGTCGCCGATGCCCTTGGCACAAGGGGAATTGGTTCAAATTCTAGTGAATCCCCTAAAATACGGCAACTGGTCTGTTGGCGTACCGGCTTGAGCTCCACGGTTTGCGCATGGCCAGGGCCTGGACTTCGCTCTCTCGTGGGGTTTGGAATCATCTACCCAATACCTCCACCAGAAAATGTAACAAATGTAGCAGCCTCACAACAAGAAACTTCTATTAACACGGTTTATTAAGGGCTAACTTGTGCCCAAAATGTACAAAGCACAGCGATCAAGAAGATCCGAAGGTCGGTAGTCCTCGTGAGCCTCCGCTTCAAGCACACTCCTTCTCTTCTTCTTCACGCGCGTCGGCTGTTCGGTGGAGTACCATGCGCATTCATGGCCGGCTCGTGCATTACGGCTAGCTTCGTCACTCGTAGTCGTGCCACTAGCGTTTCTGTTTGTTCCTGAAGTCCACGTTGCGTGGAGCAACGACCATATCCTGTGGCATTATGATGTCCTTGCGAACAGCAAATGGTGATCCTGTTTGGCCTGTAGATGGCTGTACTGTCCGATTGATCATCACGACGGACCACTACACTGTTGCGTTTATTGTGTTTTCGTCATGCTCACACGAGAGCATACATGGAGGGGATTTTTCATCTTGTAACCACGCCCTTAATGAATGTGCAAGACCTGAACTTGAACTCGTCCCGTTTTACGACCAACCAACCGACCACAGTGAGCCCAGCGTACAGAAACTCGTCATCGAAGAAGACACTGAATTTCCTCCGACAGCAGCTGTGTTGCTCCTTGCGTTTTGTGACGGGATTAAAGACGATGCTGCATTCTTCGAACAATCAAGCCTCTTTAGTTGAAGATCACTTCTTCTGCGTTATTCAACCCTCTTCGTTCCTGCAGGAAATAGTGCTCTCTAGCTTAAAAATGCCCTTCCGTATCCCGTCGAACTGTTTCAAGGTAAATCTCTTGGACACGTACATGTCATTGACAAAGAACACATTTTTTACCATGCCGAAAGATTGTACCGGGGACAATGACGTCGTCAGTGCACTCAACCCTTCCAATGTACCACATTCTCAGCTTTTCAATTCATTGATCACCGACGGACTACCGCCATCTGAACGCTCCGAGCTTCTCCAGCTGCTCTACCAGTTCCGTGAATTGTTTGACGTTGCTCAACCTACTCTTGGCCGAACTTCCAGTTCTTTCGTCACTACATTGACACAGGTTCTAACGTGCCACAACGACAACGACCATACCAATGTTTCCTCCGCCGAACATTAGGTAGGTTATCACCAAACAGGTTGACAATATGCTGAAGCGTGACGTTATCCGACCTTCCAAAGTCCATGGCAACCACCTGTCATTCTTGTTAATAAGAAGGATGGTTTAATTCACTTCTGCGTGGATTACAGGTGCTTAAATAAGATCACTCGCAAAAACGTATACCCTTTACTCAGGATTTATGACGCCCTTGATTGCTTACAAGATGCGGAGTTTTTTCGTCATTAGATTTGAGTTCGGGGTATTGGCAGATGCCCTTAGCAGATGCCGTTCGTCAAAAAACAGCCTTCATGACTTCGGACGGGGTATATAAGTTTAATGTCATGCCCTTCGGCCTCTGCAATGCGCCGGCCCCATTTGAGCGCATGATGGGCTCGGTTCTGCGATGTTTGAAATGGAACATATGCCTCTGCTACCTCGACGATATCGTCGTTTTTGAACCCGATTTCACAACACACCTTGTACGCCTCAGACATGTTCTCGCGTGTCTGAAGAATGCGCAGCTCCAACTGAATCTCAAGAAATGCCACTTCGCTGCTCGGAAGCTAACCATTCTCGGTCACGTCGTATCAAAAGATGGAGTTCTTTTCGACTACGCAAAACTACGTGCTGTCGCTTACTTCCCCAAAACAACGACCGCAAAACAGTTACGCAGCTTCGTAGGATTATACTTCTACTTTTGTCGGTTTGTGCGCAACTTCGTCTTCATAATTGCCGCTTTGGCTCAATTATTCAGGGGTGCCAACGACATCAGGTCGTGATTTTCTGAATGTGATCACGCACTTACCATCCTTCACCGTCTCCTAACATCACCGCCTACATTGTACCACTACGATCCCACGGCTGCAACTGACATCTATACAGGCACCAGTAGTGTCGGTATCGGTGCAGTTCTTGCTCAACGCAAGCCTGGATCCCCTAAGTATGTCGTCACCTACGCCAGCAGAACGTGATTTTCTGAATGTGATCACGCACTTACTATCCTTCACCGTCTCCTAACATCACCGCCTACATTGCACCACTACAATCCCGCGGCTGCAACTGACATCTATACAGGCGCCAGTGGTGTCGGTATCGGTGCAGTTATCGCTCAACGCAAGCCTGGATCTCCTAAGTATGTCGTCACCTACGCCAGCAGAACGCTCACCAAAGGTGAGGCAAACTACAGTGTTGCCGAATAAGAGTGCTTGGCCGTACTTTGGGCGCTCGTGAAGTTTCGCCTATACTTATACGGCGGCCCGTTTGCTGTAGTTACAGACCATCAGGCCTTACGTTGGTCGTCATCGCTAAGGATCCATCAGGTCGCCTTCTTCGTTGTACTCTGTGACTTGAAGAGTATGACATTCACGTCGTGTGCCATTCTTGCCGCTAACATGCCGATGCTGATGCGCTCTCGCGATCACCACTGTCCATTGAGGCTCCCTTCATATTTTTATAGAACACGCGCTGTCGGCTCTTAACAGACCACCGCATACTGACTGGGCACGGCGGCACAGCCAGTATGCGGTGGTATCAAAATCCGTTTGTCTTCCTTCTACAGTTCCTTGGATTGCTGGACCCCCTTTTTGCCGAACCTTTCGATCTGCGAGTGGGAGATGCGCATGCGCCCCACCCTGCGACCAGCCTCATCTTTCCTTGCCGGTCATCAACTGCACACCCGGACCACCTGTCTCTACAGATATCAGCCACGTGGCCATCACTGATACCAGAAGCCGTCCAGGTCGCGCCGTTGCAGATTCCGGCTATATATGTGACGTATCAAGCGATGGGTAGTAGAGGCAGAGGAGGAAGAAGTGCAGAACGGAATAAACATGGAGTATGAGCCAGGCCACGTCTCTCATTCATCGTAGCGTCACACGAGTCGACAGGATGAAGACCTGGCCACCACTCATCAACCTCACATCATTCACGAAGCCACCTGCAGTACGCCTCAACTGAATATCGACCACAGAAGAGGTGATCTCAGGCGCATTCAGTTACCGGCACCATGACAGAACCATCGACTGAGCTCGACATCCCCAAGTACACCGGATCAGCGGACGACGGACCCGTACAGAACTGGTTCAACCTATTCGAGGTCCACGCCGCCGCTGCATCCTGGTCGGAACGGGAGATGATCATCAACTTCACCGACTACATCTCCGGTGAGGCATTCAAGTTTTACCTGACACACATATTCGAAAACGACGAATCATGGCAAAAGATCAGGGAAGAGATGATTACCCGTTTCGAAGAATACGATGAAGACCTCGCGACCACTTCATCGCCCGGTCATCATCGAAGACCTCAGCGAGACGCAGTGACCGAACGCGGACCACCAAGACCACCAAGCATTATGACAGCACCATCAGACGACCTTCCCATCCCCAAGTACACCGGAGCAGCGGACGATGGACCTGTACAAGACTGGTTCGACCTTTTTGAGCTCCACGCTACCGCTGCATCATGGTCGGAACGGGAGATGGTTACGAACTTCAGCGACTACGTCACCGGTGAGGCATTTAAATTTTATCTAATTCACATATTCGAAAACGACGAGTCATGGCAAAAAATCAAAGAGGAGATGATTACCCGTTTTAATGACTATGACCAAGACTTACTCATTGCCAACCTTCTAGAGACCACCGCACACTATCGTCAATTTCCTAAGCAGTCCTCAACCATTCTAAAGCCCAGCGCGCATCGACAACTGCCTCAAGACGAAGTGGCACATGAGTTTACTTTCAGAAGACCATGCGTGTTTTGGGAAAAACCCAACCATCAAGCGCGCCTCCCTTCTGCGCGAAAGACGGCATTTCCGAAGTCATCGCTTCAGCATATGACACGACACGTTGCCCAACCACCTGATGCCCTTCACTCTTCGTCTCGCATGTGTGGTCCACCACCTGGGTTTTCGTCACGCGGTTCTTCAAGCGCTCCTAACGCTCCCCACTTGCCTTGTAAGGACGCCTTGCTCATGGTAGACCGGCTGACGCATGGAGAAAATACCGAACAACGCCATGACTACTCGAAGAGTGAAAGTCCTGGTTTTACATCACTTGGCTCTTTCATCGCTCACAACGCTCACCTCACGCCTCACTCGCCCACTACGGTTGGGATAGAGCTGCAGAACTCCGAATATACTCGGCCAAGCCCTGAACCTACCATCCAGATTCAGGCGCAAGAACCACTTGCAGCGAACAGCGAAGAAGAAGCCCCTGATGATGTATCTGTCAACTCTGAAGCATTACCTTCATTACCCGAAATGCAGCACAACAGCCTAGAAACTACTACCTGCCCACTCGACACCACATTCAATTGCCCAGAAAGTCAGTGTCATGGTGAAAAAGGGCTGCCACCTCAGGTCTTTTCGCAGCAACATCATCAATGCCAGCAAATTCAAGAACAACAGAGATTCCAAGAGCTATACGAACAAGGACGACGACGAATGGAATCATCTTCGGAAGAACACACGCGGTTTTTGGAAAACCGTTTACAAACGTGTCAACCAAACCAACGACATATTCAAGATTTCTCGCTCGAAACAAAGAAAGCATCGAATCCAGGATATTTCCCCAAGGGACGTCGAGTAAGCTTTCTCTGGTCGAGATCAAGACTCAGGCAACACGACATACAACGTCGAGAAAGGCGCCAAACCATGCCCTGTATTCCGCAAGGACGCAGAAATCACCGCACCAGCCTCGGTCAACAAGCACGCAAACGGGTGATGACGCATGGGTTCCAATCAAGACAAATAGCACGACACCTGCGCAAATCAACCAGCCAATGCTTCAAGGCCATCACACCACGTTCATTCGTCGCAAGAATGTCGGCTGTGTTTCCATCTGATTTCACGGTCAAAGCATGCTTATGCTATCTTGGGCGCAACACCCAGCCTCGCCCTCCAGAGCTGTACTTGATACCCCGGATTGCTGTCCTCTCCTGTGAAGCTATAGTGTGTTAACGGAAACTTCCTCGGACTTGAAATGACCTTCTTTTTTTGACAGTGTTCAGTTCTAAGCCGTGCATGTTCAGTTCTCATTTCTGTTCGTCTGACGCGACATCTTTCGGGGGGCGGGGTAATCGTGTGACGTATCAAGCGATGGGTAGTAGAGGCAGAGGAGGAAGAAGTGCAGAACGGAATAAACATGGAGTATGAGCCAGGCCACGTCTCTCATTCATCGTAGCGTCACATATATGAGCGTCCTGTTCACTCCTCGGCCACTGGGCACGGCGGCACAGCCAGTAGGCGGTGGTCTCAAAATCCGTTTGTCTTCCTTCTACAGTTCCTTGGATTGCTGGGCCCCCTTTTTGCCGAACCTTTCGATCTGCGAGGGGAGATGCGCATGCGCCCCACCCTGCGACCAGCCTCATCTTTCCTTGCCGGTCATCAACTGCACACCCAGACCACCTGCCTCTACAGATATCAGCCACGTGGGCATCACTGATACCAGAAGCCGTCCAGGTGGCGCCGTTGCAGATTCCGGCTATATATGAGCGTCCTGTTCACTCCTCGGCCACTGGGCACGGTGGCACAGCCAGTAGGCGGTGGTCTCAAAATCCGTTTGTCTTCTTTCTACAGTTCCTTGGATTGCTGGGCCCCCTTTTCGCCGAACATTTCGATCTGCGAGTGGGAGATGCGCATGCGCCCCACCCTGCGACCAGCCTCATCTTTCCTTGCCGGTCATCAACTGCACACCCGGACCACCTGCCTTTACAGATATTAGCCACGTGGGATCACTGATACCAGAAGCCGTCCAGGTGGCGCCGTTGCAGATTCCGGCTATATATGAGCGTCCTGTTCACTCCTCAGCCACTGGGCACGGCGGAACAGCCAGAAGGCGGTGGTCTCAAAATCCGTTTGTCTTCCTTCTACAGTTCCTTGGATTGCTCGGCCCCCTTTTTGCCGAACCTTTCGATTTGCGAATGGGAGATGCGCAAGCGCCCCACCCTGCGACCAGCCTCATCTTTCCTTGCCGGTCATCAACTGCACACCCGGACCACCTGCCTCAACAGATATCAGCCACGTGGGCATCACTGATACCAAAATCCGTCCAGGTGGCGCCGTTGCAGATTCCGGCTATATATGAGCGTCCTGTTCACTCCTCGGCCACTGGGCACGGCGGCACAGCCAGTAGGCGGTGGTCTCAAAATCCGTTTGTCTTCCTTCTACAGTTCCTTGGATTGCTGGGCCCCCTTTTTGCCGAACCTTTCGATCTGCGAGTGGGAGATGCGCATGCGCCCCACCCTGCGACCAGCCTCATCTTTCCTTGCCGGTCATCAACTGCACACCCGGACCACCTGCCTCTACAGATATCAGCCACGTGGACATCACTGATACCAGAAGCCGTCCAGGTGGCGCCGTTGCAGATTCCGGCTATATATGAGCGTCCTGTTCACTCCTCGGCCACTGGGCACGGCGGCACAGCCAGTAGGCGGTGGTCTCAAAATCCGTTTGTCTTCCTTCTACAGGTGAGCAGGCGTTACGGAAAATGCTTTCGCTCAGGCGACCCGTTCTTACTTGCGCTGCCGTGCCCATGGTCTTCTGGTGTGTTTTATGATGTTTCTGGCTTGTTGCGACAACTGCTCCTTCTGGGCGGAGACATTGAGACCAATCCTGGTCCTGATTTGGCTAAAATTGCTAAACAACTAGAGAGCATAGCTACTGACATAAAGGACATAAAAGAAAAGCGACTAACCGATATAGAGAAAAAATTGGACGCCATGACTATTTTAGAGAACAAAATTGCTGCTTGCCAAACTCAAATAGAAGAACCACGTACAATTTTTTCTCTATATCGGTTAGTACGTGGTTCTTCTGCCGATACGCAGGGCCGCTTGTTTGGACGACTGTGGAGCGAATGCCTCATATGTTGTAGAAAGTATGCATATGGCAAAAAGTAAATCGAAAACGTCTTTGCTAGTCTGTAGTTCTGGCAAAAGTTCAATAGCTGCAATTTCCGCAACAAGACAATTCATGGCGTTAAATAAGACTCAAAGGGAGATCAAAGTAAGATATTTCAAGTAATACTTGACGGATAGATTAGATTTTGTAGAAAAATTAGTCACTCCCAGCGAAAACACCTTTCAGGCCATATCGCTGTATTATCAATATAGCACCCAGTTTAAAACAGCTGAGTAATAATGGCGCACAGGACGGCGTAATCGGCGATTTTATACGGAACATGACGGCGATACCGAGGATGAATATGTGCCTTGAGTGTCCATGTAATTGTCATTGCAATAAAAAGTTATGCAGGCCCTAGCAGACGCAGTCAGAATCTATAAAGTGTTGTCGTGACCTGCGTTTTTTTTCACGTTTTCTGGCAGCAAGGGCTTATATTTTGACACGAGAGGACCCGCTTATCTTTCTACAGCGCATATAAAGACAAGATTATGAATGCAGTAAATCACAGTGGCATTGGCCAACTACAGTAGCTCTAGTCTTATGTCAGCACTTAGTTCAAAGAGAGCAGCATAGTGGAAGACATGTGGCATCACGTCCACCCTTAGTACGGGCAAGGGAGAGTCGAATGAAAGTCAATAGCGGGAAGAAGCCGCAGTCCGACGATCATGTACCGCATTTAATATGGATCACTGCGACAATAAAATTTTTTATCTGACATTGGCAGAAGCTTTCTAAAGCTACGAATAGTATGACAGCATAATATATGGGCTAACAGAAAGTGATGATGAACTCCTGTATGAATAATCTATGCATCTAGTCTGGCCTAAAGAGTCTAACAACCACACGGAAAGTATTGCAAGACAGAGTGATAAAAGCGGGAATACTGCGAATAGAATTCGAATCCTCAACTTGCATTTGAAACACAGAAATTGGCAGATTGCGCGGCCTGGCGACAAGTAAGGTTTTCCTTTGTAGCTTCGTTCTAGAACCGAGAAAGCAACAATGTTGCTATTTCGCTAACCTTTCAGGAATCTGCAAGATTAATTTGCAAAATTATCTGCGCAAGTAGGCGTTTGGTGTGTAACGACATTACGAACCCGAGCTAACGGGGGAGTTTCGACTCCCTCCCACGCCTAGCCGTGCGTGGCTTTGCCGTGTCCGAGGAAAAGGGGATCCTGGGGGTTGAGCCGACGCTGGGTGATTGGACCGTTAAGGCCCCCCGGCAGAGGCAACACACCCCTTTGGCCCCGGCTTCACGTAGACGGCACCCCTGAGCTGACCCACCCAGGGGAATCGGCAGTCGCCTTTTCCTATCTCTCTCTCCCTACATCTTCGTCTTTATCTCTTACTATTTATCTGTCCTGTCTTCTACTCTCTTCCGTTTACTTCCAAACTTCCTGACGGCTAGGGTTAACCCTGTGAAAATAGCCTACCTTGGTCTAGGCGCATTGGGTTATAGTGGCGTTGTACGGCTGGCGTCTGCAGGTTTCAGCATTTGTAACCTTGTAGTGTCCCCTCGTTGGGCTCCGTGGTGGGTGGCCGCCAACGCTGCCGAACAACAATAAGGAAGACATGCATGGAGCATTCCCACTACTGTCTGATCGTACCGGCTTAAAGCCGGTACGCACCGATGATCTCACCAGAGAAGGATTGGCCACCCTGGTGCAGTATCTGGCCACCCCCTCCCGTAGGCATTCGTCAATTAACTCACGGCTCTCAGTCCCCACCAGCTGCGGAGCAACTGACCACGACGGCGGTCAGATCTGCAAAGCAGCAGAGGGTGCTAGGAATCTCTGGATACGGACAGGCCACCATTGGAACTTGAACTTAGCAACGTTTAACGTTAGAACGTTGTCTAGTGAGGGAAGTCTAGCTGTATTCTTCGAGGAGCTAGAAGGCATTAAATGGGATATAATAGCGCTGAGTGAGGTTAGGAGGACAGATGAGGCCTATACTGTGCTACAGAATGGGCACGTCATTTGTTATCGGGGCTTGGCAGACAGAAGAGAACTGGGAGTAGGGTTTCTAATTCACAGAAACATAGCTGGCAACAGAGAGGATTACTACAGCATTAATGAAAGGGTGGTAGGCATTGTAATTAAACTGAATAAAAGATACAAAATGAAGGTAGTACAGGCTTACGCGCCTACATCCAGCCATGATGACGCTTCAGTTGAAAGCTTCTATGAAGACGTGGAATCGGCAATGAGTAAGGTGAAAACACAGTATACTATAGTAATGGGCGACTTTAATGCAAAGGTAGGAAAGAAGCAGGCTGGAGACCAGGTAGTAGGAGATTATGGCATCGGCACTAGAAACACCAGAGGAGAGCTACTAGTAGAATTCGCAGAACGCAATAATCTGCGTATTTTGAATACCTTCTACTGAAAACAAGAAAACCGCAAGTGGACATGGAGGAGCCCTAATGGCGTAAATAAGAACCAAATAGACTTTATAATGATTGCACACCCAGGAGTCGTGCAGGATGTGGAAGTGGTTGGCAAGGTACGATGCAGTGACCATAGAATGGTACGTTCTAGAATTCGCCTAGACATGAAGAAGGAACGACAGAAACTGATACGCAAGAAGCCAATCAATCAGCTAGCACTGAGAGGGAAAGTACAGGAATTCAGAGTGTCGCTGCAGAACAGGTACTCGGCTCTTAGTGAGGAAACCAACCTTAGCGTAGATACAATGAATGATGATCTTACGAGTATCATTACGGAATGTGCAGTGGAAGTTGGAGGCAGGGTAGTTAGACAGGACACTGGCAAGAACCTAAATAAGAAGCGTCAAATCATGAAAATGTCAAGTACAACAGACAAAATAGAACTGGCAGAGCTTTCGAAGCTGGTTAATAGACGTAAAGTATGCGATGTAAGATTGTATACATGGAGAGAATTGAGCACGCTCTGAAAAACGGAGGAAGCGTCAAAGCAGTGAAGAGGAAACTTGGGATAGGCAAAAGGCGGATGTATGCACTAAGAGACAAAGAAGGCAAATTAACTACCAATATGAATAGGATAGTTAAAATAGGGGAGGAGTTTTACAGAGATCTGTACAGTAGCCGAGACAACCAAGACCTTAATACTATAAGAACTAGCAGTAACCCAGACGACACCCCACCGGTAATGATAGAAGAAGTCAGAAAAGCTTTGGAGAGCATGCACAGAGGCAAAGCTGCTGGTGAGGATCAAGTAACATCAGATCTGCTGAAAGATGGAGGACAGATTGTGTTAGAAAAACTAGCCACTCTATTTACGAGGTGTCTCCTGACGGGGAAAGTACCAGAGTCTTGGAAGAACGCTAACATCATCTTAATACATAAGAAAGGAGATGACAAGGACTTGAAGAATTACAGGCCGATCAGCTTGCTCTCTGAAGTATACAAGCTATTTACAAAGGTAATTGCTAGCAGAGTAAACAAAACATTAGAATTCAATCAACCAAAGGAACAAGCAGGATTTAGAACAGGCTACTCAACAATTGACCACATTCATACTATCAATCAGGTAATAGAGAAATGCTCAGAGTATAACCAACCACTATACATAGCCTTCATAGATTACGAGAAGGCGTTTGATTCAGTAGAAATATCAGCCGTCATGCAGACACTGCGGAATCAGGGCGTAGATAAAATATATATAAACATTCTGGAAGAAATCTACAGGGGATCAACTGCTACCATAGTGCTTAAAAAAACAACAGAATACCAATAAAGAAGGGTGTAAGGCAGGGGGACACAATCTCCCCAAAGCTATTCACTGCGTGCTTACAGGACGTTTTCAGAAGCCTAGAATGGGAACAGTTAGGGATAAGAGTTAATGGAGAGTACCTCAGTAACCTGCGCTTCGCCGATGACATTGCATTGCTGAGTAACTCAGGGGACGAATTGCAACTCATGATTACGGAGTTAGACAAGGAGAGCAGAAAGGTGGGTCTTAAAATTAATCTGCAGAAAACGAAAGTAATGTACAACAACCCCGGAAAGGAGCAGCGCTTTGCGATAGGTAATAGTGCACTTGAAGTTGTAAAAGACTATGTCTACTTAGGTCAGGTAATAACTGCAGAGCCTAACCACGAGATTGAAGTAACTAGAAGAATAAGAATGGGATGGAGCACATTCGGCAGGCACTCTCAAATTATGACAAGTAGATTGCCACTGTCCCTCAAGAGGAAGGTATATAACAGCTGTATCTTGCCGGTACTTAGCTACGGAGCAGAAACCTGGAGACTCACAAAGAGGGTTCAATTCAAATTGAGGACGACGCAGCGAGCAATGGAAAGAAAAATGGTAGGTGTAACCTTAAGAGACAAGAAGAGAGCAGAGTGGATTAGGGGACAAACGGGAGTTAAGGATATCATAGCTGCAATAAAGAAGAGGAAATGGACATGGGCCGGGCATGTAGCACGTAGACAGGATAACCGCTGGTCATTAAGGGTCACCAACTGGATTCCCAGAGAAGGGAAGCGGGGTAGAGGGAGACAGAAGGTTAGGTGGGCAGATGAGATTAAGAAGTTTGCGGGTATAAATTGGCAACAGCAAGCACAGGACCGGGTTAACTGGCGGAACATGGGAGAGGCCTTTGTCCTGCAGTGGACGTAGACAGGCTGATGATGATGATGATGATGAAACTCAAATAGCTTCTATGAGCACCGTAATTCATCAACTAGAAAAGCAGGTTGATCAGCTCGAAAACCATAGTAGAAGATCAAACCTAATAGTGTACGGCTTACCGGAAAGGGACAACGAGACCAGTGACACACTTGAACACGTTGTCAACAAAGAAGTAATTCAAGACTTATTGGAGGTTGAACAAATTAGGATTGAGCGCATCCATCGAATAGGTAGGCCTGCACCAAACAAGATTACACCAGTTATTTTTATGCTGCAAGACGCACACGACAAGATCTCAATTCTTAAGCAAGGATCTAAGCTAAAAGGTTCAGATTTCTCCATTGGTGAAGATTTCTCCCGTAGAGTGCGAGATGTCAGACGTAAACTGTGGGCAAGTTCGAAACCAAACCGCGACAAAAAAGAGAAAGTGTCGCTAGTTTTCGACAAACTATTCATCAATAGCAACGTTTACACTTGGGATACCGAAAAAGATGAACGCCTACTCCTACGAAAAAACGACGAACGAAAGCCAAATCGTCCACAGACGAGGCAACGGGCTCGGGCATTAAACAACGCATCATGATCAGAAATACTTCCAAAAGGCCAATCAACCAAAAAACCAGGAACACCTCCTAACAGTAATGTGAACCCAACCAAAGAAAAGCAACTGCGCCTGCTGAACCTGAATGCTCGTAGTCTAATAAATAAAACTGACCAGCTTGAAATTATCTTGCTTCAAAATGACCCGCACATTGTCGTAGTGACTGAAACTTGGCTACGAAGCGACATATCAGATGACAGCGTCTTTTCCGCATCCTATCAGATCTTACGTAAAGACAGGGCTTCCAGAGGCGGGGGCGTGGCTGTTCTTTTGAAGAACAACATACGGGTCGTTTTGTTGCCTGATATCGACGAAATTGAATGCCTGTGCATGAAGGTTTTGTGTTGGGGGTACTCTTTCATTCTTTACGCGCTTTACAGGCCTCCTGATTCCTCATCAGAATATCTAACAAGACTTCGAGAGCACATGTCGAAATATGTGAACAGCAAAGTTCTTCTGATTGGGGACTTTAACCTTCCAGGGATTGACTGGAAACCATTGATGGCTGGTTCAGAATTTTTTAAACACACAAACATACATGACTACGAAATCTTAGCGCCAAAAAAAACGGAGACAAAAGAAAGAAACGTAGACAACACGAGCGCTCGTGTTGTCTACGTTTCTTTCTTTTGTCTCCGTTTTTTTTTGGCGCTAAGATTTCGTAGTCATGCATCTTTACCAACCCGCCCAACTCGCCGCACACAAACATAGTGTTTGATATCATGCTTACACATAACCTAATACAAGTTGTAAACGAACCAACTCGTGTACAGGGCCTTTGTAGTTCCCTTCTGGATCTTGTATTTACTCCCCGTAATTTTGACCGATACTCTGTTACAATAGAACCCGGGATATCTGACCACCACTTAGTATGCGTTACTTTACCCCTTCTCAAGTTAAGCTCCCAAGATAGGTCGACGACACGGCGCTTTAAAGATTACTCACGAGCTAATGACAAATCTGTACTTGACCATCTAGAAATATGTCTTGCTAATTTTGATGGTGGTGACGTTTGCAACCTATGGGGCCGGTTCAAAGACATGTGCCATTACTGCCGTGATAACTTTGTACCGAGCAAGCGCAAAAAATTTACAAGTGTATACCCTGGATAACACGCAAAATTGTTCACTTGAAACGCAAACTTAAAAGATTAAAGAAGAAGAAGGCACAGTCTGACGTTATCACTGAGATTAAAAATTCTTTGCAAAACGCAGTGCGCTGCTCAAAGGACCACTACTTTCAAACCCTCCTACCAAACTTCATAAAAAATGATCCTGATAAGTTTTGGCATTACATTACTGACAAAAGGCAGCCTGTAAGGGAAATGAAAATCGATGGGGACCTCGTTTCTGACCCTGCAAATATTGCTAAATATTTTAATCATTATTTTCACAGTGTGTTTTCTCCTGCCCAAACGTATCCACTGTTAATATCAGATCCTGGCATTTATGACGCTGACTTTGTATCTTACTCTGGTGTACTATCTATGCTGTTAAATTTGAACACCAAGTCTTCATGTGGTGCAGACCAGATTCGAAACGCCTTTTTACGCAGATATGCCGAAATACTTGCTAAGTTTCTTGTAGTAATATTTCGTACTTCTTTGTCCACTGGGAAGCTGCCGAGTGAATGGAGGATGGCTCTGATTGTTCCTGTTTTTGATTGATATGTGGGGTTTAACGTCCCAAAACCACTATATGATTATGAGAGACGCCGTAGTGGAGGACTCCGGAAATTTAGACCACCTGGGGTTCTTTAACGTGCACCCAAATCTGAGCACACGGGTCTACAACATTTCCGCCTCCATCGGAAATGCAGCCGCCGCAGCCGGGATTCGAACCCGCGCCCTGCGGGTCGGCAGCCGAGTACCTTAACCACTAGACCACCGCGGCGGGGCTTGTTCCTGTTTTTAAAAAGGTGACCGGTCCAGCTTTCAAAATTACCGTCCGATATCTTTAACGTCTCAATGCTGCAAGACCAATGAACATATTATTTCTAAACAGATTTTTGAATTTCTAGACGAAAATGCCGTACTAACAAATTTTCAACATGGTTTTAGAAAAGGTTATTCCACGGCAACCCAATTGGTGACAATAATTCATTCGTTAGCAGCGTGTCTTGACAATAACGGCCAAATTGACGCTATATTTTTAGATTTCAAAAAAGCTTTCGACAAGGTACCACACGACAAACTAATAGCAAAACTTAAAAACATTCACATTCCGGATATTTTTGTTTCCTGGATTGCAGCCTACGCTGAACGTTGATCAATGGGCGCTTGCCTTTGTGATGTCCACGTCGATGAATGCGACCAATGTATCTACATTTCACGCCAAGTTTACCTTCGAACAGATCTTTCACAACCTTACCCTTAAGCGACGGTTCGGTTTCATCGAATGATTTGGGTATTCTATGAACTATCAAATTAGATCGTCTGCTTCGGTGCACCAGATCTGTAAGTTTTTTCGCTTGAGAGTTTCTGACAAGCTCCACTGACTGTAGCACTGCCTGTACTTTATCAGCTTGTTCTGAAGAAAGGAAGGGTTCAGGGCAACTTTCCAACAATTTAACAGTAAGTCTTTCTATCGTCTTTTTCATGTCCGCTATTTCTGTCTTTAAATCTTTTAAACCACATTGCAAGGCCTTCTGGTCCTGAAGCAGCTCTTCAAAAATTTCTTTTTGTGTAGGTCTAGGGTTTTTTCTACGTCACCACACAACAGAAATTTCAGCATAAACACACATTCATAAGTAATGCTATAGAACTGTTGGGGCACAGCAGGATCACTAGGCCAGCACAGTCACTTCGAAACGTAGATTAATGAAAACTAACCTGCAGTACGAAAAACAGTTTCCTGCTTAGCGTCATGGCATTTCCGAGTCCGCCGTGCCCAAT